>JAZKJV010000793.1:0-567254 GCA_037367405.1 Ottelia alismoides
TGGAATTGATGTGGTTTGAGTTGGATCATGAAAATGATCGTATGCCACGTTAAGAATGATTGGGAGTAGAACTACAGGTCGGGCATGCAACCTGTAGGTTTTTCGAAAGGAACTCGTATTGGCGTTTCCCTACCTAAGTGGTACATGGTTGCCCTGTTATGATAAGTGCGCACGAAATGAATGATTTGCAACGCGTAGCACCGGGAGCCAATATCTTCGGGTTGAACGACGGAAGATGTAGTCGTGCCATATGGAGACACGGGTGTTTCAATAGCGGCTGGGTCATAATAATATGTATTTAAAGCGGCTAGGTTATCTGCTTAAATGTTATCCTGAGGTTTGAAGCAACCCAAGTCCTCGAGGATGGTGCGCTCATTTATTTTCCAGGCTGAGGGTTTGAGACCCTGTTTAATAAAAGAAAAGAAAATTGTCAGGGTAGTATTGGAGGATTGGTTGAGGCGACATGCGGCATCATAAGCTTACCAAGATCAACGCAATCTCCAATCTCGAAGTATCCGCAACTTCGGAGTCCTTATAGTGGTGAGGTAATTCTCCTGGACTAATCTGTGACGTAGAATAGAAAGGAATAGGACTTAAATTAACAGGAAGGAGTGAAACCTTTTGTGATAACAAGTTTTGCAAAATTACACAATTTGTTTGTTTTTGTCTTCTTCATTACTTAGCTTTCGCTTATTTTTATCCTATGATTTATGAAAACCCAACAGGTGTCGGTGAACCATCGCAAGGACCTTAGTAGACATCCGGCCAACCACAGTAGCTTTACTTTGAAAGGTAGTTAGTAATCTTTTGTGTATTTTCCTTTCAAGCTGATGTACATGTATATGGTTTATGGTGGGACAATGTATCATCTGAACTTTATTTTGTGAATGGAAAAGTGTTGAAATACTTTCTCCTGAATATACTTTATTTGCAGTCTGTTTCTGAATGTTAGTTGTGATTGCTGGATGAATTATTGTTGAGTAACCAGATCCGGTTATGGGAGGATCCGACATCCCGGAATTGGGGTCGTGACAACAGCTCCCAATTTCTACATATCATTATAACAATTTCATCCCAGAAGTCATCTTAGATCAATCCTTCTCCCAAATCATACCCCATGAACATTGAATGATTGTCTCATGTGTGTGTGAAAGGTTGTAGCTCTTCCAATCAAGAATGTCGAACTACCATGAAAACTACTCATCCACTAATGCATCATCGAGAAGTCAGGTATTTCCTTATGAGTTTATCGTGTTGTATTCACAATTGAAAGAGGGGGAAATTTTTAGATGAAATGGAAAAGAACTAGAGGGTAACCAGTGTAGTCACCTTTCCTTGTAAAGCCGGCCAGTATAGTCAAGTCTCTTTCAAGATCTGCAGGTTGTCTTGAAGCTGGACCTTCTTGGTCAAATATTTATTCGGTAGTTGGATTCTTTTGGTATCCACTATTGTCTCATGACTTGGAGATGAGAGATTATACTCGGTATGCCATGACATTGGCATTTTCCTCTGAACCGAGATGTAGTCAGTCACTGTGATCGTAGTCTGGTTATGAGTCCTATTTCCTATAGTGTAAACTCTTTAAATGGCTGGTTGATGTCCCTTGATCACTAAAGTCAATCAAGTTTGAGCAATCATTGTGGGCAATCCTATCCATTCGGTGTGTTTGTTCGGTCATGTGATACCCTAAGGTCCAGTCGTGATGTATGTGTGGATCTATCCCAAGAGTCATATGAGAATCAGATGAGGTGTATGGGAGTAGGTAATTCGGCCAATCATATGTCTCATTAGTGGCTTGCTCTTCAAATGGTTCTTGCATTCTAGCAAGCACTCTCGAATATGGTGAACCAACCTAGTGTGGAAGTGGATCTGGGGTGTGAGAATGTGGGTTAGGTGAGGAGTATGGAGAAGTGGAGAAGTCCATCAAAGTTCTGACTCCATAACCAGAGTGGAGCGGGAAGATGGAAGAGGGAAATGATGAAGATGTTCAATATTCAACAGGGAGAAATGATATGAAGAATTAAAATATGGATACCGATAAGCCGACATCTTTGTCAAGAAATGAAAGCGGACTGATGTAAAAAATGTCGAGATACACAGAGGGATATCACACACGGGAAGACAAAAAACAAACGCAAGAGTAACCCAAGTTTCACCAACTCAACAGAAGTGAAGACTGTAAGAGTCAAGTCTTTTATCTTTTCAATTTTATTTGGTGATAAATGCATTCTTTGAAAGAGTTAACTAGTTGTTAGATGCCCGTATTTCCTTAAAGACTGGCCGACTCTTACGGCTAGTTGCACCTACTTCCAACCATTATAGATGTAAGTACGGACCGTAAAATGGCTACCCATTACTTAAGGATAAAGCCTTCTGTAGTATCCTTTAAACCATCCACTCTGCTAAGTTTACCGGCTACTCATATTCCCGAACTGAGAAGTAGCTAATCGTTTTTGTAAAATCAGTAGTCAATATGAAAAATCCTAGCTTGGCTCTATCCTATTGTTCGTTTCTCTCTTGCATGCAAGTAAATTCAAACAATGAGGGGGTTACTCTCCCCAAAATAATGATATTCAATTTTATCTACTTTTAAATTAGTCAATAACATTAGCATTCCCCTTGTTTTAATTTGGTTATCACTTTGAATTTGAGTGGAGATCAATAAACATCTACACAGGGATTTCAGTTTCCTTTAATTCCTATGTGAATGAAAACTGAGGGAGAATCGAAAAAGTCGTGCAGTAGGAAACATGATGATTAATGCTGAGTTAGAGATACTTATAGTGCATCCTTGCAATCGTCATGCAATATGCTAAATAGAATTTAAATTTTTCTAGAAAAATAAATCTAATGCATGCATGGGGATTCACACTATAACAATAATTTCTATTAGCGAGTGATAGAACAGTTTGATTTGCTAAATGAAAATCAATCTAGTGTGTATAGTTAAGTGTTGTGTGGTCTTAGTCCTACAAGCTCAAAGAATCCTAGTAGCTCGAATATCCGTTGTGCAAACCTAAGGCTACGAACCACTCAAGTTGAGACCCACCCTCACTAGAGAGTGAAACATGTCTGACATACTACAGAAAAAGTCTAGTCTTTTTACACACGCAAAAACCAGGTCGAGAATCACTGGAAATGAGCAGTTAATTACAAGTTAAAAAAAGACGGAAACTCCCTCTCTCTCCAAAAATAAAAAAACAAATTCTTCGTGCATACAATTGCTTCGAGTTGTGTATGCTTCCAAGAAGGCTCCTCCAAGTCCATCGAATAGCTCACACACAAAAATGAAAGATCAAATATTAGAGAGACATTCACAAAAACATACAAAAATAAATAATTAATTAAAATGCTGGAAAAAATAAATAGAGAAATAAATACATGAAAACCGAGACGAGACTACCCAAGAGTGGAAAAGCATAAAAACTAAATTATCTAAAAACCAACCTAAGCAGTTCCTCCCTGGCAATGACGTTATTTGAAGAACCATGGATTTGCGCTTTTAATTAAGTTATTTTAAATGCCTTGTATTTGACAAATTTAGATTAATAAAAAGACTACTTGATTAATTTTAGCGATCAATAGCGAGCGGTCAAATTAATTTTTTTCTTGGGAAGTCCCAGCTCGAACTCGAGGAGGCAACTATCTCCTAATGTTAATTATTAGATGATCTGGATGTTAGGTTTTCAAGGGAGTGTTTTTTTGGTATTTTTAAATGCAATAAATGGATGAAATGCAATTTTAACAAATTTCAGGAGCTATATTATAAATTTCAGTCAAACGAACTCCAAATCATTGAAACTTATCCAGAATGTATATGAATGAAAAATTAAGCTACTACAAAATTTTGAATTTTTCATATGCAAGTTGAATTAATTATTAATTAAATTTGAATGTAAAGTGATTTCGAACAAAATAGTATTAATAAATGATAAATTAATTTAATTTATGGAACTAAAATTTTTCTAGATGTATCCAATGAGGATATCCAGGAAAATTAATACATCCTAAAAATGATTGATGTAGGACTATTAATAATTAATTACTAAAATCACTATTTAATTTATTGCGAACTCGATATGCGTGCAAATAAAGTGAATTTTGAGCACAATGTAGAACACATGTAATTCCATCTATTGTTATTTTTTGGGAATTTTTCGAGCAGGAATAATCTAATAGCAATTTCAGAACATAAAATGTTTAAACTGTGCAATTTTTCCCATAATATTTAGAGCAAAAAGATCATGGCTCATAAAAATCCAATCAAATATCCACGACGACAGAGCATCAGTATTCCGCACTATGCCATTTTGAGAATAATGAAATGATGCCAAATTGAGGTTCAAATAAATATGCAACCACGTGGGTGTATAAGCAAAACAGAAAAATAAAATAAACTCAATGCAATGAACATGGACTAAGATGAATATACTTAGACCTAGAGGGAGTCTTATGCAAATTTTCCACCAGGGCATGTGCCTAGCACGTGCCTGCTTGAATGGCTTGTCCCTTCTTGTATTTTGCGAAAATGTAGGGAGCGAGCGTAAAATTTCTGGAGATATAAGGAGATGCATGCGATTCACTGAAGTAGTACGTGCACAAGACATGCCCTTGCCGAAGAAGGTACGCCTTGGAAAGTTCTTGATCTCATGGGGGGCTTGGGCGTAAATCTCCCACTCCTCACGTGCCTTTCACATGAGGAGAGTATGAGGAGTGTTGGGTGGTGGCACGTGTTTTGAGGGAGGTGTAGCTCAACGGGGAGGGTTCGAGCAAAAGTCGCTCGAGGAGACGGAGGACGACCGTTAGTGAAGTGCGCTGGCAGGCGTGCGGTTTGAGGCACAAGGTGGAGCCGGACGAGTTAACATTCACTCTGCTGAAGGAGGTGCTGGCGGCTCCAAGATGGTGATGAGGGACAACAACTGCTAGTCGAACGTCGAGGGTGCATGGTCGGACTGATGCATCTGGGCCGATGTTCCGAGGTGGCGCTAGGTGGGGGACGGTGGCGAGGCGATCGACGTGCGGGTGGCGTGGAGAAGCACTGTGAGGGCATGGTAGGGGGTGCTCAATGTAGTACGGGTTTGGCCAAGGGGTAAAGGTTGGCGATCGGGAAGGTAGAGGCCGAGGGGGTGGAAGGAGATAACGACGAAAGGGCGGAGTGGTCGGAGCGTGATGAGGCAGAGATGGTTTCGGAGGCGGTACTGAGTTGATAGTACGATGAAGAATACATACTCGGAAGAGGAAGAAAGATAGAGGAACAAAGAGAAAGCAAAAGGAGAAGAAGAATAGTTCGTCGGAAATGTGGAGGAGGACGAAGGCCATCGACCCGGTTTCTCGCTTCAACTATGGCAGGGAAATTTTGTAAGCTGGAGGGATCACACCTATGAGGATGGTCTTTGCTAGAGAAGTTTGGGTGTTGTCACCATTAAATGCTCTCAGCTCTCTCTTTCTCTCTCTCGATTAGAAGATGACAGATACCTTGGTTGGGGATCGCCCGTGGATTAAATAAGGGAAGAGGAGAGCGATCGGATTGGGCGATGGAATTGGTTATGGAGATTTAGGGATAGAGTTAGGTGGTTCTGTCGTTGGGTTTCTACAGCGATGAAGCCGGAGGCAGGATAGAAAGGCGATGCTGGCGACGCAATAGAGAGAGGGGACGATGGGTTGGAGTCGGCGGCAGGTGCGGGGCATAGGCGTTGGAGGTTAGGGACGCATGTGCTAGTCACGTACATCGTGGTGAAAGAGAGAGAAGAGAGTGGAGTATCTCATAACATGCACATCATGTGAGACACGAAGATGGGGACGACGTCAGGGCGAAGTGGGCGAATAGAAATGAGCCACGTACATGGTTGATCGAATGTTTGACCGGGCATGAAAATGCAGAAATAAATGCATTTGAAATAGTAAATGGACTCAGATGACAAAGTCCTCAACAAGAAAAACGTTCCTTTAATTGTGATCTACAATACTCATGAAGGACTTATGTGCAAGTGAAATGCGGAATGCAAGATATGATTTCTTTTGTGATGTTTTATGTATATGAAATACCATTTTTTAGCTTCATAAATTTTATTTGATTTTACGATGATGAATAAATATATAAAAAAATCAAACATGCTATAAAATAATATAATGGACTCAAATGGTATTCTCTTTGATTTTTATGGATTGAGTTAATGTCAAAATAAATCAGGGAGGTTAGTTATGTACAAGTTGATTAGGTGAATAAGAACGAGTCAGAATTGATCTTTTTCTTTGCTTTTCTGATTTTTTTGGGTTTTGATTTTTATACGATTTGTTAAAACATTGAATGAACTAGAGAAATAAAAGAGCAACCTTCACAAATAAGCTCCGATTTTTATGAAACTGGTCTTGTTTTGAATGTATTTGATTGTACGAGGAAGATATCGGCGTTGTAGTCCGTCCGGTCTGAAAGTAGGGTTTGGGTTTATTTTGTATATGTACAAGTTGACATTTTTAGGAATTTTCATGGATTAAGGTTAATGATATGAATACAATTATGTTGGTTTATGTCAATTGGAGTTAGCATGATTTAATTAAAAATGCATGAAATCTGGTGAAAATGTGAATATGATTATGAATGCAAATATGCATGCTAAAATACAGATATTAATTCTAAGTGTAGGAATGGTAAAAATGCATAGTAAATGATGAAATATAGCTAATTAATTGGGAACAAAGCTCTATTTTCAACTTTTAGTATGATGGATAACAAATGCATCACATAAGTGGATCCTCGTAACATATCGATAACAGTCATTTAAAGCATGATGTCTTTTTCTTTTATTCTCAAGGTCCAGATTAATAATGAGAGGGAGATTTACTTCTACTCTCAAGGTTAAGCTTAACATTGCGAGGGAAAAATCTCCTTATTAGGTTTATGCTGTTTAGCTTAGAAACAAAAAATTGTTATGCTCCTTTTGATAGCGAATGTAATTTTATCCTCAAATGTAGTTGGATAACATACCGTCGAAAACATGCACTAGTTGATGAGAATAAAGTTTCAACATATTAAAATCATTGATTGGAGTGCAAAAGAGCTGACTCATCATCTATTTTTCACATGCGGTGCCAACTATAAGAATGAGAGAATTAAGACCATTCATAATCCCTCCTTTCGAGGCCACTCTTTTTTGAGTTGGGGAAATTGTAAAAAATATGAATGAGGCTAAAACTTTTAACTTTATTTTTTCTCTGAAGCAAGCCTAATTCTTGATCATGGACAAGATACAACATTCTCAATTGTATGTAAATGATAGGGAAAAAATGCAAGCTCTATCAACACATGAGATAGCGATGATTGGAAGAAAAACACGATAATGATGAAGGTAGGAAGCTTGTGTATATGTTTTCAAATACATTTAGGCTTTCCATTTTCCTTCTTTGTAGATGAGCTAGAGGATGATATACAATTGATTATAGAAGGGCTGCAATCATTTCAATTTTCGATATTGTTTTTGTTTTTTTCAAATATACCGCCATGTATTTTCATCACTATATCCCTCTAATATGACATTCCAATTTCATCATAAATAAAGACTCGCATGCCATCCAGCTAGAACATGTCGATTACATCAATTTTAAGTCCGTTCTATTCTAGATGGAAGGCATATGAGCCTCTGTTTCTGAAGAAGTTGGAATGACATATTAGATGGATACAATGATGAAAATGTGACGGTCTTTTTGAAAAAAATAAAAAAAATTGTGTAAAAATGGGGTAGGGTAGCCAACGTAGCCCCAATTTTCCCTTATAAAAGAGGAAGTCTCATATATTCGAAACATCAATCAAAGGAGGAAGTCCTATATATAGTTAAAAGAGGAAGTCGTACATAGTGTTCGCAAAAGCAATAATGCAAAGCCTCCAAACTTGTATTAGATTAACGGATATATGAAACATATTTGAATATTATTCACGAGGTTCGTTTTTGTCTTTATGAAAGTGTCAAATTGATGAATAATATTTCCCCCGCTACCTCTGACAAATGAATGCCGCGAAGAATAGTTGATGAGAAGAATGAAAATAAGGAGCTACAAATCCGACAACTAAGATATGTTACAATAACAATAGATGCTCTTAGAGAGATATTCAATAATTAATAGCAGCATAAACCGGTAAGTAGGACTAGTTATATCTTCTAAATTTTCAAAATTTTTATAACACAGTTTAATAGTTCATCGTATTTTCACCTTCAAACATAATGGATCATCCATTATGCTTATTTTCCTATAATATTTTCTTTCAAATCTTAAATCAAGATTTCTAATTTTGTTACCGTTTCAAGTATATTTTTTCTACTAGGATGCGGCATTAACATAGAATGTGAATATCTTCTGTCTTAACAAACAAAAACAAAGAATACAAAGAAAAAAAATCCAGAAATTCTTTGTTTCTCAGCCCCACTTAACTTCCGTGTTGCCCTTAAAAATCTCACGCTTCTTTCAAAATCTCACGCCTCTCCCATCTCCATCCTCTCGATCTCGTCTCCTTCAAATCGATCAGGCGAGAGCAGCACACGCCACATCCAATCATTCGATTTCTACATTTCAGAGTTTAGGTCGAAGATGGCCATCTGATTCCCGGCTGAATCCGTCCCCGCTTGCGGCTAATGGTACTTTCTTCCTCCCATCTCTTCCGTCTCCTTTCCGTTCCGAGGGTAATGGACGGGCGGGATCTCCGGATTCTGCAGGCGGCGTCGAAGAAGGTGATCACGAGGGACGAGTGGGAGAAGAAGCTCAACGACGTCAAGATCAGGAAGGAGGACATGAACAAGCTCGTCATGAACTTCCTCGTCACCGAGGGTTACGTCGAAGCCGCCGAGATGTTCCGCAGGGAATCCGGCACCGAACGTATCCTTCCTGTTCTATCCGTGCTCTCTACGTGGTTGCTGAACCTGTTGGTTTCCATTTGATTGAAATATGAGTTAAGATGAAGGGTAGATTAATGTTTGGATGAAAATAAACTAAACTTCTGTGCATAAAGAGACGGAAATGTAATTGCCCAAAGATAGACTAGACATTTTTTAGTACAATTTAATCCACAATGCACCATAGTGTAGAATTGTAGGTGTGAACGCCAGGATTCAATCTTTTGATGTGGTCAGTAGAGGCTTGGCTCTTCTTCTATATTTTGGAATTTGAAACTCGAGCCTGGTTGCTCACACAACTGGTTAAACTAGTGCTTGTTGTTTTTGTTTCGCTCTTATAATGAATGCATCTAAGTCCATCTCTTATCTTCGGTGCTACTCCCTGATATTTTGTTTACTCTTGTGAATTATGCCCTCTCCTACTTCCTTGTGATTATATCATGCTGTATCTTCATATGCTGATGGGAAAGGGAAATTGCACCGTCAACTATAGTGTGTTGGCATGCCAAAGAAATGTATAAGGTTGACCTAGCTCCTCGCATACGAAAGCATGATGCGTAGCAATAGTTGCTGTACTCCGAGCTTCTGAAACCTTGGCCAACTACATTTTTTGATGACACAATTCAGTGGTGGAAGTAGGATTGCGGGGGCAGAAGGGGTATCATAACACCCAAAATTAACATAAAATAATCTGAAAATAGAACTAACATTTATATATAAAAAGAATGTCTGAACAATCCACGGGTTACATCTTTTTTCTGTTGAGAGTTCATTATTAAATAACATATTTCATCAACTGTTTATACCTCTACATGAGAGGATCATAATAAACTCAACTAACCAGAAAAGGTAGTGTATAATTTGCACATGGAAAATTGGTTGCAAGTCCAAGTAAAAATATTTTTGACATAAAAAATGATCTCACCATGAAATATGTGCGAATTGCAAGAAAGCAAGAAATAAAACTCAAACCGAAAGTGTATTGGAATACATAAAGTTTAAAAGCGTTATACACAGTGGGGGAGCCTGAAATTCAAGTTAAAGGGTGCCAAACCTTGAAGTGAAGGCAGAAAATGTGGAATTATGGTATGGTTTTACAGAAGAATCGAAAGAAGGGAGGGTGGTGGTGGTATGGTACTGTTCACCGGCTATGCCATTATATATTACGAAAACGAGAAAAAACAATTATACATCTATCTGGATTGCTAAAACCTGTTTCTATTTGTTTTGATTATGAGAAAAAGCTTTTGATCAATTGAATTTTTCATCCGAGAAAGAATTTTTTAACTAATAAAAAAAGTGCAATTTTGTGTGGCTGGGTAACCGCTTTCATCGGAGAAATGGTTATTGTTGTAAGTTCTTCTTGACTCCATCTTTTTGATATAATTTGGGGGAACACTTTCTAGGATGTTTCCCCTTTTTTTGACTAAAAAAAGTACATGTGCCCACAAAGGCGGTCCATACTTGACTGCACAAACTGCATTACATGGGGGTACTTGCTTGTGGGTTCTATTAGTATTTCCCACAGGTTTACGGAAAGTGTTCTTGGGTTATAAAAAAATACTAGTCTCTGATGCGTAGTACGTAAAGGCTTCCATGCTCGATTTGATTAATGAGAAACCTGTCAAAAATTAGAAGCAATTTGAGTAAATGGTATATGATAAAAGGAATGCCTTTATCTTTGGCGTGATATCCTTAATGCACGTTGATATAAAACTCGTTGTATGAAGCATATCAATTTCAACACAATCTCAATAAATACACAATATATCTTTGACAAGAAGAGACTGGCTGTATTATTGACCGAGGACCTTGCTATAAAGCTCCGACCAACTTGGAGATCTTGACATATGCTATACCACATTGTTCACATAAGAGCTAGGTACCTTGGTCTGGTGATGATATCCTTAACTTTTATTTTCGCCCATTCTTATTTTTCTCAACTTATGTAATATGTGGTGATGTTTTTTAAGTGGTCTCAACATCTTGTAATCCAAGCTTCATGTCAAGAGACAAACACCTTAGTTTCACGTGTCTATTGGTTAATTTGGATCAATCAACCTATTTTTAATTAAATCTTATGAATTCCTCTTAGAGGTGATCTTAAAGAACATCACTCAACCTCCTTTCTGACATGCTCCCTTGCCATCATTTGAAAATTTGGAATTCGCTTAGTAAATTCAGAGTCTGCCTCTTTTCAACACAACCAAGACAAACTCGTAGAATGCCATAAATAATAAACAAATATTACTCGTATGGAATTTGCTTAGTAAATTACAGTTCGCCTCTTGAACTAGAAGTTGAGTTCGGCTAAGGAACCCTTCTTCTTTAGCAGATTTTCTTCTTTTACCGATGTTGTTTTGGGTAGGAGTTATTAGGCTCCTCTATTCGGTGATAAGGCTTCTCATGTGTTGGATTTTTCTCTTGTTGGGGCTCTTTCACCGATATATGCCCCTCGCCTGAAAAGAGGACCGTACTCTATG
This sequence comes from Ottelia alismoides, assembly GCA_037367405.1. NCBI lineage: Eukaryota > Viridiplantae > Streptophyta > Magnoliopsida > Alismatales > Hydrocharitaceae > Ottelia > Ottelia alismoides. Next base: position 11,366 of record JAZKJV010000793.1, read on the forward strand.
TGAAGAACATGCCCGGCAAGAAGGCATTTGAATTAAAGAGCGCACTCGATAGGTGGGACACTTTATGAAGAACACACTCGATAAGGTGGTCTCTCTTGTTAAGATGCTCGCACCCAATAAGAAGTCCATGCCGGATAAGGTCTTTTCTGAGCTAGATTCAACACCCGATAAGATGAAGACGCCTGCCAAGGAGTCACTGATTGACGAGAGGTCTTTGCCCCATAAGGGCTTCTCACCCAATGCAGAGACCTCGCTCGTATTGGGTTCTTCCTATGCTGATGGGCATGTGCCAGAGGAGGGCTCTGTGCCCGATCGATATGCTACACGCATCTTCGATGCGAGCCCTCAGGTTCTGGGTAATAGCGGGAGTTGCGGTGGTCTGGGAGGGGAGAATGGTTCGTCTACTCGCTCCAATGTCGATCGTCCTAGTGGAGCTTCTCTCGTTAGAATGTGTTATCGAAATAGTGGGGGTGCCCTCCCCCTTGTGATGCGGGGATTAATTTATAGGATGCATGTCTGGTGCCCTAAGAGACGATGTGTGACTATGAAATCTACTCGACCTAGATCGACTAATACTCCTGTAGAAGAGGTGGTTCAGAATATTAACGTGGCGATCCATAAGCCCTCATAGGAGGACCAATTACTGTCCATGATCATTAGGAAAGCTCGAGATCAATGAGTTTGACTCAGACTTAACTCGATAAGAGGTCGCGAGCCAAGCTCAGAAAAGCTATTGAGTCCAACAACGAGTCGGATAAATGACTCGTCAGGGTTATCGAGCCAAGTTCAAGCTGAATTGTGCTCAACTCGATAACTCGACACGATAACTTGTTTTAATTTGATTAATTTTTATTGCATTTTCCATTTCATATGTGCATACATGATGTATGAATAATGAATATGGGGAGGAAATGGTGCAACACCAACAAAATGTTTGAGTTGCATCATATGCTGATATCATCATTTCCGTGTTCAAAGAGATGTCCAAGTCATGTCATTTAAAAGTCTGTGATATTGGTAGGAAACATGTTGAGTATCTGGTACCTTTGCTGTTGTATTTGTATTAAAAAATGATGAAGCATTCTCCCACTATAAGTAGGGTCAACTACATGGATTCTTTCTCAAATCCATGTTGAAAGATTCGACTAGTTTTTACGTTTGTTGTCGACTATCTAACGCAACCCCCACAAGGGGGAATTTGAATCATGGTCTCCTACTATTCCAAATGTGTTCCCACTGGACGTTGTCTCCTACGCTCGAAGGAACAACTATGCCAAAGGAAGTGCCTGCGGGTTTTGTCGATACTTAGAATGACATACTTCATAATTTTTAATGAGGTCATCATGTGGTTTATTTGAGGGGTTAGAGACGAGTTAAGCAGTGCTACACGAGAGGGGATTGCCACGAAATTTCCAAGTAAAGAGTTCTTTTTCGGATTTTTCAACAATGGTTATCCAGTTGAAGAATGACACATGTAGTCTACATGCAAATATTAAGTTCATTAAAAAAACAAGTTTCTGAGGTAAATAAAAAATAGATATAAAATAAAAACCAAATGATAAATTTCTAATATTAATATATAATGTAAGCGTATATAATAAAATAGTATGAAAGCCTACATGGATTCTTTCTCAAATCCATGTTGAAAGATTCGACTAGTTTTTACGTTTGCTGTCAACTATCTAATGCAACCCCCACAAGGGGGGATTCGAATCATGGTCTTTCGCTGTTGTATTTGTATTAGATGTCAAAATTTTATAGTTCTTATCAAATACACATGAATAAATACATTTATATATACTGTCAAAACTTATTCACGAGTTCGTTTGCTTCTTCAAAGAAAGTTCATAGACAAGGAATATAAAAATCAACATACTACTAAAAGGCTTGTAACCAACTCGAACTCAACGGGTTAGAGTTTGAGTCAACATTCATGGACTCGAAGCTTATCGAATCCAACCTCGAGTCTGAGTTTTGTTATTGAGTTTGAGTCTAAGTCAGATCCAATTCGACTCATTCAACTCGATAGAAGCCCCTAACGATCACGGAAGACAAGCTGGGAGTCATTTCTCAATCAGGGTTTGATCGTTCTTCATGAAGTTCCTATAATGAAATGGGAAGGGGTTGGGGAATCCTGAAAAGAGAAGAACAATTTGCAATCTACTTTTATCTTGGCAACCATTGTTTGTACTCTTCCTTGTGACGAAAATCGATGTTTGGATTGAACATCTTTGTAACTTGGTGAAGGGTCCGATGCTTACCCAATTTCGTGCCATTGGTTTGGAGGGTAGATTTGGTGGTTTGGTTATTGGATGGAATGGAGATGTTTGAGAATGTTTGCATAGGAAGGTTGGCGACACCTGCTTTCATTTTAAAAAAAATCCGACTAATAATTTGGAGTTGTTATTTAACATCTATGTTCCAAACAATTGTCTGCGACCATCATTTGGGAGTTTTACCAAACTTGGGTTGAATTTTCTGTTATGCCTTGGCTACTGGGTGGTGATTTTAATTTAACATTATTTGATGATGATCATCCTCGGAGGAGAGGGGGACTGGATCAAGGTTTTGCTGACTTTATGGAGCTAGTCGAAGCCTTGCAACTTCAAATCCTAGGCACTTATCTTGCCCAAGGCTTGATCATTTCTTGGTTTTTGTTGAACTATTCTACGATGCTTTCATCTTCAACACGTAAGGGCTCTTTGCAAAGTGCATTCAGATTATACCTTGTTATTTTGGGATGCTAGACTGCAGGAGTAGAGGTGATCTCCTACTTTTAGATTTGAGTACTCGTGAGTTTTTAGAGGATGGTTTCAAGAGTTGGTGTTTGACTTTTGTAGGGTTGTGTGGCTCGCCTTTTGGTTTTGCGACCAAAAGGCCTAAGACATTTTTGGGTCTTTTTCATGTCTTGAGATTAACAGAGGTAAAGCGACATTTATTCCCTTAGGCCTTTCACAGAAGGAGATTGATAATTGTACATCTATTGGATCTCGTTTGACGAAGTTCCATATTGCATGTCTTGGTCTTCCTCTTACATGCAACAAACTTGGGAAGACGCATTGGTGGTTGTTGGTGCAAAAGATGAAGAGTAAGTTGGCGGGTTGAAATCTCTTTGCCTTTCTAAGGGTGGTAGGCTTGAGTTGTTGAAATTGGTCTTGTCTGCCATCCCTATCTATCATATGTCCACAAGATCTGTCGCGATAATTGTGGTGCATCATCTGGAATATATCATGCACCATTTCTTTTGGTTCTAGGCGAAGCTTGAGGGTTGGGCTTCTTACTTGGTTGACTGGGGAACAATCACTAAACGAAAGGAGGATGTTGATTTGATGGTTAAGAGGCTTAAAGAACTTAATCACGCTCTCTTTACGAAGTGAATTATTAGAATTTAGGGCAGAAATGAGGATTTGATCATCCACTGTCTTCATCGAGTTTATACTGTGGAGGCTAGCATGTTATGCGAGGCGAATGTCTCCAATCCTTCCATTTTTTGAGGAAAAAAGGGGAAAACATATGAAGGTGTCTACCACAAATTTATTAAATTAAAGGAGAAATACTGGGATTACCTTTACAAGAGCAGAGACTCGAGGAGAGTCTTGACATGAATAATTACATTCTCTAAATAGAAATGATCCGACAAAAAAATGAAACCATTACGGGATAGCCTAGCCCATTATTGTTGGAGCGGAATCTTATTGAAATTTGAATCTCAAAATTCGTCAAGGTCATTAGTGATGACCCACTCCATCCCAAATGCTTGCCATACCACCTTTATCTTCTCATAGGCAAAGAAAAATGTGATTAATGGACTTCCCCTCCATGTTATAAAGGGGACATCTATCACTGCCTCCCGCAAAGAGCCTATCCCAAAGATCCCGCGTCATTACCCGTCCTCTACGCAATATCCATAATAAAATTCTTATGCGAGAAGGCTCCTTCAGGTTCCAAATATGAAGGAGGTTGTTTTCAGCTACAATTGTGTGTGAGATATGGGTGCCCCCTTGCTCCTATGCTATTTGTTATTCCAGTCGATGTTTTATCTTGCATGGTTGATATGGTACAACGTAACAATTTCGTTGTGGGATATGCCTTTGGTGATATCTTAATTGGGATATGCGGATGACACCATCTTTTTATCGAAGGCGGCATATAGGAGGCTAAGGGAATGGCATCGACAATGGAAATCTTTGGTGAATCGACCAAGCTTATTTTGAATTGTGGGAAATCTATTGCTATCCCCTTTGGACTTTTAGATCATGATGCACCGGCTTGTTGTGAGGCTTTGGGCACTGAACATGGTTCTCTCCAGATTCATTACCATGGTCTCCCATTGACGGTAGGAAGACTTAAGATGTTTGATTAGATTCCTATCGTGGAGAAGATGGAGAAGAGACTCTCCAGGTGAAAGGCAGTTATTTTATCGCGAGGTGGATGACTAGTACCGGTGAAGGCCGTTCTCTCTCTCTGCTATCCTGATATTTTTTATCATCTCGTCTTCTCTTCGTTGGCATCATGCGTAGATTGGAGATGATCACGTGGAGCTTCCTTTGGGGAAAGTCTGGCCATGATGGATGGGGGGTACATCTAGTTGATTGGGAAACTGTTACTATGCCAAAAAAGGAGGGCGAAATCGGGATGTCTCATCTGAAAACCATGAACGAGGCTCTCTTGTTAAAATAAGTTACTAGGATTTGAGGAAAAGTGAAGACTTATACTATCGTCTCATTCGAAGCATTTATAACATTGGGGTCAGGGACATTTTGAATCAACATCCATTATTCCACCCGCGAGCTTTTTGGAACGGGATTAACTCTGTCTGCCGTGCTTTCAGGAATTATTTCGTCCAGTGTTGGGTGATGAAAATCGTTTGCATTCTGGACCGATAACTGGTCAGGCTAGGGAACCTTCTCCTCCAGATTCTCACACCTGTTCGCTTTGGCTGTTGATAAAGACGTGTCGGTTTTCGATTGCTGGTTAGATGGCTACTGGATGCTCTCATTCCCGATGGACTTTTCTGACCAGCATATGGAGGATTTGCTTAGCTTGCTGGAATTCATCATGCATATAGACATACCGAATGTGGGTCGGGATCATTGGGTGTGGAAGAGTAACACGTTCTCGGTCAGTAGAGTCTACAAAGCCATCAACCAACCTTTACAGCCGAGGACAGATGCGCTAGTTCGTGACTGTAACTTTATATGGGAGTTAAAATTGCTAGGCATAATAGGGTTCTTTATGTGGCTACTACGAAGAAGGTGCATTATGACTAGGGATCATTGTGCCAAACTTTTCCCGGATATCTCCAATAGATGTCCCCTTTGTGAAACACATGTTGAGACGGTTGAACACCTTTTCTTCCACTGTACGAAGACATCTGCTATCTGGTTGGAGCTAGACATTAACTGGTTGAACTTACAAAATCTGGATCTTTTCTGGGATTGGCTTCTCTAGGCTAAACATTGCTCTCGAGAGGATATTCTACGTCATATCGCAACTGTTTGGGTAATCTGGTTAGCTAGAAATGGTGCACTCTTTTCTTTACAACATTTTTTACTGTGCTAATATACTTTTTAATCTAAGACTCTTCTCGAGTCTTGGCTTCTGTAAGTCTTTTGCAACTTTCCCCCTTTAAATAGATTTGGGACGAACACCATAGCGTGTTTCTCCCTTTTTTGACTTAAAAAATAAATAAAATTTGCTAGCGTTGTATCTGGAGGTCTGTCAATGGCTTTGTAAGCATGTTTCACTGAGAAATCTCCATCTCTCTGAACCCAATGGTCTCTTCCTTCACCCGGACCATCAAATCTGCCAATGCCCTCCATCAGCTCTAAGAACTTCTCCATGCACTAATTGGAGAAGTCAGAGTGGAATTCTGGTATCCAACTATCTCCTGCAATCAATCTGCCACCAAGACGTCGCTGACTAAGATGTAAGGGCAAACTATCTGGGGAATGAGGTCTACCGTCCACCCAATTATTTGTCCAAAAAGTAAAAAGAACAACCACCCCCAATATTGGATGGAAAAGGGTAGGAAATTGTAGGCTTGTAGCATCGAAGAACAAATCCCCTTCCAAAAAGCATAGGAAATCTTTAGAGCTATCTTCTTCATTGATGGGGACAAAGAGGAAGCTGAAGGAATGGCGTTAACCTTGGAGATCTTCGGAGAGCTTTCTGGGCTTGCCCTTCACATTGATAAATGTACTGCTGTTCCTTTTGGCCTTTCTGACACTGATGCTTGTGACTGTTGCACCGCGCTTGGTACTGCGAGTGGTTCTTTGCCGAGTAGCTACCTGGACCTTCCTCTCACTGTAAGGAATCTTGAGATGACGGACTTGGTCTCTATTATCGAGAAATTGGAGAAAAGCTCTATGGTTGGAAAGCATCTATCCTATCGCGAGGGGATTATTTGGTACTGGTGAAGGTTGTCCTTTTTGCCATCCATGTTTACTTCATTTCGTCTTGTTTGCTGTCCGTTGGTATAAGGCGGTGTCTGTAATGCTCATCAGACAATTTCTTTGGGGCAAGATGGGTCATGATGGCCCTGGCATGCACCTGGTGGACTGGGATACTGTTACTTTACCTTTGGAGTCTGGAGGTCATGGGGTTATACGATTGGAGTCGATGAATGAGACTCTACTCTTAAAATGGGTTAGCTGGATTTGGGGAAGTGAAGATCGTTGTTGTAGACACATTTACCTCATCTATGGTATTGGAGTGCAATACTCGCTTCCCCAACACCATAGCTCTCAATCGTTCGCCTTCTGGAAAGGCATCATATCGATGCTTACCCCCTTTTGAAGAGCTTTTTCGTCCATCACTTGGTGATGGTACTGCTTTCACTTCCTGGAATGACAAATGGACATGCGGGGGAACTCTCTCCTCTGGATTCCCTCGCTTTTATGCTCTGGCGATTAATCGTGATGCTAAGGTAGGGGACTACTGACTTGACGACAACTTGATGCCCACGTTCTTAACCGACTTCTCTGATCAACGCCTTAAGGATTTCCTTTTGCTTTTAGACTCCATCAATCATATTGATAGGCCAACGGTAAGACGGGACCACTGGGTGTGGAAGATTAATTCATTCTCGATCAAAAGTGCCTGCAGTGTTATTGCTAGACCTCCACCGATGAGGATAGATTCTCTGATTCCTGATTGCAATTTTATCTCGAGGTTAAAGTTGTCGAGCATAATTGGTTTCTTTATGTGATTGTTCCGAAGGTAGCACATCGTGACAAGTGACCACTACTCTAGAATTTTCAGAGAGTAACAGATGCCCTCTGTGTGAAACTCATATCGAGATGTTAGACCACCTTTTCTTTCACTGTGAGAAGACATCTCCAATCTGGAGGAGATGGGGGCTGGCTGGCTATCTTTTCGGAACTTGGACTTGTTTTGGAGCTCTTTGTTTGAGGCAAAGGATCGAACTAGAGAGGATGTCCTAAGGCCTCTTTCCTTGGTCTGGGCAATGTGGTTAGCTAGAAATAACTCTCCTTTTTCCTCGCATCGATTCTATTATAAAAATGTAATCATCCACGCTAGGACTATTCTTGATTCTTGGCATTTGTAAGTCTTCTTCTTTCTTCGCCTCTTTTATTAATATATCTGGGGCGTGGGGCGGACACTATATCATGTTTCCCCTTTTTTGATCTAAAAAAAGAAGGCAAAGGAAAAAAAGAAGGGCGATTCACTCGATTAGCCTAGGCATGAATCTTATATATATCATGAATGAGTCTACAACAGAGGTCCTCATTGTTGCCTCAAATCTTAGCAATTCCTTTGAGGAACATGGCCTTATTCATAGTTCCAATCGTGTGATCCCAATACCCCCTTCTTCCTTGGGAGGGTGACCATTTCCCAATCAACCAATTGAATGCCTGACACATCTTGCCTTGATTTACTCCAGAAAAACCTTCTCATAGTCATCTCCATCTGACAGAGGAGATCTTGACGACATAAAAAAGATCAGGATTGTCGTGAGGAGTGCATTCACCAGCACCATGCAATCACCACGGGAAAGTAACGAGGCCTTCTAACTTGCAAGCTTTCTCTCCATCTTCTCAAAGATTTGTTGTCAGTACACAATTGTGACGCCCCTACCCCTTATTCAGCAATAGCCACATTCATTGCATTATGATTAACATGTAAAGCTAGAAAAGAAACTGAATAAAAATGCTCCAACAACGTTAATATTCATGGTTCCCGATAGTTTATACAAAACAATTATAAATAAAGTCCTCAATATAATGGTTTATATGACTAAAAATTCTAAAATGCGGAAGCTATCTAAAAGTATTTACAAGTACAACATTGTATAGCTCAGCTCAAGGTTTAGGAAAGCGGTATGCGTATGCATTCGAACCGGTTACTAAATAACGACTAAGCCGTATGCGGGGGCATATGCTTTTTTACGTGATTTCTATTTTTATTTAAAATAAATAAATACATATATACATACAAAAGTAACTACTGTTGAACTACACCTATTGTAATTACTTATTTTATAGCTACCATGTTTTTTTTAAAATATGCCTCGAGGCGCTGAGGCGTACGCCTCAAGGCGTTGAGGTAGTCCCAAGACACTGCCTCGGAGTGCACAAGTTTGGTACCCTTTTTTTATATTTTTGTATTGATTTTTATGATATCTTAAGTATAATATTAATTATTAACAACTTAATTTGTTATATACTCATATACATATTTATTCTATATTTTTAAAATTGTGTTATCGTATACAAATTCATTTCGGAACCTCTGTGCAGGTAGGGTATGGTGCGACATGGGGGGTGCATATAACGATTCTTCAATTAAGTTTAGTAAATTGGATGGTTAGGAGTCAAAGCATATCAATATATATTCTAGTCATATAATGCATATAAAGCAACATAGACATATTGTATATTGTGTATGTTAATAATATATGTTAGTCACATAATTTTGCTTCACCCATGCACATAAAGGGAAGTGTTATATATCGACAAGAACTTCACCTGACAACATTATTGGAGGTCATAATAAACTTTGCATTGATACGAATGACAATACGAATTAGGATTCAAAGTAAATCATGCAAAGACTATTCTATATTATCATGCTCATAGCATATATAGTTAATATGATGGGGGATATCTAAATTTGTGATTTTTTTTCAATATACACATTTATGCTTAATTGTATTTTATGTAATTTTCCTATATAAATTGAGGCTTACACATCGATCGCCTCGAGGCTTACGCCTCACCTCGTCAAGGGAAAATCACCTCGATCCGTCTCACATTTTTTGAAATCATGATAGCTACTGTTATCCACTTAGTGATCCAGTGGTAGTACAGTGCGCCTACCACACAAAAGACCAAGGTTCAAATCCCACTCTTGCAGTGGTTGCGTTAGGTAGTTGACAGCCAGCGTAAAAATAGTCGAATCTTTCAACATGGATTTGAGCAAGAATCCATGTAGCTGCCCCTACTTATAGTGGGAGAAGGCTTGGTACATTTTTTATGATAGCTACCGTTACTAAATATAGTAGATATATAGTTTACTAAATATATGTAACTCATTTGATAAAATGATGATATACAACTACTAGCTACTGTAGTTATTTTTCCATTACAGCTAATTTCTACTGTTCAATTTTGTGAACAATCTACGAATAAAAGCTCCAATACAGTGATAAATAGCATCTATCCCCTCACAAGCATCTTCCAATCGATGTGTAAAACATTTGATTTATGAAACATGCATAAAACCCTTCGAACACTATTCGTTATTTCACCTAAAATCAAACACAACTTTCTCGCATGAAATGAATTAAAATTCAGTGCATGTTAACCAAATTCCCCCCTACATGGTCTGATTTTGCAAAATCACATTACAAAATAAGACCATTAGCTACCGTTGAAGAGTTTTATGTTATGTCATTGTTTTAACAATTATTTATTTATCTTGTTTGTAATACGTAATTTACCCATTAGGGTTTCTCTCTTCTATATAAGAGAACCCTTGGGCTCTATGAATAAACACAATAAGTATTCTCTTCCACATGGTATCAGAGCGGCGTTCATAGATCGGAGCCCTGAGTCGAAAAAAACCCTAACCCTACCTCCAACCCATCTCCGCGTATCGTCCAACACCTCTAGCGGGGATGTGCATCGCACCTGGTAGCACCACACATCGCCCAACGCTTCGACGAAGTTGTGTGCCTCTGCAAGCAGCACCCAACGCTGCCGCACATCAGCCCAGGTGCCATCCAGTGGCTCTACGTCGCAATCGAGCGGCCTCGAGCGGCCTCGAGCGCTGCCAACAATAGTCCGGTGTCGCGTGACAGTGTCGTGCGTCACTGGTAGCCCCTGGTTGATCCAACTGTGGGCTCATTGGCTCCTTGCGCATCGTCGTGTTGCTGTTCATATTCTTGTGAAGCCCTAAATTACGATTTTTTTCTGATTTCAATGATTTAGGGTCTAATTTACGTTGTTTTTATCGAAATCAGACCATGTTTCTTCTGTAGATAGTTGCAATATGAGTTTAAGATCACAACCATCTTGTTTCATGTCCGTTTAGATGCAACACAATTGTTTTAAGGTCCCAATGATTGTTCACGATATCAGAAAGTAGAGTTGATACGCCATATGCAGGTACCTTCGAGGGTCCCACACCTATTATCAAGATGGATGGTGCCAACTTCGAGTTGCGGTCTTGTGGGCAATGCAATTCATGTATCTGATGTAGTGCCATGGGAAGAAGCATATTCTGAAGCGGGATGAGCTGGTGGACAAGATTAGGACCAATGTCTCATGGAAGGCCGATGATGCATTTGGCAATGTGTGGCTATCTGGTATTGTTTCTGTAGAGATAGTCAACGATATCCTTAATCAACCCAAGACAAAGGCAATGTGAGACATTCTCGTAGGGACATACTCTCAAGTGAAGAATGAGTCGAAGATACTGCAGCTCCAATACGATATCTTCACAACCATGTTGGAATTGCGAGCCCACGACGAGCCATTATGCAATAAATGTTATTGCAAATATCATTCCCTGATCTGAAATGAAGAATAATTAATTTGCATAATAGGTCCCTTAGTACAATTAGGGTTATGTACCATGGCCATCTTAATAATCATACAGCTGTTGATTCAACTATTGAATCATAGAGGCTGGTGCTTGGATGAATATCTAAAGGGTTAGATTGAGGACTCATCAAGCACCGTCAAATGATTGTTAAGAGATGATCTCCAGCCTGAGTAGGAGATGGCAATCCTTATCTCTGAAGGCTGATATCTGACCGACCTCTTGATGCAGGTCCTCTGCATAGGAATAGAGATTCGGAGGTGTCAGATTAGTTAGGTCAAAGAGTTGACTTAACGAGATCGAGATAACCAAAGTCCTATATCGTATGCTGTCATGATATAGGCACGCATCCTTTGACCGGAGACAGATGTGTTACTATATGTCTGAGTATGTACATTTGGTAGACCAATAGGTTGATGACCTGACCATGGTCTATACACCGGCGCGCTGGTGTGCATATAAGGGCATATGAGTAATACGATCTCTCAAAGGGATCATAGAGGTTCAGTTACTGAATTGGAAGGCATGAGCTTACTCATGAAATATTGGGAAGAATCAAATTCCATGCGCATGGTCGTCTCGCTTTGGAAGCTTGACTGAATTTGTAGGTTTGATATATACTTTTGGAAAGTATATGATCAAGACCTAGGTATGATATACGCTTTTGGAAAGTGTATGATCGATACCAACTCCCAATGATCGAATGAGAAACTTACTGATAAAACCATGAAGTAGACAGTATAAAGTTGATCCAATATTTCGGGTTTAATCTGAGTCTTCCAGTATGCAGGATGTACATGTATTGGGAATACCTGAGGGTGATGTGATCATAAACGATTGTATAACCATGATGCTTCCATTCCTAGGGAGTGATGAAACGGGTCTGGATTTTAGTGACTCCTCTCAGTAGAGAAGTGATCTGATCTTGGTCCAAGTGTTGGACATTGATTTGAATGTGATTCAGATGCAATGAGAAGATTAGATTTACGGTCTTGATTTAATCAAGCATCTATGGGAGGCCCGCGATCTGGACTTGAGATATGATCTCAATATCCATGTCACTATACGTGGAAAATACAATCGCCTTGTCCTTATCTCCAAGTATCTGCGGAGAAAGTGTATTATCCTTGAAGGAGTTCATGGATAATTCTATTGTTGATTTATGTATTCGAGCATTGAGAAAATGGATAATTAAATGTGATTTAATTATCATGATTAATATGAATTCGATTCATATTATAAAGAGAGTTGTCTTAGATAATTAAATATGATTTGATTATCAAAGATGTAAATAATGTGAATATGATTCATGTTATTTGAGAATAGGAGAATAGAGATCCAAGATGATTAAATGTGATTTAATTATCATGTATATGAATAATGTGGATAGCAATATCCATATTAGTCATATATATTATAAATGTGATTTATAATATATAAGAGAGAGCTATTTGTAATTTACATTTGTTAATTAAATGTTAATGTGAATTGGATTCACATTGGACATTGAATTGAAAATGTAATTTACATTTTGTTTTGGGTTGTGAATATGATTCACAAATTTTTTCAATGGCAAGATTGCAATGTCCAGAAAATATTTGTGAATTATTTTTTGTAGAATAATTTGCAACAAAAGTTGTTGCAAATAATGGAGATTAAATAAAAGATGAAATAGCCACCTTCCTAATGGAGGAGGGTGGACGGCCACCACTCCCATTAGGAAAGGGAGGCCGTCCCCCCTCTCCACATGGAAGGAGGCTTTCTCTCCTTTCATTATCTCCATGTATTGATGATTTAATTTTGTGATTAAATTGTGTTGATTTATCAACATATATTTAATTTAAATTAAATTAATTGTTGTTGGTTTTACCAACACAAATCTTAGCCATTAAAAGAAACACAATCAATGAGAGCCATTGGATTTGTGTTGTCCCATGGATTGAGATCCATGGATCCCAAAATCCTATAAAAGGAGAGGCACCCCATTGCTCTTCTTTACACACTATGATTGAGAAGCATATTTCTCTCTTTCTATTCTCTCTACACGCTCTCTCTCTCTCTCTCTCCCTCTCATGGCCGTCCACCATGGATGCCCTATAGAGGTTCTCCATCGCCGCAGCGTCATCGTTATGCTGTCCGATGGTTTGCTCGTGGAACTCCGTCGACTTTAGCGTGCCTTGCTCGTGAAGAAGACATCGGATCTCATGTGTCGAGATCAGGAGATCCACCGCTTGGATCATCAATATGGATTGCGAGAAGCACGCGATTCATCCCCGCGCTCGCAAGCGTCTCCTCCGTCGGATCGGACTTGAGACAGGAGGTCTCTTCGTTTAGAGACTCGATCGCAACCACGCTTCAAGAGGTAACCCTAATACTTGTTTGTGGTTTAGACGAAACGATCCGAGAAGTGTTCTTGGATCATGTGGTTTCGTCACATGAAAAAATTTTAACTTCCGCTGCATAGATTAACTAGTACGACTAGTCGTTCTTCGTCGCGTTCGATACGACGATCACGCTTCCGTGATGCGCTTGAGGATCTAACCATATCCTTCAAGTGGTATCAGAGCCAGGTTGGTGGTTTTGGATACGATCCATGAACCGAGGACGACTTGGGTTCATTAGGGTTTGCGAAAGTTTTCTTGCATTTCATTTTCGCATCTCTGTTTTGATATTATTTTCGGCACTGTTTAAATTGTTTAAACACGAAAATAATGATTGTATTTTATTCTCCATTAAATATGGAAACCGTAGGATCTGAGTTTGCGTGATTTCGATTCCGTTTGCTCTAGATATGCTCATTTTAGTGAACATGTATCCACTGTTTCGGGGACTGCGGATCATGACGTAATTAAAATGTTAATTACGGATTTGAGACGCCTTAAAATGCGTGCAAATCACTTAGGTTCTGTTGTAAATGAAGTTAGCAAATTTTAGGAACTTACTTTGCTTAATTTTGATTTAAATTGACTGAGATATGATATTTTTAGTAAGTGAGGGTCACTGCTGGAAATACTTTCCTAATCAAGAACCTAGTGATTGTCATTTAATCAATAAGTGAATTAAATTGTTTAATTTCCTGGAATAATTGTGCATAAATATTTGTGAAATATTTGATGATAATTATGTCCTTAAATGACTTTGCCCTAACCAACAAATGATTAGATGTGATCTAGATCAAGATTGGTTATATGATCTACATGATCAACATTCCAACAAACATGTTGCTTGAATAGGACTTGGGATTTGTTTAGCAAATCTCATTATAATGTTAATCAAAATTATTTTGATTATTGTTATATGGTATAATTTTGGTTGAAGAACCGATGATCATCTCAAGTACAAAATGATTTATTTTGCATTATCCTTTCCCGAGGTGGATATGGTGTCTAGTCGGAGAGCATTGGGGTTGCGGGTTGCAACGTATGTGGTCCGTCCCACTCTCGTCGGTACTAGCCATGACAGCGGGTAGGGTTAGTATAATGCTTAAGAAATCATGATGTATTTCTAATTATTAAAATTCGAAATAATACGTATTTGAGATAATACCATAATTCAAGTAACAATTAAAAAAAATGTTTGTTGGATATTAATTGGATCATTAATTTAATATGATTAGATTAATTGGAATCCAATTAAAATTAAGACACACTATTATAAATAGACGTGTTATTTCCCTTGGAAGAATTAATCACAATGAATATGATTCATAATGAATAATTAGAATTTGAATATGATATGGAGGATCACATAAGTGACATCCGTGGTCTCCCGTCAAGGCGGAGGGTTCCGTCGTCAGATATTGTATGTAGGAGACGCCTGTCCGAAATGACAGTTCCTGCATACGATCCATTTGGATCGGGCTCTTCGCTTCTCGAAAGAGTAAGGACGTATGCGTAGTGACCCCAATATCGAGTCCTCATATTATTGGGGCGATATTGGATTGCGCATAGCGAGTTGTATTCCTGTTGACGGTTGGTTCAATTAATGACGGGTCAACATCGCCTTAGGGGTGGTGGGCCCGGGTGTTAAAGACCAAATTGGGAGATGGAAGTTGGACTTGCAAGGCGGAATGTGTTCCCGCTTATTTTTATCCGAGTTGTAAGTTCTCATATTATTGGGATGCAACAAAGATAAGGAAGGAGATCCCAGATCTTGCTTGAGATATAGGGGTAAGTATATCTCTTACATTGAGAGTGATTAAGGGAATGAACTTTCAATGTTGACAAGCAAGACAACTTTGATATAAAAATTCCTAAATCAAAGTAAAATATGTATATATATAAATATATACACTTATGCAAATTTCTTATTTCAGATAATCCTTCATTAAAACCCACTCAATGTTCTACTCAATAATAACCAGTAAAATATCATGGATTGGACTCATGATCCAGATATTGTACTTGCAGTTGGACACATAATGTATGTGGTTGCAATGTGCAAGTTTCCTCATAATAATGAGGAATGACAATTAAATAGATAATAGGACTACAACTCTAGGGTTTGTATGTCTCTATAGTTTTGATCTCATCGTATGTACTTTGGAAGTAACATGTCGATGATGATCGCAATTGTCAAATAATCCTTATAAAATCAATGAAGATATTCTGGCATACATATGTGCTCTCAACATTTAATCATGAGTGACATGGTTCTCTGCATCATGTAGAATGGTAGCTTTATAAGAGATGATGTATTCAAATTGTTTGAGTACCTACCTGAACCTATATTTTAAGAGTTTAGATGGATGTAGATGATGAGTGTCATCATTCTACTATCTATACTCTAGTCATTCATGAAGCTTCATAATATTCATATTGTATGAATTTAATGAAGTATGTATAAATGTTGAAATGTTCTTACATTAAATTCTTTTGAATTTAACATAAGAGATCCTTAGTCTTAAGCAATGGTTGCTTATAGATAAAGGGAGCGCAGTGGAAGCATGGGGTGGACCCGAGTAAGAAGTATGGTCAAAGAGTTGACTGTACATCTATGACTTCCATATGTCATCCGAAGAGTTGGATGAATGCCAATACTGCAATAAGTTGATGTGTTGATAGTATGACTATCAAGTCTGTCTAGAATCCTTAGAGAAGGACTCGGATGGAGCATCTGATTAATCTTCATAAATCATTGATATTGACTTGCTTATTAACTTATTAAATAAGATAAAGTCAAATAATTGTAACTCAATCTTCTGATGACATTTGCAATAGGTTGCATATGTTTTAGAGGTCTGGAAAATTTGATCTTAAAGGTTTATAGTTATCTACATGGATATTGATGCAATTGTTGCAACAATCTCTGTTGGATTGATAGACTTGTTAATTTCAGTGGGAGAGCCCTTAGTCTTAGAGAATGTCTCTATGACCTGGATATACGAATACACTCATTGTTTGTTTCTAAATGTTGGAAATAAACATGAATTCTGAGATAGAACTATCATAAAGAGTTATGATGGAAATATTTCAGATAGTAATCTAAAATCTAGTGGACTCCACTAATTAGAAAATTGATGAATGGTTCATTAACATTTCTAAATGCTGAAATTAAACCTTAAGATCAATAAGAGGATGAAGATCATTTGACAATGATGTAGCATCAAGCCTTGGACATTTGTTTATTGATTTGATCAATAGACTAGTAAGAGATGAAACTTTAGAATGTCTAAAATTTCAAAACTTACATACTTATGAATATTGTATTCAAAGTAAAATGTCTAATAAACCCTTTTTAGAGAAAGGTGTAAGATGCCAAGGTATTCAGGATCTCATACATATTGATGTATGTGGATCATCTATATCATAGTGAACATTGTGGATATGTGATATCTATCGATGATTATGTATGATATGAGATTTCTTCTCTTCACCTAAGAAACCTTTGAAATGTTCAAAGATTTCATTATTTTTGGTTTAGAACCAAAGTTTGAAGGAAGATAAAATGAAATTGATCTAATCTAGGTAGCAAGTACCTGCTAGATAAATTCAAAGAATACCTTATGGAGATATGAATATCATTTCTATCTCAATCCTCCTAACACACCTTAACTCAATAGAGTTATAGGGAGATACAATTGGATCATGTGTGATATGATCTTATCAATGATGAATTTTAGCATAATTATCCCTTAGTTTCCAGGTATGTATGTGTAGTAGAGACTACAATGTATATCCTCAATAAGGTTCCATGTATGTTGGAATCTAGCACTTAAGAGTGCTGCTTCATTAGGAAAATAAAGGATGGTATTGGATACCTACTTTATGACCTTGAGATTCTTAAAGTATCTCATCTCTGAGAATGTGATTCTTAGAGGTTGAGACTCTTGAGAATCAAGATGAAAATGAAGTGTAGGAACTCATTTAATCTTGAGAAGATAATGAGGCTCCTGAAATTGGAAACTAAAAGGGACAATTAATGATGAAACATTAATACCTCTTCAAATGAGTTTGAGGATGTATTCCATGTGTCAGTTAAGTCTGACAATGATCGGACTTCATGTGATGAAGCTCCTAAGGATCATGACATGGAAAGATGGATTTTAGCAATAAAAGTCTAACGTAGTCTTCATATACAAGTGTTGTATATGGACCCTCGAGGATCCACCTATATGGGTAATACCTGTAAAGGTGTAAATGGATCTTCAAGAGAAAGGGAACCTGATGAGAAGGTGGAGACCTTCAAAGCACGGTTCGTAGCCATGAGCTACACACCGGAAGAGAAGACATTGCTTGCGATGAGACTTGCTCTTCGGTGACGATGCTTAAAACCATCAGAATATTGCTAACCTTAGCTACACAACTTGACTATTGCATCTTCAAGATGTAAGTCAATATTGCATTCCTCTATAAATACCTTTCTGAGGATATCCACATGAAGTAGCCCTAGGGCTTCATGGTTGAGAAAAGCAAGATGTAAAAGATAAGGAATCCATCTATGGACTCAAATAAGCTTCTGAAGTTGGATCATAAGATTTGATGAAATTATAAATGTTATGATTTCAGATAGAATCTGGATGAACCATGTGAAGCTTAGTGGGAGTGCCTTTGTGTTCATCGTGCTAAATGTAGATAATATCCTAATCATTTAGAATGATATAAGGATGATAATAAGTGTTTTATAGACTGGCTATTCCATATCTTGAAATATGATTTCAAAGATACCTCTTATATCTTAGTTCTGAAGTTGTTCAGAAGTAAAGAGTAGAGGATAATGGGACTGTCACATTTGTAGTATACCTTGGACATATTCTATTCTTAGAAATTCCAAGAAAGACTTCCTTCCCTTAAGATATGGTACTGACCTATCTAAAGGGATAGCACCTCAAAGAGTTGAGGAAGTGAATGCTAGAACTACTTGCCCTTGGGCATCAGTTCTGAGAAGCCGGGTGTGTGCTAGATGTGTACAAAAGCCAGATGGCTGCCATGCAGTGGGAGTAGTAAACTGTTACTAATCCTACTATGGAAATAAAACACTTGATTGTAGTAAATGCAAAATCTTCATAGATGACAAGATTTTTGAGATGATCTCAAAGTCTTATCTTCAAAAACTTAAGACTTTATAGATAGAGATCTAAAAGGGCTTAATTGTGGATACCTTAAGAGATAGTGATCTCCAGTAATAAGGGTATTCTGATAAGGATTATGGAAATACTAGTTATGATAATTGTTACGCTGTAGTGTCAAGGACACTGTAACTAACAAGATTGAGTATTGGTTGCATAAGATGCAACATTCGCATTGGATGTGAGCACTATTACTGGGGATATGCAAGTGCCGTAAAAGGACTTGGCATAGTCTCGCGGGAACAGAGTGACTGATCAACTTACCTAACTATTTTCTAAATAGCCTATGATTGTCACATGAGTACGGGTTTAAATGATTAGCCCATTAATGGCTCTTTGGGCTAGTGGGAGATTGTTGGAATTGCGAGCCCACGGCGAGCCATTATGCAATAAATGTTATTGCAAATATCATTCCCTGATCTGAAATGAAGAATAATTAATTTGTATAATAGGTCCCTTAGTACAATTAGGGTTATGTACCATGGCCATCTTAATAATCATACAGCTGTTGTTTCAACTATTGAATCATAGAGGCTGGTGCTTGGATGAATATCTAAAGGGTTAGATTGGGGACTCATCAAGCACTGTCAAATGATTGTTAAGAGATGATCTCCAGCTTGAGTAGGATATGGCAATCCTTATCTCTGAAGGCTGATATCTGACCGACCTCTTGATGCAGGTCCTCTGCATAGGAATAGAGATTTAGAGGTGTCAGATTAGTTAGGTCAAAGAGTTGACTTAACGAGATCGAGATAACCAAAGTCCTATATCGTATGCTGTCATGATATGTGCACGCATCCTTTGACCGGAGACAGATGTGTTACTATATGTCTGAGTATGTACATTTGGCAGACCAATAGGTTGATGACCTGACCAAGTTCTATACACCGGCGTGCTGGTGTGCATATAAGGGCATATGAGTAATACGATCTCTCAAAGGGATCATACATGTTCAGTTACTGAACCGGAAGGCATGAGCTCACTCATGAGATATTGGGAAGAATCCAATTCCATGCGCATGGTCGTCTCGCTTTGGAAGCTTGACTGAATTTGTAGGTTTGATATATACTTTTGGAAAGTATATGATCAAGACCTAGGTATGATATACGCTTTTGGAAAGTGTATGATCGATACCAACTCCCAATGATCGAATGAGAAACTTACTGATAAAACCATGAAGTAGACAGTATAAAGTTGATCCAATACTTCGGGTTTAATCTGAGTCTTCCAGTATGCAGGATGTACATGTATTGGGAATACCTGAGGGTGATGCGATCATAAACGATTGTATAACCATAACGCTTCCATTCCTAGGGAGTGATGAAACGGGTCTGGATTTTAGTGACTCCTCTCAGTAGAGAAGTGATCTGATCTTGGTCCAAGTGTTGGACATTGATCTGAATGTGATTCAGATGCAATGAGAATATTAGATTTACGGTCTTGATTTAATCAAGCATCTATGGGAGGCCCGCGATCTGGATTTGAGATATGATCTCAATATCCATGTCACTATACGTGGAACAATACAATCGCCCTTTCCTTATCTTCAAGTATCTGCGGAGAACGCGCATTTTCCTTGAAGGAGTTCATGGATAATTCTATTGTTGATTTATGTATCCGAGCATTGAGAAAATGGATAAGTAAATGTGATTTAATTATCATGATTTTGTCATACTGGTGTATTTTTGGCTTACCTCAACTCAAAATATGATTTGGCCCACTCTCAGCTTCTTACCGATGCTACCATACCTCCTATGGAGGAATCATACCGTAGGTTGAGCCGACTGAGTATCTCCTCTGCCACACATTCTCAGACATCTTCGGCTATGGCTGCATCACGCGGTAGAGGTGGATCTACTCCTTTTAGAGGACAAGGCACATGCGATAGAGGCGATTCACGCCCACGTCAGACATGCTCATACTGCCACTGTTCTGGTCATTCAGAGGATACACACTACTCCAAGCATGGGTTCCCACCATCAGCTCTTGCTGCAAAGCAGAGTTAGATTGCTCCTGATCTCATTAATCATCATTACGATGATTTTGTTGCTCACCCGAGAGAGATCATGCCTCCAGTCGCTAGATCTTTCAGCACCGGTCCACCAGACACTGCAACCTCTGCCTCTACTAGTAGCTTAGGTACCACTCATGCATTTACTGGTTATTCTCGACCAGATCCTTCAGAGCGGATAATGGATTTCGGAGCATCACACAATCTCTACGGAGATAGATTGCAGTTTGGTACATACAATCCAACACAATCAGGTAGATCGATAGTGATCGTTAATGAGACTCAAACCCCAGTTACTGCATAAGGAGAGGTTCATTTGTTACCTTCCATACACGTGCAGAATGTTCTTCATGCACATGCCTTTTCCATGCCTTTTCCATGAATTTACTGTCTATTAGCCATATTACAAAAGATTTACACCGTCGTGCTATATTTGACCTCAGTTCTCTTGTTTTTTAGGATATACTTACGGGCAAGGTGATTGGATGTGGACGCGAATATGAAGGGTTATACATGTTGTCTCAGTCTTCGTATGCTGGTGCCACTTCCCTTTCTGTAGGATCCATTTCACCCTACACGTGACATCTCAGATTCAACCACCTACCGTTGTAGAAAATTTATCGCTTCATACTGGTCATCTCTATCAAGTCTAGTTTCCAGTATGAGTCATGTGAACTTGGAAAGCATCATCTTTCTAGCTTTCCAAGTCGTTAAGGTCAGAGTAGTCATGGTCTGTTTGATTTATTTCATATGGATATGTGAGGTCCAAGTCGTGTACCAAATCATTTGAGGCACATGTATTATCTTGTTTGTGTTCATGATTTTTCTAGACTGTCCTGGGTTTATATTTTGAAGCTAAAGTCTGAGGCGAGCACTATTAGTCTAAATTGTAGTTGAAATCAAAAATATTTTCTCTACCTCAATAAAATACATTCGTTCGGATAATGCATTTGAGTTTTGTGCTACACATTTGTCACGATTTTTTAGATTAAGGGGGGGGGGATCATTCATCATACCTTGTCCTTATATGTCTCAACAAAATGATATGGCAGAATGCAAACACCGGCATTTTCTATATATCACCAGGACTCTCCTCGTACAGAGTCGGGCTCCACATTCTTTTTGGGGTGATGCTGTGATGACAGCTTGTTATCTCATAAACCAGATGCCCTCCATAGTCTTGGGTGAAAAGGCACCATTTGGTCATGCTTTTCCAGATAAAGACCTCTTCTTTCTTACCCCACGAGGAGTGCGTGGTATTTGTCCATATCCTACGTCCTGGTCATGACAAGCTCACTCCTCGAGCTATCAAATGTATGTTTGTTGGTTACTCCTGCACTCAAAAGGGTTATTGATGTTTTGATCCTTTATATGGACAACACTATGTCAGTGCTCATGTTACCTTCTTTGAGTCCATCATGTAATACTCTCCTACATGTGACAGGATGAGTCCCTCCGAGTCTGGGATGCTGTTATTCTCCCGTCTCCACCTACACATATACCTCAACCTGCACTCCATGTTCCAACGCCTTCCCCATCATCCAACATGCTCCGGATATATTCTAAATATTTGGTTTTGACTGATGGAACTAGTGGTGTGCATGATATGCTGGTTGAGCTAGAACCATCAGCAAAGAATGATTTGATGTGCATGGTATACACTTGCGAAAAGGAAAACGTTCTTGCACACAAGATCCCATGGCAGGTCAGGTGACTCTGGAGCATGGTTTTAAAAGGCGCCCCTCGAGGCACAAAGGCGTACGTCTTGAGGCGAGGCGGGCCCAAAACGCCCCGAGGCGCACGCCTCAGGTACATCATAAGAGGCGTACGCCTCAGCCTCACCTGAGGTGCTCGAGGCGTGAGGCGCTCGAGGCGAGGCTGAGGCGTAAGCCTCAAAAAATCGTATTTTTTTTAAAATTTCGGCTTTCTTTTTTAAAAACCGAAGGGTCGGGGGGAGGGAGCGTTCAAAGAGAATTGATCGCTTGAAATAAGTGAAGCTCCATGATGTTGTATACATCATGTTCGATTTATCATACACCTACACATACTATTTCTATTGCACACAGATTTGAGTTTGAATTGTAATAAATATTTTATATTAGTGGCAAGTTTTCAACTTGATGTTGTTATTTGGTTATATAGGTTGTGAATGTTAGATTAATTATCGTATATATGAAGAAGAAAGTTTGAAAATAAACACGTGAAGTAAAATAATTATTTCATTTTATTGTGAATAGCAAAATATGGCAGGAGGGGATGCATACGGTTCTCCAACAACGTCCAGCAAGACGAATGGTTGGGATTCAAGGTATGTTGGTTTTTTTTACTTCGAACACTAAAAATTATGATTTTTATTGTACTTTAGTATTAAGTATAGACTTTAATTCAATACTCATATAGAATTATTGAAAGTTGGAGTTGGAACTTGACATTCCATATATTAGTAGCTTAGTATTACTTTTTTTGAACTACAATGCCTTCATCGCTTATGTATTGTATCTTTTACTAATGTTAAACTATTCTTAAATGTGTTTTTGGGAAAACTTAATATTATCATATACTTTTTTCAATGTATTTCGCTCTAATTTTAATTTTTTTCCAAAAAATTGAGGCTTACGCCTCGACCGCCTCGAGGCTTCTGCCTCGCCTCATTTTTAGGAAAAACGCCTCGGACCGCCTCACGCTTTTTTAAACCTTGCTCTGGAGTGGCTTTCACTAGACTTCCAGAAATTTATTGTTGGATCATCCATTGTTGAAATCCCACACACATATCATGAGGCACTCAAGGGGAGCGAATGACGTCTGGTCATGGAAGCAGAGATGGCTGCTTTACAGTTTCGTGGCACACTGAGTACCGTTATAGCTCCCGCAGACGTGTCTATTGTAGTATTCAAATGGGTGTTCACTGTGAAGCATCGAGCATGTGACAACATTGATCGCTACAAGGCACGACTCATAGCTCGTGGGTTCACCCAGTCCTATGGGGTGGACTATCATGGCACTTGTCACATGGTCCAAATCACGCTATCGATTTCGACCGATCCTGTGCGGCGTTAGCTAACCCGTAGCTAACAGCCTTCCCGAGTAGAACGGTCACGGACGCGCTCCAACTCTTCTCGATACCTCTGCTTGCTAATGCACCGACGCTCAGACACAAGCAGAAGCTCGACTCTATGGATCGTTCAGGAACACTCTCAAGAACTCGCTCAAGAACGCTCAAGAACGCAACCACACGATCACAAAAGCACGGGCACAAAGCTCTTCTCTTATTAGAAGGAGAACTATCTCTGGAGTGGGTGGACACACTACACTTCTCTCGTGTACTCTGTGTGTGTGTTTACACTTGTGTGTTTACAAATGAGCCACCACCTCTCCTTATATACGAGACTCAAGGCAATCCAAGGGACACTAATTATTAAATCGACAATAATGATACATAAAGACACAAGAGACCCTTCGAGTTCTTTGGCAATCCTTCGCGTTCCTCAGCAACTCTTCGTCTGCTCGTCTCTTCAACTCCCTTATTGACCTTTCGTCTTCCCGCACGGTTGACGTCCAGTCAACCGTCCAATCATCAGCACACTCGCGCTCCAACGTCTGCTGATGCAGCTTTGCCGTAATTCACCAAGTGCCACCGAACACTTGGTCTTGTGCCAAAGGGAACCTGCGACCTCCAGACCTTCGTGCGATAAACCCTTCCTTAGCATTCTCCATACTAAGGGGAAGTCTTTCAGAACTTCGCTATCGTGGCCTCCAGACCACTCTCGTACGTGTACTACCGAGCATGCTCGACAATGCTCGTACTCAGCACCTGCAACGCTCCATGCCTCCTTGGACTGCCACCATCAATACTGATACCGTGCGCCTTCGTGCGTACGTCTCTGTGATCGTACCGCATTGCTCCTCGATGCGTACTGCTTCACTGCGTACCGCCCTTCTGCACTCGCGTATGTACCACTACGTGCATCCACTTTCATGTCTTGCACTGTTGTTTGTACTCGTTGTGCTCACACTGCTACAAGCACCACGACACTCTTCTACCGAGCCAGTGTCCTGTGTGACGCTTCTCCATCACGTACGGTAGAGCCTCCAGACTCTCGTGGATAACCTCCTTGATACCCACCTTTTTCGGACTCCTCCTGAACTCCTTGCTTTATCGATCATTCTCGAGTATCCGCTACCGGGTCTGCACGATCATTCTCGATCACGGAATTTGGGGGTGTGACAAGCCTCCCCCACCTGAAGAATCGGTTGTCCTCAACCGAGCATCTCCTTTTCAGCTGGCGTCCTGTCACGATCCACCATCCGCTACGCACCTTCTGATGCGACTCAATTGGAAGGGTGGTGCAAGCGTGCACCGCCTCCCTTCATGTACCTGGTCTTCTCACGAACTATGCCCCTCCATGACTTGGGCTTCATCGTGAAAAGTGGAGCTTCCTCGTCAGTTCCCATTTTCGGTGTATCCCTCCTGGATACAACAGCTCCATCGCTGGTTTGTGGCAGCTCCAACTCCACATGTGGAGTACTCACCTCCACGCTCGCTCGTTGACGATCTCAATCGTTCCCTTTAGGCGTCCCCACATCCTGGGAAATGAGCACCTCCGGGGCTCCGAGCGTCTTTGGTATCTTGCCTCATGCAAGATCATTGGTGGTGTGGTTCGTCACCACTCCACCCTCATGGACGTGTAACTCGTTGTCCATGCTGCCTCGTTCTCCAGAGCTCTGCCTCGCCTTCTCGTGTACGGATGTTCTCCTATCCGCGGCTTTGGTTGTGTGCCTTCTGCACACACGTTGGTGTTCAACATGCACTTGCGCACTCCTGTGCGTATTCGATCGAGCCTCGGCACCTCTAAAGATCTTTGTTGTGAAGCTCCCTCCCTCCACTAAATTCGAAGCTCCAGCTAGAAGTGATGTGAGACGTACCTTGCGCATAGCACCAATTGCTCCCAAGCGTACCTCACGTTCTTCTTCTTCCTCCTCGTCCGTAC
This sequence comes from Ottelia alismoides, assembly GCA_037367405.1. Classification (NCBI taxonomy): domain Eukaryota; kingdom Viridiplantae; phylum Streptophyta; class Magnoliopsida; order Alismatales; family Hydrocharitaceae; genus Ottelia; species Ottelia alismoides. The sequence continues at coordinate 36,999 of JAZKJV010000793.1, forward strand.
GAAGAGAGTTCAACTTCTCCTTCTTTGGGCACTCTAGCGCCCGATGCGGTCCGTCGCATATGAAGCATCCCTTCCTCCTGGGTTGCTCCTTCTTCTTGGAGTACTCTCGTTCCTCCATTGGTAGATCATGGGCAACACCTTTGCCCTTGTCCTTCGACCGCGCCCTAGGCTTGCTGGTGAACTCCTTCTCTTCAGCTTTGTGGCCTGGTTGGACACCGTAGTCGACCAACGCATCTGCCACTGCGATCGCTGAATCAAGATCCTTTACTCCCTGCCTCCGTAGTTCGGCTTGTGCCCAGTATTGCAACTCGATCGTGAAGTTGAACAGCTTGTCCTCCTCGGACATCCCCTTGATGTCCAACAACAAGGACGTGAACTGCTTCACGTATTCACGAATAGTGTCTGTTTGCTTCAGGCGTCGAAGAGCCTCCCGTGCAATCCACGCAGTGTTCTTCGGAAGGAACTGCGCCTTCAGTTCCGCGACTAGATCATCCTACCTGGATATCTTCGGTCTCGCCACATCTGCTGCACGGTTCCTCCACCATAGCTTGGCGTCGCTCGACATGTACATCGATGCCAAACCAACTTTCTCGGCTTCCCTCATCTTGGTCGCCTCGAAGTAAACTTCCATATCCCATAGGAAGTTTTCCAAATCTTTGGCACTCCGCGTACCTGTGAAGGATTTGGGTTCTGTTACCTTGCGTCGCTGCACCTCCGTGGAGCCTCCGCTGTTCGTCAATGCCTTCTTGATGAGGGAGATCTCACTGCGTAGATCCTCCATCATCGTGCTGAACGCCTCCAGTTTGTCCTCCAAGGATTTGATCTGCTTAGCTGAGCGTTGGGCCTCGTCCGTAACATCCGATCCTTCTGAAAAACGATCCTCCAAGACGGCGATGCGATGGGCATGAGTCCCAATGGTGGACTTTACTTCTGCCATCGCCTGCTCCAATGCTGCTACGCGATCAGTAACATCCACCATCTTCGCTCCGCTGATTGAAGATGTACTTGCACGAACAAGTATCCTCTGTTCCCGCGATCAACTGCAACGACAGTCGCTCGTAGCTTTGCGCGCTTTTCTTGGCACCGACCAAGCTCTGATACCACTTCGTGCCAACGAATTGGTATGCCTTCAGCTCTGATACCACTTGTCCAGGGTCAAAATCTGTTATTGATTTCGACCGATCCTGTGTGGCGTTAGCTAACCCGTAGCTAACTAACCTTCCCGAGTAGAACGGTCACGGACACGCTCTAACTCTTCTCGATACCCCTGCTTGCTAACGCATCGACGCTCAGACACAAGTAGAAACTCGACTCTATGGATCGTTCAGGAACACTGTCAAGAACTCGCTCAAGAACGCTCAAGAACGCAACCACACGATCACAAAAGCATGGGCACAAAGCTCTTCTCTTATTAGAAGGGGAACTATCTCTGGAGTGTGTGGACGCACTACACTTCTCTCGTGTACTCTGTGTGTGTGTTTACACTTGTGTATTTACAAATGAGCCACCACCTCTCCTTATATACAAGACTCAAGGCAACCCAAGGGACACTAATTATTACATCTACAATAATGATACATAAAGACACAAGAGATCCTTCGAGTTCTTTGGCAACCCTTCGCGTTCCTCAGCAACTCTTCGTCTGCTCGTCTCTTCGACTCCTTTGTTAACCTTTCGTCTTCCCGCACGGTTGACGCCCAGTCAACCGTCCAGTCATCAGCACACTCGCGCTCCAACGCTTGCTGATGCAACTTTGTCGTAATTCACCAAGTGCCACCGAACACTTGGTCTTGTGCCAAAGGGAACCTGCGACCTCCAGACCTTCGTGCGGTAAACCCTTCCTTAGCGTTCTCCATACTAAGGGGAAGTCCTTCAGAACTTCGCTATCGTGGCCTCCAGACCACTCTCGTAAGTGTACTACCGAGTATGCTTGACAATGCTCGTATTTAGCACCTGCAACGCTCCATGCCTCCTTGGACTGCCACCATCAATACCGATACCGTGCGCCTTCGTGCGTACGCCTCTGTGACCGTAACGCATTGCTCCTCGATGCGTACTGCTTCACTACGTACCGCCCTTCTGCACTCGCGTATGTACCACTACGTGCATCCACTGTCATGTCTTGCACTGCTGTCTGTACTCGCTGTGCTCGCACTGCTACAAGCACCACGACACTCTGCTACCGAGCCAGTGTCCTGTGTGACGTTTCTCCATCACGTACAATAGAGACTCCAGACTCTCGTGGATAACCTCCCTGATACCTACCTTTTTCGGACTCCTCCTGAAGTCCTTGCTCCATCGATCATTCTCGAGCATCCGCTACCGGGTCTGCACGATCATTCTCGATCACGGAATTTGGGGGTGTGATAACACTTTCTCTCCAGTAGTTCGACACTATACTCTTCGAATTCTTTTCTCTGTCATTGTGACACAGGATTGACCTTTGTTTCAGCTTGATGTCAGAAGTGCTTTCTTCTATAGCGATCTTCAAGAGGAAGTCTACATGCAGCAACCACCTAGGTTCGCTGTTGAGGGGGAGTCTCAGAAGATGTGCAGACTTCATAAGGTGATCTATGGCCATAAGCAGAGTCCGAGAGCATGGTTTCAGAAGCTCTCAGATGTGATAAAACAGAACGGTTTTGTGAGATCCACTGCATATCACTCCTTGTTTATTTAGAGGTCCCAGAAGGATACCGTTGCTATATTGGTATATGCATGGAAGTTCATATCGATTTCGATATCATTTTGATATCGTGTCGATTCGATATTTCGACAATATATCACCGAAGTATATCGCCCATATCGACACTCATTTGTGAAGGAAATGCCTGAAAAAGAGGAAATATCGCCATATCGGTACCCTTATCGGTCTCATCTCGATATTGATATATCGGCAATATATCGCCGATCCATAGCGATATTTCCTTCCATGGATATACGTCGATGACATCATCGTACATGGGACAATGTACACGGGATTCAAGCAACTAAGGCTTTCTTGGGTCATTAGTTTGTGACCAAGGATCTTCGCAGTCTACGTTACTTCCGTGGACTGGAGTTCGCTAGGATCCAACGTGATCTTGTGATGGCCCAGAGGAGTATGTTACAAATCTCCTATCAGAGACATGTATGGTAGATTACAAGCCGGCCACTATTCCCATAGACCTAAGCATGATGTTCTATGATGATGACACTGATGAGGTCGACAAGAGGACATACATGGAGCTAGTTGGGAACCTCAAACACCATCACAAACACCCAAAAATATGGGCTTAACAAGCAACTTAGGGCTCCTCTGACTCCTTAGTTCTTCTGGAAGTGATTCAGACACCTCTAACAAGGAAGAAACCCTGTTAGCGCTATTGACAGTCAACAACGATAAGGTAACTTCTGACGAACCATCTATAGAAGAATTGCAAGATGCATTTTCTACTTTGCAAGACTTAGTTATTAGACTAAAAAAGGAAAATCAACTACTAAAATCAATTGCATAAACCATAGTCGAAGAACACGAAACTGTTTACCGAAAAAGAATATCCATGAACTTACTAATTATCTTTCCTTATATGAACATCATGAAAATGGGATTAAAGCTCTTAAGAATAATATAGTCAATATGGAGAACACTATTGCTGAATTAAAGAAAATACACAAATTATAGTAAACGATCTTGAGTTTACTGTTGAGGGGAGGGGGAGTGTCAGAAGGTTCGTAGACTTTGCAAGGCTATCTATGCCCTTAAGCAGAGTCCCAAAGCATGGTTCCAGAATCTCTCATGCTTGATATAGCAGAAGGGCTTTACCAGATCGACTGTAGATCATTCACTATTTGTTTAGAGGTCTCAGAGAGATATAGTTGTTATAATGGTCCATGTTGATGATATCATTGTTAAAGGAGATGATGTGTTTGCCATTAGTGCGTATAAGGAGTTTCTTGGATAGCAATTTGTCATTAAGGACCTTGTCGATTTACGATACTTCCTAGGGATTGAGTTCGCCAGGAACTAGTGAGGTCTTGTGATGACCTGGAGGAAGTACTTTATTGATCTCTTTAAGAGATGCATGGAAGATTGCAGATCTGCCACTACTTCCATGGATCCTAGCAGAAGCTACATGATGATGATACATGGGAGGTGAACAAGAGGAGATACATGGTGCTTGTATGAAAGTTCCTCTATGTGGCGGTTGCCATGCCATACATCTCATTTGCTGTAAGCAAAGTTAACTAGTTCATGGAGCAATCGAGACAGACACATATGGATGCAGTTCACATGATTCTTAGATATGTGAAGACATCTTCAGGTACATGATTTCTCTTTAGCAAAGGGACATCCCTTGCCATTACAAAAATGTGTATTATGCAGGATGTCCAAAGGGTATGGAATCTACCTCCGATTTTGCAATGTTCGTAAGGAGCTCTTTTGTATCATGGAAGAGCAAAAAGCAGATTGTGGTTGCCAGATCTAGTGCAGAGTCAGAGTACAAAGCCATGGCGCATGGACACACTGAGATGATGTGGGTCAAATCGGTTCTAACTGACCTAGTTAATGATGTGCCTCTTTCCATGCATCTAGAATGCAACAATCGGACTGCTCTTTTCATTGCTAACAATCCCGCCTTCCATGAGAGGACCAATCACATTGAGGTAGATTGTCACTACACTCGTGACGTGATTCAAAAAGGGCTTTACCTTTACTTCTCACGTCAACTGAGGGAAACAATTAACAAATATTTTCACCAAAGCTCCAGTCAGAGGGTCATTTCATAGATGTTGTTCCAAGCTGAACATGATTGACATCTGTGCGCCATCTTGACGGGAAATGTTGAGAGTTATTTTATCTTTCCACATTTTATATATTTCTCTTTATTTTGTCTCTAATTAATAATTTGCCCAACAAGTTTCTCTCTATGTAAGAGAACCCTGAGGCATTATGCATAAGCACTTCATTATTATCTTTCCACATTTACTATATCCCTTAAAACATGCACTAATATAGAATGAATACAAATGGAATAGGAATAAATGCACATATACTTTATATATTAACTTATATATGTTGATGATGATTTACGCATAAAGTAAATGTACTATAGATATATTCATTTCATAAAAATTATATTAACAATGGTGAATAAAGCCGTAAAATTTGGTTAGATACGATTATAAACAAATTTACAACTATATTTACATATTAAAAGAAATGTACAAATATGTATACAGATATTTAACTGTCTAGTCTAAGTGATGCTCCTATCCATGTCCTCTTTAAAAAGGATATGAATACGATAGTGGATCGCATAGGAATATATCCACATTCATCTTTATTCGTAGTAGTTTGTCTAGAAAAGTGTTATCAGAAGCAAGGTTTTAAAAAACGTGTGCATAGGAATATATCCACATTGTAATTGGGCCACGGCGTTTTTGCTGTCGTTTGTCGTCATTGTACTATTATTTTCTCTACCCGTCTTCCTTCCCCTTTTCCCCACTGTAAGTATCTTTCGCCTTTCACTTTGGTTAATATATACCTGGGGCGAGCACCAACGAGTGTTTCCCCCTTGCTTGAGCATAAAAAAAAACGTGAGGCGTATCGAGGCGGTTTTCCGTTATTGAGGCGAGGCGTAAGCCTCGATTTATAGAGAAAATACATGTCAAAATTATTATGAAGCATAATTATATTATCATAAAACCGTAAACTTCAAATATTGACAAAATATATGATCATAGATCCTAAATTTGAATATTTTAAATTTAATAGATGTACAAAAAATACAATATTAACCATATATGCTAGTTTTAATTTGTGATTAAGTAATATTAATATTGTAAATATGTGAATTTCTAATGTTCTTACAAAAATATACAGTTTCTTAAACATATATTATACTCATTGTAGCGATATAAGCAATCGAATATCAATTGTTGACATAAAATTTGTTCATACTAATTATAAACAATCATTGTACACTTGCATGATTTCTTTGATGCAACAATGATTGTAATATAAATGTATAATTGTATATTTATGAAATGTTATGTTTTGGGATTAACATATGATGATACTATAGCACAATATTGCGATTGTGACTTGTATGTTTGTAACTAAAATATGCTTTATAACTTTAATATTATTATAAAAGTACAACTTTATATAGTTTTTTATTTAGGGATATTTACACCCATAACCCTGAGTAATTCCATAATTACCCCAGGTATCCAAGATAATCATGAATTACATACAAGACCCTCAATAACCACTCCGTTTTACATCCATGACCTTCCGTTAGTTTACTTCATTAACTCAACCACATGGCTGAGTTAATCTAACCCCAACCATGATCCAACGGTTGAGATTAATAAAAAAAGAATGAAAGGAGTTCGATTCTGGAGCTTGCAGTCGATGGATTCTTCATCGGAGTGCAGGGGTAGGCAGAGGTGCAAGCGGGCGGGGGACACGCGACCTGGACCTGCTGCTGGGAGGGGGGGGAGGGGGGAGCAGGGCATCCCAGGAGGCGCGCGGCGGGGGGGAGGGGGGATGCGGCGGAGTCGCGCCGGAAGGGGGGGAGCGGCATCCCAGGAGGGGAGGGGGGGGTGCCCTCGACCTGGCAGAGTCACCCGGGAAGGGGGGAGCTCCATCCCAGGAGGCGCGCAGGGGGGTGAGGGGATGGCGGAGTCGCGCGGGAAGGAGGGGCTCCATCCCAGGAGACGCGTGGGGGGAGGGGGGAGGACTCGACCTGGCGGAGTCGCGGCGAGGAGGGGGGTTGCGGCTCGATGGTAGGCGGAGGGGCGGGGTGCAGGCGGAGGCGCCTCCGCCGCCGGCACGACCTGAGGTTGCAGGAGGGGCTACGGTTCTATCCCAAGAGGCCTTGACTTGGGTTGTAGGCGATGGAGGAAGGAGCTTGCTGGGGGAGGCGGCCGACGGGAGGCCTCACCTGGATGGGGAGATGCTTGGAGGACGAAGGAGGGAAGGAGAAGGGAGGAAGGGGACACTGGTTTTGTTGTAAATAACTCAAAGTTAAAGGGTATAAAATATTAAATTCTTGACGGATACCGTCAACTATGACGGGAAATCGGATGGAAATTAACACAGGGTTTTGGGTGCAAGAGTTAAACATTACTCAAGGTCTTGTATGTAATTCGTGATTATCTTGGGTACCTGAGGGTAATTATGGAATTAGTCAGGGTTATGGGTGTAAATATTCCTTTTATTTATTTACCTAAGAAAATGCACAACAGACCGAGGCGGCGCCTCGGGACCGCCGCACCGCCTCGACCGCCTCGATACCGCCTCGAGTCTCTGAGGCTTACGCCTCAGAAAACCGCCTCGAGGCTTACGCCTCGGCGCCTCGAGGCGCGTTTCTTAAAACCATGATCACAAGCCACATGGAAGGCTGCTAAGTAGTTTCTAACAAGAGACGTTTTCTAGAGAACGGGAGAAATTAAAAATGGAAGGTTAGTGAATTGTTCTAGAAAAGCACTAAAAATGACGTGGGTTGTTTGAATCTAGGTTCATGTATGGCCCTGGATGGATCTATATATAGGGCGATGAATTCCAAGATTCCCAACAGATGATGACCCACTCAATGTGAGAGAAGGCTTCATTTTTCTTTTGACTATCACAAAACAAAAATTTCAAGGTTGACACCATCTATGGTTTAACCTGCCCCAAATGGTGCAGGTGGTTGAATGAACATGAAAGAAATTGTAGTTGTGGCAAATCATTGGGAAAGTAAACTATATGGATTAAATTGCCTTAGTCAGTTGCAACAAGTTGCGAGAAGAAATATTGGTGCTGCAGTTGAGAATATGTATAATTTATACATGATGCTTAAAGAAGCTCAGAATTTTGGTTAGTTTTCGTTTAAATAAACAATATCGGGGAGCATTCATGCATTGGGCTGCCCTTGTAGATTTGCGTGCTCATGTAATTAGGTTTTTGTGGGGTAACACCACTGGGTGTTAGTGGTTTCTCACCTTTTTGTTTCGTTTGTCCTCTTATCATTTTTACAGAAGACCTATTCATCGTTGCCAATAAAATCAGTTTTTATAAGAATCAGTAATTACAGTTCAAGTGTTGGCTGTTGTATTTAGTACGATGAAAACCGTGATGATAACATTTTCAGGCAATTGTAAGATATGATAATTAGATTAACATTCCTGTTTTATTTGTAGAGATAAGTATGCATGGAAATAATGATTGTTACTACACTCTGGTATCAGGATTATTTCAACTCTATTTTCGTGCGTATAATTAGTTGTCCAAATAAGTTTTTCTACCTTTTTCCTCATGTATATTGATTCACTTATTTTTTACATAGCTGAAAATTAACATTATTGTGTAGTTGCATGATAGAATTTATCCTTTTACCTCTTTCATAAAAAAAACGAATATACTTTGGGATCAATTTCCAAGACCTTGGCTCCTTGAAATTACCAAACATCCTTCTTAGGTTCGAATTTGTATAAAACACTTTGTCTGATTTCATCTATCGTTACCATCATCTTTGGTAATTCTCAAAGGATAATGCATGCTTTCAAGTACTTTGTGCATTTTCTTTCTAATTCAGCAATATAACACTATCCTTTTTTTAGTTTCTAGTACAAATCCTGCGCTTGTTGTTTTTAGGTGTTCTCCTTAAAGTTAACAGCCGATATAGATTTGGTGACTATAACAGATCGGATGGCTGTTAAACAGGCTGTTCAGTCCGGGAATGTTGAGGATGCCATTGAAAAAGTTAATGATTTGAATCCAGAGGTTTGTCACCTTTCCTATTTTAGGGTGCGTAATGCCATTGCAAGGGATTAATCAAATAATTGTCCAATGAAGTGTTTAAAAAATTTGCTAATAATGCAATTGCTTGACAAGAAATTCTTGTGTTCATTCTCAAAATGAAAAGAAAGAAGAAGTTCTCATGTTATGAAGTGAATGCATATGTTGAAAACATTACCTTCTTGCTCAACAAGTATTCTACTGCAAATTTTCCTAGAATTTTTCTAAATGTTTTTACTACGAATTGAATATTTTTGGTTAGAATATTTTTTGGTTGATGCCCGTCTCCCAGCTTAGCTTTTACATAGCTTGTGAATAGGTAGTCCTTGTTAATGCTCGAAGAAGCAATGTGCTTCCTTTCTATATGCATGGAAGCCCTCCATGCTCAAAGAAGCAATGGACTCCCATTCCGGATGCATGAAGGCCCACCTGATGATACCACGATCACATCCGCTTTGGCCACATACTGCCAAGACAAAATGGTTGGCACTTGCATGTTATCATTTAGAAAACGTTCAGAGATAATGGAACACTATTTGTTGATAAGGCCGTAAAGGCAAACAGATGATGGTAGCAGATAAATATTCGGAATATAAATATCCTTTTAGATAAGTGGAGTTACACATTTTTGCATTGTCTCTGGGTAAATGGAATTCGTAATCTATGGGTACCATGGAGATGGCAACGGTGATACTATGTGGTAGTTAGCGAGAAGTAAGGTTCGAAATATCGATTTCGATTTCGTTTTGGTGATCCTGTATATTGAAATTTCAGGAAATTTTGATGATTTCGGTAGAAATGTCGGAAATGTCTCAAAAAATCAATTTTTTTCTTCATTTTTTGTATATTAAGATCTTCCAAATTATTAGAACAATAACTAACTTATAAATACATAATTATGTCACACATATTGCTCATCTATACCCCTTATATCGTACATATCGGTTATATCGGTCATATTATACAATATGTTAGATATTGCAAATGGAGTTAATCTGAGTACTTCAAATAATGAAACAATCGATATACACTTATAGGCTTATAGCATACATATCTATCATCTATGACTATGACGGTATGCCACACATCATATCGAACATATCGTTGTTAATACTTAATACTTAATAACAAACTAACAATATTATAACAAGTGAAAAGACATATTCACGCAGACTAAATAAGAACATGCACATTAATGATTAATGTAATAAAAGATTAAAATATATTAACCGGTGATGAGTTCATTTCAGAACCAAGAGTTCCGCGATGGATATGATAATTAGAATCACCACCCCTAACGCATCGCATATTTAATGTACTCGCAGTAGTTCTCGCATGTCATGTACGAGTACATGGCCTTGTAATCCATCACATATTGCATGTATTGATGGTCATCGATGCCTATCATTATCTCGAGACGGGGATAAGAAACACTAGATCCGGTGTCAGGAGTGGCACAACGAAGCTACGAAGTACTGGCTTGAGATCTTCAAGACGATGACGGAGTAGGAGAAGATCTTTACGGTGGAGGAGGAGGCACTGGTGTGTACTCAGGGAAGAAACCATAAATGTCACTGCCGAAGAAGCTGTCTTGGCTTTGCTCAGGTTGGCTACCTTGGTAGTTCTCACCACTGTAGCTGATATATCTCCCATATCAATTGTAACCATATGAATATGATGGAGGTGCATACGCCTGAGGAGGAGGTCCGGGAGGAGGAGCATGAAAGAATTCTGGGAAGACACCAAATGATCTCTTATCGTGTGGTGATCCATATCCACCCAGGGGACTTGGTGTTCCTCTACGATCTGGGCTGCCAATGTCCATGCAGCTCAAGGAACCTACAAATGATATCAAATCGTCCATGTAGCTGTCGGTAGGACAATGGCCACGACTGTATGCGTCGTAATCCATTGGTCCTGGTCTTGTACTTGGAACGAACTGTCCATATGTGTTCCTCTGTCGCTCCATATATTCACGTCCTGCGTGGATCCTTTCCTTGAATCTTGTATCTTGTGGTACACGACCACCACCTGCTGACCTAAATGAATATTTTTCCCTACCATCACCATATCCATCGTGATCACCAACAACAACAACATCATCATCATCTGCACTGTTGTCCTTTGACTTGGATTTGGAACTAGTGGGGAGAATTTCATCAACAATTGCATCAACCTCGGCCTCCAACCCTCCAAGAGGGTTCGTAAGTTGTTCAGATCTAGCCAGAAAGTCACCTACATCTGCTCCCATTTGCTGGCTTATATTCTCATTTGATCTTCCACCTGGTTGATCGAGAACGGGAGCACTATTGGAATCCATCCACCTTTGGAGAACATCTTTATCAGCACCATCATCGTGCATTTTGAAAATGCATGCAAGATCAAAGGGTTTGTGCAGTCCTCTTTGTCCTATCCCTCCGTTGCATGTTTCATCTCGAGCCTTAAGTTGTAGTGCATGTAGATAAGATCATGGAGCTTATGTTCTCCCAACCTATTCCGTCTCTTCGGATGGATCAAGTTGAATGTGCTCCAGTTCCTCTCATAGCCACCGGCATGGCCTCAAATTTCAACAAAATTCGGTCGAATTTATGTCGAATATCGATATCCAGTCGAAATCGAAATTCGATCGAAATGACCGAAATATGGGGGTCCTAGTACAAAAAAAGACCGAAATGACCAAAATTTCGGTCGAAATTCCACCGAAATTTCATCGAAATTCTGCTTCGGTCGGTACCGAAATGGTGATCGAAACCGACATTAGGGCCTTGGCCACCGGCATATGTGGTTTGAGATAACACTTTCACTGCTACTTTTCGTAGATGGAGAGTTTTCATCTGGTACAGTAACCACCCGTCGGCGACGGAAAATCCAAAATAAGATAAATCAATAATAGTAAAACAACACAAAACATTCAATGGACTTATTTGCCTTCATCCTTATCAGGAAGAGTACTGCCCCGTCCATTTACCGTAGTAATTCGACCAAAAGAACCCAATGCATCCCTGAAGTACTTCACCTGCACATAGTTTGAAGCCATAAATTGTTATATAATACTCCTAAAGAATATTTTGTGAGTCGTCTGAGTCCCAATCTAGACTCAAAATCAAAATTACCTCATTCATGCACAATGTCTGTCTTCTCATCCTTGATGAGCTTTTCCACCACAATTTGTACAACTGCTAGAAGGTCATCATTTTTACCAAAACTATTCTTATACCGATACTTAGGATTGAAGTAATAAGCTGGACACAAACAAACACAATTCTCAGATTCTAAAGTGCTATAAAAATGGAAAATAAATTAGGTTATTACAAAATACATACCAACCGTGAAGAGGATGTGAGAGCATCTTCGACCAACGCCTGTCTATGATGTCCAACTATGCTTTAAATCCTTTTCCAATCGCTTCTCTTACCTTCTCTCATGCATCGCATTGCCTCGTAGATCACTCTCATGGTGGGCTTCTTATAGCCATCTACAGTCCGCAATGGAGAAACACCTGGATCCATGATCTTCGTGACCCGAGTCACGTCATCCCAAAAGTGGAGATCATTGATCAATGTCTTCACTTTCCGTCCTTCAGTCCGAGCTTCATGTATCTCGAACCATTCACCTTGGCAACACAATTTTCAACCCTGTCATTTGAGGCTTTGCAACGTTATAAAATTGGTTGCAAAGCGTGTGATGCAAAGCCTCACCAGTTCACCATTGCACATCCGCCTTATCAACGCCAACACTTTGGAATGATTGTAAATGAATGTGATGATCGTCCGTGCTTGCTCCACCACTCTTGAGACGAGCTTCCTCTTGTTGACGTCCTTTAATATTAAATCAATACAACATGCAACACACGGTGTCCAAAAAAATATCGTAGCTGCTAGACTTCATTATTTTTTCACTTGCTTTGTTGAAGTTGCTGCCATTATCCGTGACAATTTGGATTATGTTCTCTTTCCCAACATCTTTGATGATGTCTTTCATCAACTTTAGCTGGTAATTGTGGTCCTTCACATGTTAGATGCATCAACAGATTTCAAAAAATTATCTTTCCATTGCAGTAAATGAGGAAGTTGATGATCTACTTCCTCGTGTAGCTCGTCCACCCATCACACGTCAATGTCATCCCGTACTCTGGCCATCTCCTCCTCAGCTCAGGGATGTACTCATTCATCTCCTCCTCCATCCTACGATATTTGTTCATTATCTCGTAGAATGTGGGAGCTTTCACTCTCGTTCCTGTTGCAACAATCTCATTAATGGCATTATGTATAATTGGCCCGCTAGCAACGTTGGCAGGAATGCTCTCCTCAATTAAGAGCTTGATGTTGGCCTTTTCCACCCTCTCCCGTGCATTGGTGAACATACCTTTCACCGTCTTCTGCCATGGATCCTTGCTTGGCTTGTATTGCATGTATCCACTCGTCGTTAAGAAGGGCTCAATTCCCTTCCCCTTGTATTTTTTTTGTGGATGGTGGTACTGGTACATCTCCAGAACCATTCCCACTGCCACATGCATCATAGAAGCCGCCTCGTGTACCATCGAGTTCTCTCATCTCGAACTCGCTCCTCATTAATTCTTTTGTTGCCCTCATGTATGCCCTCCTCTCCGCTGTAGTCTGAATGTCAACGGGGTAGACAAAGTCATCGTCATCTGAATCTGAGAGGACGTTGAATTCTTTCTCAAACATGAACTCTTTGAATTGTTCATCCCTCCTTACCTTCTTTGTATCCCTATCCTTCTTCTCGTCCAAGCTGACCTTCACCTTGTCCTTCACATCTTTGGAATAATGCGTGCAATTGGCAACATTCTTGTTATTGCCAACAAGATGTTGCTTCATCCTCGTGATCCTCCTCCTAATTTCTTCCCACAGAAATTACATTGTGGTTTAGCATTGTTGCCATTAGGAGCGGAGGCATACTTCCAACCAATGTTCCCACTGAAATATGCCCTTCGATCCTCAAAACTGTCAGATCCTGATCTGGAATGTGCCATGATGATGATCTCCGAAACTTGTGAGGAAATTGACGAACAATCATTTATGAGCTATATAATGCGAACAATTAAGAATTTGCTAATTATTTTATGTTTCAATTTTCGGAATTAATATATTTTTAAATTTTCTAACATCTAATACGTACAATCGCGTAATTACTTGGTGTTTGAAATTGAAAGTATCCTTTTAATATTCTGATTTTCAGAAAAAAAACCCTTAGATCTATATATTAGGGCCTTAGATTATATCTAGCAATTAGGGGACCATTTTCGAGAAAAAAACCACCTAAGAAACACGAAACATGTAAAATACTCATATATCTAAGGTTCGATTTTCGAAATTACTCAATTTTAAATTTTCCTTACCAAAAAAATCGAATCATGTTTTCCACGTCCAAAACTTAAGATCCGAGTTTATCGTTGAGGAACTCATCATGATTCCATATTAAAACACAAAAGCCCCAATTTTCTCTTCAATAAATCTCACAAATTGTTTCCAAAATATGCTTTACTACATGTTATACACGAGATCCGAGTAAATACATTCATAACTCATCATTATTGTACATTGAAACAGAAAATTCCTAATTTTACTCTCCAAAATAAGCTAGATATTCAAAATCTCTCAAAAAAAGCACCACACCAAGCGAGATCAACATCTTAGTAACAAAACCCCTAAAATGTGAAGAAATTGATGAAGATTCGATCAATTTTGGCTTTCTTTGAAGAAAAGGGTGAAATATGGGCTTGGAGAAGCTTGGAGAAGCAAAGTACCAGAATGTGGGTCGAAATGGGCGAATTTCGACTGACATTTCAGTCTATCTCGCCAAAGTGGAGATTTTTAATTCAGGATTCGCTATTTTGAGCGAGATCGTGAGATGCCATGATATCTCGCCGATATCTCGTGAGATTTTGGACGAAATCCTGGAAATCGACATGTATACTGCTTTCGATATGTAGACCCCATCGAAACCGAAATTTCGGCGATATTTTGTCGAAATATCACGATATTTGAAACCTTGACGAGGTGTAATTTCCATTATCAATGCTTCCATGAGGACTGATCAATTACATGGATTACACAATTATGGAGATTAATGCCATGTCTCATTTGTGATGATGAACGTTTCTAGAGATTGTGCAACATGAAAATGGCCAACTATGTATTGATCTGCCCCTGGTCAAATTGCGTTGTTATTTGACAGAAACAAAAGATGTGGTTTTTGGTGGAGTTCAATTGCGGTTGTGACTATGGCATTGATGAGTTGAAGAACCTTTGTTGGACTACCGTCAATTGTGGAAACAAGTCTCTTACAGATGTGACTGAAGTTGGGGTCTACTATCAATTTACGAGGAAGTGCAAATACACTTGTAAGGAAAGATATGTGCATAGGAGCATTCTCAGATGCACAAGGAGAAGAGAAACATTTCCATTGAATTAACAAGCCTTCTACACCCGAGTCTTGAGAAACTTATTAGCGTAACTAGGAGATCTCGAGATGATCCAAATTATATCTATTTCAGAGTAAAGAATCCATATAGTAGACCCCAACATAAAGTGGGAAAAATCCTGGGTTGTAGTAGTAGTAGTATAACAAAGAAAGCACATTGACAATTCATCATCTTGAGATTTATAATAGACATTACTATCTATCATTTGCTTCACAAAATACTGATACTAACCTTGTATTTAACATTTACACATTGAATTTACATGTAAATCACATGGAAAAATCTTTTTCTACTAATAAGTCCGATAGTTAAAGGTCTGGGCAACCCCTTTATTTCAATAAATTAAAGGTAAATGAGGGGCCCTTTTAGGGGTTTTATATAAAAATGGTAAGCAATATTGATTGAGAGTTAACTTTCATTCATGCAAGTAAAAAAATCCAAAGCAACTACATGAAAAAATGTGAACATGTAGACATCACACGGGAAGTATTGCTATAGACACCCGACTAGTTATAGTCTGACTACGATATTTGGTGGGCTGACCAAATAGAATAACTTTGACTATTATATTTGGTGGGCTGACCAAATAGAAGAACTCCCGCTAACTTGGTCAACTAGTATTTTTTTAATATTTTTTGTTTTTCATACCTTTTTCAATGGAAAGTAAAGGTAGATGTATATCTGATTGTAATTCGCTGGTACTTTTAACTTGTTAATTAATGACCATATGTAAGTTAGACATAATTATATATTTAAAATAAATAGAAGCAAGTTTGCGAAAGTTAGTAGTTGGTATTCAATTGGTCGGATCATTGATTAATGATTAATCAATAGTTGGCTGACTAGTCGGATTTAGTTGGACTTAGTTGATTTTCTTTTGAGATTTTTACCCGGCAGACCCTATAATCTTTGTCAGTTTCCTCTACGATCTTTGTAACACCATAATTCACCCCTCGACCCCATAAACTTGCTAACTCTTACCCAACAGACCCTGTGGTTAACCTCCATACATTTTCCCGTTAAAATTAACTGGATTTGTTAAAAAGTATTGAAAAATACCCTCCTTATTTAGCAAATTTACAAAAATGTCATTCCTCTTAACTATCCTCCTTACATTCCCTTCTCTAGTCCCCCACATCGTCCTCGACCTTCTAGCCCCCCTACGCCCCCTGACCTCCCCGCCCTCTCCTGCACCATCATCGACATCCCTGGCACCGACCTTGACCTCCCCCGCCTCGAGGATAGCATCGCACAGATGGAGCTCCTCGGTTGGAGCACCGGCGAGGTCCACGCCGCCCAGTGGAAGGACCTCGAGAGCGAGATCAAGCGCCACAGAGTACGAGACCACAGAGTACGAGATCCTCTATCTTCTTGTTGCATGTTCTCCTCCCCGTTATCTGCAACTGTCGGAACTGCTTCGCCTCCCATAACTGCAACGATCTATTTGAGGGAGGAGGAGGACCCATTGGAAAAGCGAAACCCAATCTGGGCTTCTCCCCTGTAAGCCACCCAAAATCCGGGCGTCAAACCCACACGTCGCACCTGCCGCCCTTTACCAGACCCCGGGTGGAGGTGCATCTGCACCTCCACGCTCTTCCATCATTAAGCACCATCAACAACAGACCATCATCTCAACGAGCCCGCGCCGCTCGCCTCCGTTTCGCACGGCTCCCCTCCAAGATCCGCTCAGCACCACCTTCCTCCCACTGTCTCGTCGCCGCGAGAGTTGCTTTAACTTGTTACCCCACTATCGCAAGGGCCATCGTCGTCCCGTTCTCCCTGTCATCCCGAACCCTTGCCATCACCCGAGCCCTGTCGCCCCCACCCCGCCCCTATCCCTGTCCCGAGACCTACCACCGTCCCGATCCCTTGCCCGAAGCCCTACCGCACCCTCCCGAGCAGAAGCATCGCAAGGGGAAGGCATCGGAGATCCATGTGCGTGCCACCACCATCGTCGTTGCTGGTTGAAGATCTCAGTGTTGTTTCTTGTTCTTGGAGTGGGAAGAGACAAACCCACAGATGGGGGTGGAATATCCACCGTTGGATTTCTATTGGTTAGATTAACTCAAGATTGTTGGGAAAAATAAGCATCGTGTTTTTCCTTGAGCCCTAGACTCTCTTATATGGGGAGAGACCTATGGGCAAATTACATAAGGTAGACAAACGAATAGATAAAAGATACAAGAATATAAATAAACTTCTACACTTCCCCTCAAGATGGAGCATAGATATCAATCATGCTCATCTTGGACAAGCACTTCTGAAAGGGACCCTGAAGCAACGCTTTAGTAAGGATGTCTGCCGTTTGATCTCCTGAGCTGACATGTGTAGTAGAGATGAAGCCCTTCTGGATCATATCACGGATATAATGGCAATCCACCTCAATGTGCTTCGTTCTCTCGTGAAAAGTAGGGTTGTTGGCAATGAATAATGCAGCCTGATTGTCACATTCTAGTGATATGGGAAGTGGAACATCTATATGTAGATCTGTCAGAACTGCGCGAACCCACATCACTTCTGCACATGCTTGGGCCATGGCTCTATACTCTGATTCAGCACTGGATCTCGCAACTTCTGTTTGCT
Organism: Ottelia alismoides; assembly: GCA_037367405.1. Classification (NCBI taxonomy): domain Eukaryota; kingdom Viridiplantae; phylum Streptophyta; class Magnoliopsida; order Alismatales; family Hydrocharitaceae; genus Ottelia; species Ottelia alismoides. The sequence continues at coordinate 54,794 of JAZKJV010000793.1, forward strand.
TCTTGCTCCTCCAAGAAACAAGTGAATCCCCAATGAATATAGCAAAGCCTGATGTAGATTTTCTATCCTTTGGGCACCCTGCATAGTCTGCATCTGCACATGCTGAAATAGTTATAGTGCCCTTCTTCCTAAAGATCAAACTTGCGCCTGGAGATGACTTAAGATACCTCAGTATCATATGTATGGCGTCCATGTGTACTTGGCGAGGTTGTTCCATGAACTGGCTCACTTTATTTACTGCAAATGTAATATCTGATCTAGTAATGGTAACATAAAGGAGCCTCCCTACCAGTTCTCTGTACCTTCTTTTATCAACCTCCTCAGTGTCGTCATCATGCATCTTCATGCTTGGATCCATTGGTGTAGAAGCAAGTCGATATCCAAGCATTCCTGTGTCACGTAGCAAGTCAGTGACATATTTCCTCTGAGTCATCACGAGTCCTCGTTCATTTCTAGCAAACTCCAATCCAAGGAAATATCTCAGTACTCTTAGATCCTTGGTAACAAATTCACGGCCCAAGAATTCTTTTGCTAATGTTATTCCCTGCATATCATCTCCTGTAATGTGTATATCGTCAACATACACCATAATGACAGTCATACCTCTGGATGTCTTTTGTATAAAAAGCGAATGGTCTGCATTTGACCTTTTGAACTTTTTCTTCTCAAACAAATCTGAGAGCTTCTGGAACCAATCTCTTGGGCTCTGTTTTAGGCCATAGATCGCCTTATGAAGTCTGCATACCTTTCCACACTCCCCCTCAACAGTAAACCCAGGTGGCTGCTGCATGTAAACTTCTTCCCGAAGATCACCATATAAAAATGCATTTTTGACATCCAGTTGAAACAAGGGCCAATCTCGAATCACAACAACAGATAAAAGAATATGTAAAGTAGCGTGTCGAGCAACGGGAGAAAACGTGTCAAGATAATCTACCCCATACGTCTGAGTAAAGCCCCGAGCAACCACTCGAGCCTTGTACCTATCAATACTGCCTTCGGCATTATGCTTCACCGTAAACACCCACTTGCAACTCTCAATAGATGCCCCAGTAGGAACTGGAACAAGACTCCAAGTACCTCTCGACTGAAGGGCAACCATCTCCTCCTCCATAGCTAGTCGCCATCTATTATCAGCTAATGCTTCTTGGTGAATCCTTGGAATATTCACAGCAGATAAAGCACCTACAAATCTCCGGAAATCTCCTGCCAGACGCTCAAAGGTAACATGAGAAGCAATCGGATAGGACACACATGACCTCTTCTGCTTCCTCAGTGCAATAGGCAAATCAAGGTCTGCATCAGTTGTACCAACATCCGTGTTATCCCCTTCCTGTTCCTGCTGAGAGATGTCGTCAGTCCCATCATTAGAAATAATGTTATCAGAACAAACCTGGGGCATGTTTGATGATTGGCCATGATCATGAGCAGGGGCTGGCCGTCGATTGTAGTGGCATGATAGAGGAGGAACCAAAGATGTGGGAGGTGGTAGAGGTGGTGGCGGTGGTGGAGATGGTGGTGGTGATGGGGATGGCGGTAGTGACGATGTAGGAGCTTGTTGTGGCGCATACAAGGGTGGAGGAGGAATATCGATTTCATTACTTATATCTGATGGCACCAACCTGTCACCAGTAGGAGAGAAAAACATGACAGACTCAAAAAACGCGACATCTGCATTGACATAGTATTTCCGATGCAACGGATCATAGCACCAATACCCCTTTTGAGTTCTCGAATACCCAACAAAAATACATTTGACAGCCCTAGGAGAGAGCTTGTCAACCCCTGGAGACAACTTGTGAACGAATGCCACATACCCAAAGACACGTGGAGTTAGGGAAAACAATTCCTTGTCAGGAAAAACGAGGGAGAAAGGTATCTTCTCCCCCAACACAGACGAGGGCATGCGATTAATGAGATAACATGCAGTAAGAATCGCATCGCCCTGGAACGAGTGTGAAGCACAACTCTGGACAAGAAGCGTGCGAGCGACATCAAGGAGGTGGCGGTGTTTTCTTTCTACAACACCATTCTGTTGGGACGTGTAGGCACAAGACGTTTGATGAAGAATGCCATGGAATGAAAGAAACTGAGATAATGTTCGAGTACAGAATTCAAGGGCATTATTAGTTCTTACGATCTTGGTAGAAACAGAAAACACATTCTGCACTTCTTTAATAAAATTCATAGTAGTGATGCCCGCTTCAGATTTATTCTTTAGGAGAAAAACCCAAGACAAACAACTGAAATCATCCACAGCAACTAAGTAGAACCTGTGTCTCTGATGATCTGGAACACGACTTGGACCCCAAATATCAATATGAAAAAACTTAAAAGGAGAGCTACTGCTCCGACTCTGATGACTAGGGAAGACAGACCGATGATGCCTCCCTAACTGACAAGCTTCGCAATCGAATGACGCGCGGGGCGAGATCTGAGGAAGGACTTGACACAGTTTCTGAAACGGAAGATGACCAAAGCGTATATGCCATAAATAAGGAGAGACATGTCCAGTGGAATGGGATGAAGCTCCAGCGTAAGGTGTATGGACCGGTCGATATAGCCCGCCTTGCTCACGGCCATGCCCAATCACGTTGCCCGTGAGAATGTCCTGAAACACAAGAGATGACGGGTCAAATATCGCTCGACAATGTAGATCCGTAGTAATCTGGCTAATTGGCAGTAAGTTCATTGAGAAATTAGGAGCATGAAGCACATTCTGCAACTACATGGAAGGTGTTAAGGCAATCTGTCCCTGTCCTGTAATGGGAGAATGAGTCCCATCTGCTATGACGACGGTCCTTCCTGGGGAAACTTCCCTGTATGATGTGAGTTGGTGTCTATCTCCACACAAATGATGTGTGGAATCTACAATCCATTCTGAGGTACGTGACCCCTGGTAGAAAGCAGAAGTATAAGCACTACCTGAAGAACTAGCTTCTGCAGTAGCAATAACGTCCAAGCCGCTCTCTAAGACTGGTGGAGTACTGGCTGGTGGCATGATATCACATAGACGAGAAACTAGGTCATCATATCGTGAATCTGAAGCTGGAGGAGCACCCTGATGCTGTATCTGTTCTGCTGCACGGGCAGATGCTGGGAAACCATGCTTAGAATAGCATGTGTCTTCCGTATGACCAATTCGACGACAGTAAGTGCACTGTAATCCACGACCATGGCCAACCCTACCATGTGGTCCTCGTCCTCGGAAATGAGATGAATTACCTCTTCCTTTAGAGGCTGCCATAGCAGAGGAATTTGGCACAATAGTAGAGCTTGAGATATTGATTCGGTTTAATCGCCGAAAGGCCTCCTCCATTGGAGGAATGGTAGCATCTGCTAGAGTCTGAGAAGAAGCCGCCTCATACTGTGAATCAAGAGAGGCTAGAAAGACTCCCACCATCATCGCGTTCCGATATGTCTTCAATTGTTCTGGAGTTGCTGTGAGAGGCATGAAACTGTGAAGCCTCTCAAACATTCTCCTCAATGCAGTATAGTGAGCATGCAGGGGTCGACCATTTTGCTTTATCGTGAAGATGTCATGCTGGAGCTGTAGGATCTTTGTCTCATTCTTGGCTTGTGAATACGCGGCGGCAAGAATGCCCCACATGGCTTTGGCAGTAGGTTGATGCAAGACATCATTATCAATGTCTGGAATTAGGGTACCAGACAACCAGACATATGCGTCATCAGCCTCCCATGAGGCATATATCCCTGTTTTCTCCTCTGGCTCATCCTCGGTAAGAATATGTTTCTTACCCATCGACTTCATAAGGCTCATGAACTGCATGGCCCATAACTCATAGTTGGATCCATCCATCTTCACAATAGGCGCAGGACCTTTGAAGGCGCCTGTAGTGGGGATCTCGATCTTGCTTTCTGACATTATGACTGGAGAAAACTAGGGTTGTAGACAAGACAAGACTTGGTCTACACTGACATGACTAGGTTTAGTTGCACGTGTAGACCTCTATGCAACCAAACCCATCAACCTGGAGGCGAACAGAGAGCCGCTTATGAAGACGACAACTGAACCCTAGGGACGGTGAAACCCTAGGGACAGCCGGCGGCATACGTGCAGAAGGAGCACGTACGATTGGCGCACGGGAAGACGGTGCTTGGGCTCAACCGCACAGCCACACGCGTGGAGGCGACGCGTGAGGGCAGGGAGCGCGCGAAGGGGCTGCGCACGTGGGAGTAGCCCGCGCGAGAGGCGGCGCGTCGATGGTGGGCGGCGTGCGGAGGCTTGATGGTGGAGGGCTAGGTTTAGGGTTCGGTACAAGAGCTCCGGTCTAGGACCGCCGCTCTGATACCATGTTGGGAAAAATAAGCATCGTGTTTTTTCCTTGAGCCCTAGACTCTCTTATATAGGAAGAGGCCTATGGGCAAATTACATAAGGTAGACAAATGAAAAGATAAATAGATAAAAGATACAAGAATATAAATAAACTTCTACAAAGACTAACCCAAGCTATTAACTTAATTAAAGTTCAAATTGACGGCAAGGTCTGTGGGGTAAGACGGAGCAAGTTTACGGGGTCGAGGGGGGAATTAGGTTATTTCAAAGGTCGTGGAGGTAATTGACATAGATTATAGGGTCTGTCAGGTAAAAATTCTTTTTTATTTTTAAATTAATTTAGATATATAAATCATTTTTATACATGTATTCGCACACATATATACACATAGTGTTGTACCTTTTCTATACCATCATAATGAAATGAATGAAACAATTGAATTCCAATAGAACATCAAGCATCTTAGTTTAAGTTTGCTTTAAAAAAAGGAAAAAAATCGTTCGACCAGTGAGTGCTTTAGTCTTAATTGAGTTGCCCCCTCTCGACTTGACTAAATGGACGCCCTAGTCAACCGTTTTTTCGCAACTACGTAGAAGTACCTAACTGAATATTTTCAGTTAGTACTCATATATTATTTAACCTTTCTCCAATGACCATTTGACTGAATATTGAACACCAAATTTTGCAACACAATATACCGTGTGAATGAGATAATATAATATAATCTTCTTTGTACTCACAACTGATGTTTATAACATTATCACATTACAGTTGGAGGGTGTTTATTGTAGGTTGGAAATTGTCATTTATAACCACATATTGCTCTTATAAATGTTGAAGAATTGATATTGAAAATATCGACAATATATCAATGATGACTGTTCCCGTGAATGACGACCAAGGTTGCAAAAATCGGTAGTCTATACTCAGTCGGTTGGTTCACTGACTAAGGATTAATCGGTAGTCTGGTGACTAATCGACTTTAGTCGACCTTTAATCGGTTTTGAATTTTTAAGTATTTTAAATATATAAATCATTTTTATGCATATATTCTTATCTATTTATAAAGATTTGTACATTTTTTATATTATCATAATGAAAGAAAAAGCAGTTGAATTTAAATAAAAGATTAAGCATATTAGAATAAGTTTGCTTTAAAAAATAAAAAATATGGTATCTCCAAACAAAAATCCATCGATTAATCGACCTAGTCGGAATTAGTCAATACTCGGTCGACGGTCGGCCTCCCCACTGCTAGAACAGTCGGACCTACTAGTCGGGCAAGTCGGAGGATTTTTACAACATTGATAACGACGGTTCTTGGAACTACTGGTGGTGACATTTTATCTGCCGCTTAATAGGTCTGTTAATCGCTGTTGATATGGCGTATCCATGGCAGATAAGTAGTTGCTCATAGCCCCATATACCAACGATTTGTCTGAACTGAAAAGGAATAAACAACCGGAGATGTCTGCAACTTCCCTTCCACATGCCTATATAACTGCTGTTGCATTTAATAAAGTAACCTCAACCATACTTTTAATTGCACACTCAGACACATAAATACGCTCATGCACACACACACACACAAGTACACGAGTACGCATGTGCACACACATGCACACGTAGACATTATTACAGACACCATATATACTTTTATATACATTTATACGCATGCTTGCATATACATTTGCATATGCGTACATGTACAAGCATACACATATTTGCATGTACGCATACTCACAAAAACATACTTTATATAACAACCAAAGCAATAGAGAACAATTTATAAAATGATGTTTATACAAGTATATGAGTGCTCTAGGCAGTTAACTTTGTTATACAGGGGACCAACATTAAATAGAGGGAAGGAGAATGGATATGAACCTCTAGGCATTTGTTGACCTATTGTAAATGCCATGAGTTTAGCCATTAGGCCATTATTTTTATCCATCACATCAACATTCTAGTATATCGATTCAACTTAGCGCCTCAAACATTTGCTTAGTAGTCCAACTTTCGTTCTTTCGTCAGCTATCGTCTTAGCCTCTTATTTTTATGTTGTTATCCAAGATCTTTTTTGTCTCCAAACCAATTGGTTATGTTAATTCCTGCACCACCTTGATGAACGCGATTATGATGCTCTTTAGTATAGACGGATACGAAAACATTCTCGACTACCATTTACATAGTCAATGACATCGAACTACCATTATTGGATGTGTGGGATGTAGTGCTTGAATTATTTCACCCTTAAAGTTTTATGTTGATATGATTAATGAAATAATTAATTAAATAAATTGAACATGTGATCTTAACTTAGATAAATATATAAAATAAATTACATGAGCATGTTTATAGCTCTCAAGCTATAATTGATGACTTCCCTCACCATCATTTTTCTTCATCTTTGACATCTCATATCTTTGTACATGATCAGTTACATCTCCTTGGTAGCTTCTAGATTGAATGAGATTTTAAGTGAAAAATATAATTCCATTATCATCAAAGTTATTATAAAATTTTATATTAAATTCAGCATCATTTGATTAATGCTTCTCTTCCCATGTCCATGTATCAAAGGGCATAGATTCGTCAGGGATTTGTAAGTCTTATTGATGGAAAATCTACTATAATACTAGCACTAGCAGTCTCGCCTCTCAGTAGGTCCCTTTTGATCCTCCAATAACTCTAGCAACTCTAGAATCTCTCCCATCCTTTGATCCAAAAGGTTAGATCTAAAATAAGAGAAAAAAGAAGCGTGGTCCCGTGCATCTGCTATTGTATTGTTTGGATCAATTGCCAATGCCATCAGACGAGAGCTTGTCTTCCGTCCAGTCATCATGCCAAAAGCGAAATCATCTTCCATTTCCCAGAATCGGCAATAAAAATGGATGCTCCACTTCCAACACTATGTAAATCCCCCTTCAGAAGTGAGATGACACACAACCAAGCCGTAACACCCCAAACATAGTGCCACATCTAGTAATCACAAAATGTAGCAGTAGCTTATAAGTAGTGGGGGATGCCACTAAACAACCTGGGTTAAGCATTTTGGGCCGTGGTGAAGGGCTCCGGTTGGGCCTAAGCCCAACAGGATGTTTAGACCAATAATCTACAATAACAGATCGGGCCTGAGACCAGGGATGTTATATATGGTATTAGAGCAGATTCCCTCTAATAGTGGAAAGGGATGTCCAAAAGGTGGAGCCACCCCACCATAAAGTTAGGAGGAAATGGCTATCTAAGAGGTGGAACTATCACTGTTACTAGGAATATGTCATGGGCCATTGTGCAAGCAGGATGTTGCGGATATAACTCGGGGTGATTGCAGCACCCAGATATAGTATTCCATTTAGTAATCACCAATGTGGTAGTTGCTTATAAGTAGCGATGGCTACTACTGGGTTTAAGCATTTTGGGATGTGATCAAGGACTCCAGTTGGGCTCAAGTCCAACAGGTTGTTTGGGCCAGTAATACCCAATAACGGACCGGACCTGAGGTTCGAGATGTTATACAAGTTCCCCTAGATCTGGTAAATAAGAGGAAGAGACATATGTCTTACGAATTATTGTGCATACCAGACTGCCACAATTACCCCAAATCCGGGTGATCCATTTGAAAAGTAAAGGCATGTTCACATTTCTAAAGCTACGAACTCCAAGACCCCCATCCTCCTTGGATAGACAAATCGTCTTCCAGTCTACTAGTGCCAATCCATTGGGATCACCAGAAAGAAGTGTTTCATTATGCTCCCTCTGTCCGATGCCAATGGGTAAAAGTTCAGAAGAGAGGAAGAAAACTGGAATCGCCGTCAAGACCGACTTCAACTACACCAATCTGCTACCCACCTCTAAATAAGCAGATAGACTTCCAGCCAACGAACATCTTCTCCATCATCTTAATCAATGGTAGCCAATCAACTTGGCGCAATCTCCCTCCCACCGTTGGAAAGCAAGGTATCGCAAGGGTAGATCTACATGGGAGGATCTCAACCAGCTCGGATGTGAGTTAATCTCCTCCTCATTCAAAATAAGTCACGATAAACTTTACGTGGATTGACAAATAAGTCATGGTAAACTACGGGTCCTCGATCCCTATGCCTCTGACTTAGATGGAAAAATTAGGAAGTGTTCCAGACATAAACAACTAAATTTAATAGAATAATACCATTGGATTTTGACTGATCAGTCTGCACCTCATCCTGCACATTGCCCTACCCTTATTGGTACCATTTACGTCCTTGCTACTGCAGGAAGAGCTCAGGATTGATAGCAAAATTATTTGGAGAAGCAGAATTCCAAAAAAAAGTCAAGGTCTTCTTATGGCTGGCTAGATATGGAAAGATGCTTACCAAGGAACGTCGAGGCAGGATTCTACTGGACGAGGTCATATGTGATAGGTGCGGCAACGAGGAGGAAGATATGAACCACCTCTTATTCACTTGTGCTTATTCAACAGAGGTCTGGAGGAAGGCAAGGATTGAGGGGCTTGATACTGGGGGTTCAACTGGGTTCTGGAACTCCATCCGGACGATTTGCGGCAATGGGCATGAAGATAGCTCGCCTTCTTTTACTCTCATGTGGGCAATTTGGTGTGGCAGAAATTATTATACCTTCAGGGATTAATTGTTTTATCTAAGAATATTTTGGAGTATTGTAGGGCTTTAGTTACAACCTCGTTACATGCACTATAATTTTTACAAATTAACTAATCAGTAGAAATTTTGTGGTGGGTCCCATTTCGGGATCCCACCCCTCCGGTTATTAAAAAAAAATACATCCTTGTTACTGCTTCTTGCTTGGAAACATGTGTTTGAAGGATATGGGAAAATCCTCAAGCGCATCACGGAAGCGTGCAGATCGCATCGAATGCGATTGGGAGCGACTAGTCGCATTAGTTGCTCGATGCAGCAGAATTTAAAAATTTTAAATGTGATGAAACCACATGATCCAAGAACCTTTTTTTGAAGCCATGATCCAAGAACCTTTCTCGGATCGTTTCATCTAAACCACAATGGGTATAAGGTTTACCTCTTGAAGCGTGGTTGCGATCGAGTCTCTAAACGAAGAGACCTTCTGTTTCAAGTCCGATCCGACGGAGGAGACGCTTGCGAGCGCGTTGATGAGACATGTCCTTCTCGCAATTTAAGTTGATGATCCAAGCGACGAATTACCTGATCTCGTCACATGAGATCCAACGTCTTCTTCACGAGCGAGGTGCACTGAAGGAGACAAAGATCCACGAGCAAGTACTCCGGCAGCATAACGACGATTCTGCAGCGATGTCGACTTTCTCAATGGCTCTATGGTGGACAACCATAAGAGAGAGGGAGGCACATGACGTGGAGAGAAAGAGGGAGGGAGCATTCGTTGATCGTGTAAAAACTTGTCACGAAGAGCAAGTGCCTCTTCTTATATAGGGTTTTGGGATCTATGGATCCATGGACAACACACAATCAATGGATGAGATTGATTTGTATTTTTTTCAATGGCTAAGATGTTGTAAAAACACAACAACAATTGATTTAATTCTTGAATTAATTTATAATGATAAATCAACATAATTAATCCCAATTTAAATCAATTTTGACTAGAGATGAGATAATGAGAAGACCAACATTATCTCCTCAAGAAGAGGGTGACATCCACTTATCCCTACAAGGAGATAAGTGGCCGTCCACTCCTCTTTTGAGTGGACTTATCTTTCTCTATTTTCTCATGACTATCTCTTTAATTTACAATAACTCTTATTGTAAATATTTTTCTCAAAAAATAATTCACAATTATCTTGTGAGAAAATTTCAATTAAGCCATTGAAATTATGTGAATCTCATTCACAACCCAAAACAAAATGTAATTATATTTTCAATTAATCATTCAATGTGAATCCAATTCACATTAACAATTAATCAACACGTATAAATCATAATATGCTCTCTTTAATATATTATAAATCACATTTAAATATACCTGAATAATATGGATAGTGCTATCTGTTGAGATATTTCTATATTCCTTTGTACCTTTCTAGCTATTTTATTTTCTTTATGTCATCTCATGTATTTTTCCATAGGTCTCTCCCCTATATAAGAGATCCTAGGATTACAGGAATAAACATCTCTTTTCAATTTTCCAACATGGTATCAGAGCGGCGGTCCTGGGCTGGAGCTCTCTAACCCAAAACCCTAACCTTACCCTCCAACCATTCCCTCCCGTGGGTCGTTGCCGCCCTAGCCTGCGCACATCGTCCTTCTCTGCGCAGCGCCGCCAGTCCACGCAGGTACCACCGTCGCCGCCAGCTAGCGCGACGTCGCCTACGCGTGCACAGTCGCCTGCGCGCGTACGTGCGCTGCCTCTCGTGCGTGCATGAGTTGTCTTCTGCGCGTGCATGCGCCGCCTCTCGCGCGTACGTGCGCAGTTGTCTTACGTGTCGCCTGCGCTATTTGCGAGTCGTCTCTCCCTTGGATAATGGATTTGGGTGCGTAAGTCTACACATGCTTTCAAATCCACATATGTTTGTGTAGACATTCAATCTTTGGTCTACAAACCCTAATTTCTCTTCATCCGGCAGTATGTCTGAGAACAAAGTTGATGTACCCGCCACTGACGCATTCAGAGGTTCATCGCCAATCGTCAAAATGGACGGGACAAACTACGAGCTCTGGGCTATGCAGTTCATGAGTCTGATGAAGTCAAATGGTAAGAAGCATATTCTTACCGAGGAGGAACCGGTGGAGAAGACTGGGGGTAAATTCCTCATGGGAGGCAGATGATGCTTATGCTAAAGTTTGACTTTTTGGTACATTGACGATCGAGATCGCCAATGATGTACTACATCAGGCAACTGCCTAGGCGATGTGGGATATCGTCGCGGCAACATATTCACAAGCGAGGAACGAGACGAAAATCCTCCAACTCCAGCATGACATATTTACTGTTAAGAAGAATGGACATCCTCTGCATTCACTATATACATCCTTGCATGGGATGTTTGAGAAGCTTCACAGCTTCATGCCTCTGACGACAACTCCTGAGCAGCAGAAGACATATAGGAATGCTACCATGGTAGGGGTATTCCTAGCAACTCTTGACCGTGAATATGATGCTGCTCGTTCCCAAATTCTAACGGATGCCACTATCCCTCCCACGGAGGAAGCGTTCCTGCAGGCTTAGCAGGATTACTATTCCTTCCACAACCTCTAGTCAGACTTCCTCGGCCATGGTAACCTCTCGAGGAAGGGGAGGTCATTTGCTTCTACTTTAGATCATAGGTTTGATCATCTTATGGCCAGACTGAGGGATATTATTCCTCCTTCCGCTTCACCAGTGTCAGGAGATCATTCAGATGTAGCAGCTTTGACCTCTGCCAGTACCTCTGCTACAGTCAACACCTCAGGTACTTATGCTTTTACATCTTGTCATGGATCGGACCTTACACAGTGAATTATGGACTCCGGTGCAACACATCATCTATGTGGAGACAAACATCAGCTTACGTCATATAGACATGTTTAGCCAGGGAGAACAGTCGTGATAGCTGATGGGACTCATTTCCCGATCACAGGACATGGGGGATCATTTTGACGCCTTCGATGCGTCTACAGAATGTGGTACATACTCTTGATTTCTCTATGAATTTGCTTTCTGTTAGTCAGATTACCAAGGATTTGCACTTCCGAGCTATTTTTGACCCATCATCTCTTGTTTTTCAGGACATTCGTACGGGCAAAGTGATTGGGTGTGGCCATGAGCAGGGTGGTTTATATCGCCTGGTTCGGACTCCCTATGCAGGCATATCTTCTCATTCGTCTGGATCAATCTCTTCAGTCACTTGGCACCTCCGGTTTGGTCATCTCCCTCTTCAAAAGATGTGCCATATGCTACCGCAGATCTCACCTAATTTTTCCTTTCAGTGTGAAGCTTGTCAGTTGGGAAAGCATCATCTGTCTGCTTTCTCCAGTCGTTAGAGTCGGAGCAGTAGCTCCACTTTTGAGTTATTTCATATTGACATTTGGGGTCCGAGTCGTGTGCCTGATCTCCAGGGACACAGATTTTATCTTGTAGCTGTGGATGATTTTTCAAGATTGCCTTGGGTCTTTCTTTTGAAAAATAAATCAGAAGCGGGGGATGTCATCAAAACCTTTCTTACTGAAGTGAATAACGTTTTCTCTACCTGTGTGAAGTTTATGAATACTGATAATGCTTTGGAATTCTACACTCGTGATTTATCTCATTTTCTTTCATCCAGAGGGATTATTCATCAAACATCGTGTCCTTAAACCTCTCAACAAAATGGTGTTGCCGAAAGGAAGCATCGTCATCTTCTTGATGTTACTCGGACTCTTCTCATTCACAATCATGCACCACATTCGTTTTGGGGTGATGCAGTTCTAACTGCATGTTATTTGGTGAATCGTATGTCGTCGTCTGTCTTGGGTGAGAAGATTCTTTTCTCTGTGGCGTTTCCTACGAAAGAGTTATTCTCACCCACTCCCCGTATGTTTGGTTCTTTCGCCTTTGTTCATCAGTTAACTCCTGGTTTTGACAAGCTCGCTCCTAGAGCTGTCAAATGTGTGTTTGTTGGATAGTCAAGGATTCAGAAGGGATACCGATGCTATGATCCTTTGCGCTAGAAATACTATATCAGTGCGGATGTTACATTTTGTGAGTTTGTGATGTACTTCTCTCCTACAGGTGATAGGTTGGCTTCATCAAACTCGGATGATGAAGTCTACATGCCACCTCCTCCCGTGATTGTTGTTCCACCTCCACCACCTCCATTACCTCCTCCAACATCTCCACCTCCACCCCCTACTACTACTCAGTCCCATGTGCCACTTGTTCCATCTTTACCAAAATTCTACACTCGCCAGACTGCTTCTGCTCATGGTCATCGCCCATCATCTACGGAGCCCCAGGTTTGTTTTGATAACATAGATTCTAACGATGGGACTGGAGATATATTTGTGCAGGAGTCAATGCAGGAAAATAGTGCATAGATGGAAGATGTTTCCTCTGACCTGGATATTCCTATTGCCGTTCGAAAGCAAAAGCGATGCTTGTGCTTCTTACCCCTTGGCGTCTCAGGTCTCCTTACATCGTCTAACAGGGGATTTAAAGAAATTTGCAGCAGCACTATCTGCCGTGGAAATTCCACGGAATTATGAGGAGGCATTGAAGGATAGTCGCTGGCGCTTAGCTATGGGGGAGGAGATGGCTGCACTTCAATCACGGAGTACGTGGAGTCTTGTTACTGCTCTAGTTGACACATCCGTTCTGGGATGCAAATGGGTGTTCATTGTGAAACACCATGTGTATGGCAGTGTAGATCGCTATAAGGCGATACTTGTGGCACGTGGGTTCACCCAGACATATGGGGTGGACTATCAGGATACTTTTTCTCCAGTGGCCAGGCATTCTACTCTACGTATTCTTCTTTTAGTTGCTGTGATACGAGATTGGCCACTTTATCAGCTTGATGTGAAAAATGCCTTCTGTGGTGATGTACAGGAGGTTTACATGCAGCAGCCACTTGGGTTTACTGCTGAGGGGGAGTGTCAGAAGGTTTGCAGGCTCCACAAGGCCATTTATGGCCTTAAGCAGAGTCCAAGAGCATGGTTTCAAAAGCTCTCGGACTTGATAGAGTAACATGGATTTGTGCAATCGACTGTTGTTCATTCCTTGTTTGTGCAGAAGACCCAAAGAGGTACTACTGTCATTTTTGTGTACGTTGGTGACATTATTGTTACCATGGAAGGCCGTATCGACGATATATCGGTACCGAGAGGTTGGGGGTATCGAAATCAGAGTGTATATCCTTTTACAGGGATATCGGCGATATATCGGCGATATATCGCCATATCGGCCCATATCGGTCTAAAATGAATGGATTCAGTACAAAAAATACAAGATATCGATTGACTGGTAGGGTATGGTGCGACAAGAGGGTGCATACAATGGTTCTTCAACTTGGTGTATATTTACAAGTTATTTCATGTTGTAAAACTTGAATGAAATCCATTTCTAATATCTATAAGTCAATTCTTCAAAAAAATCTCTAAGTCACGAATCAACATTAATATGGATATGTTCGAAATGATCGATATATGCAATATAAACTTTATAGATGATCGATATGTGTGATTTAAGAGTATATTTGTAAGTTATTTAGTGATCTAAGAACTTGGATAAACTCCATTTTCAATATATTTATAGGTCAACAACTAACAGTACAACTGTATCGATATATGCGATATAAGGTTCATAGATGATCGATATGTGTTATCTAGGAGAGTAAGAGTACATTTGTAAATTATTTAGTGATCAAAGTACTTGGATCATTGGATGAACTCTATTTTCAATATATATAGTATGTCAACAACTAACAATATCAGCGATATGATCGATATGACCGATATGTGCACTATAAGGATCATAGTCCTCATAAATGATCTATATGTATTTTCTACATGTATATTTGTAGTATTTCATGTTATAAGAACTTGAATGAAATCCATTTCCAATATTTATAAATCAAGAGTCAATATTAATATCGATATGTTCGATATGACCGATATGTGCGATACCGATATGTGTGATATATGGTCTTTAAATGGACCGATATGTGTGATATAAGTGTGTATTTGTACGTTATTTGATGTTTTAATATCTTGGATGACCTTAATTTCTGAAAAATGCCAAAAAATGGCTTTTTTGCGCCATTTTCGACATTTCCACCGATATCGTCGATATATCGTTGATATATCCCGATATATCCATTTCCGGGCGGACCGAAACGATATCGATATCGATACAACCTTCTATGATTGTTACAGGGGATGACAAGTAGGGCATTAAGGGTGCTAAGGACGTCCTAGGTCAGCAGTTTGTGACCAAGGATCTTTGACATCTACACTACTTTCTTGCGTTGGAGTTTGCTAGGAATCAGCGAGGCCAAGTGATGACCTAAAGGAAGTATGTTGCAGATCTTCTTACAGAGACAGATATGGCAGATTGCAGACCTGCCACTACTCCTATTGACCTGGGCATGAAGCTTTATGGTGATGACACAAAGGAGGTCGACAAAAGGAGGTACATGGAACTTGTTGGCAAGCTACTATATGTGACCATCACAAGGCCTGACATATTTTTTGCAGTGAGCAAAGTAAGTCTGTTTATGGAGCAGCCCAGACAGGCACATATGGATGCAGTTTATATGATCTTGAGATACCTGAAGACTTCACCTGGTACAAGACTTCTTTTCAACAAGGGCACATCTCTCTCAGTTACAGCATGTGCAGATGCAGATTATGCTGGATGTCCAAAGGATAGAAAGTCTACCACGAGCTTTGCTGTGTTATAGGGAACTCCCTTGTTTCATGGAAGAACAAGAAGCAGACTATGGTTGCTAGATCGAGTGCTGAGTCAGAATACAGGGCCATGGCGCAAGCAACCACAGAAATGAAGTGGGGTCAGATCTGTTCTTACTGATCTGATGATAGAGGTGCCTCTTCCCATGTACCTCCAATGCAACAATGAGGCTGCTCTTTTTATTGCCAATAACCCTGCGTTTCATGAGAGAACGAAACATATTGAGGTAGATTGCCATTATACTAGAGACATGATCCAGAAGGGTCTGATTTCTACTTCTCATGTTAATTCAGGAGAACAGATAGCAGATATCTTTACCAAGGCCTTGCTCAAGGGGCCGTTTCGAAAGTGTTCATCCAAGCTGTGCATGATTGACATCTATGCTCCATATTGAGGGGGAGTGTTGAGAATCAGATATTTCTATATTCCTTTGTACCTTTGTAGCTATTTTATTTTCTTTATGTCATCTTATGTAATTTACCCATAGGTCTCTCTCCTATATAAGAGAGCCTATGGTTACAAGAATAAACATCTCTTTTCATTTTTCCAACACTATCCACATTATTCTTATACATGATAATTAAATCACATTTAATCATTTTGGCTCTCAATTCTCATATGTCCAAATAATATGAATCACATTCATATTATTCACATCCTTGATAATTAAATCACATTTAATTATCTTAGATAACTCTCCTAATAATATGAATTAAATTCATATTATTCATGATAAGTAAATCACATTTAATTATCCATTTTTCTCAATGCTCGGATACATATATCAATAATGAAATTAATAATTATCCATGAAGTCTTCAAGGATAATGCGCTTTCTCCGCGCATACTTGGAGATAAGGACAGGGCGATTGTATTGTTCCATGTATAGTGACTTGGATATTGACATCACATCTCAAATCCAGATCTTGCGGATCTCCCATAGATGCTTGATTAAATCAAGACTGCAAATGTAATCTTCTTCTTACACCTGAATCACATTCAGATTAATGTCCAGCATTTGGACTAAGATCAGATTACTTCTTTATGAGAGGAGTCGCTAGAATGCAGACCTGTTTCATCATTCCCTCGGAATGGAAGTGTCATGATTATACAATCGTTTATGATCACATCACCCTCAAGCATTCCTAATACCTGTACATCCTGCATACTGGAAGACCCAGAAGAAACCCGAAGTTTTAGATCTCTATTGAACTGTCTCCTTCAGGGCTTTATCATTAAGTTTCTCATTCGATCATTGAGAGTTGGTATCGATCACATACTTTCCAAAAGCATATATCATACCCAAGTGTTGATCATACACTTTCCAAAAGTATATATCAAATGTACAAATTCAGTCAAGCTTCCAAAGCGAGATGATCGTGCACGAAATTTGATTCTTCCCAATATCTCATGAGTGAGCTCATGTCTTTTGGTTCAGTAATGAACATGTATGATCCCTTTGAGAGATCGTATTACTCATATGCCCTTGCATGCACACCAGCGCGCCAGTATATATACCTTGGTTAGGTTATCAACCTATTGGTCTGCCAAATGTACGTACTCAGACATATAGTAACACATCTGTCTCTGGTCAGAGGATGCGTGCCTATATCGTGACAACATACGACATAGGACTTCGGTTATCTCGATCTTGTTAAGTCAACTCTTTGACTTAACTTATCTAACACCTCCGAATCTCTATTCCTATGCAGATGACATGCATCAAGAGGTTGGTTAGATATCAGCCAAAGGAGAAAGGATTGCCATCTCCTACTCAGGCTGGAGATCATCTCTTAATCATTTAACGGTGCTTGATGAGTCCTCAATCTAACTCTTTAGATATGCATCCAAGCACCAGCCTCTATGATTCATAATTGAATCAACAGCTGTATGATCATTAAGATGGCCATGTACATAACCCTAATTGTACTAAGGGACTTATTATGCAAATTAATCATTCTTCATTTTAGATCTGGGAATGATATTTGCAATAACATTCATTGCATAATGACTCGCCGTGGACTCAGATGTCCAACAGTGTTACCTTGCTGAATTCAGGAAAAGTATCATAAACAACAAAGTATAGCATTGATATTTTTGAAGAAAACCATCAGAGTTACAACTACCTTTTGTATATTTTCCAGCTCTAACTGTAAAACCTATTGTATACGATAAAGGTTTAAATATATAACAACACATTAAAATGAAAGAGACATCATGTTCGAGAGAAAATTTACCTTTTTCATTATTCAACATCAATTTGATTTGCATCATCTTCGTGGTTATTCAAATCGATTATCCTATTCTACATCACACCGCCCATGTACAATTGTTTTTATATGAGACCCAACCCAGGTTCACATTATTTGGAAGATATTAAACCCAATCCACCTGGCATGTCAAGACATACAGTTCTTTATTCTGGATGATAAAAGCACTTGGTTTTAATTTGTAATGCCATGACGGACGTCCATAATCTGCTCCAGTTCCTTAATTTGCTAAATGAAATCGGTTTTTCCAGAGGCATGACTGGTCTAGACTGTGGAGGGCCGTGTCAGCGATATATCGCCGATATATCGATATCGAGACGAGACCGATATGGGTACCGATATAGCGATATTTCATCCTTTTCAGGTATTTCCTTCACAAAAGTGCGTCGATATGGGCGATATTTCCGCGATATATCGCCGAAATATCATCGAAATATCGAATCGACACGATATCGAAATCAATATGGCCTTCCATGGTTTAGACCACTTGATGTGATTCGGACAATTTGGCTTCTGAGCAATGATTTGATGTTTAGATCCTCTAGATCATGAAATGTGTGGTATCCCATTTCGAACTACTGATTACGTAAGGAGGGGAAGTGTGATTTTCTGTATTGATATTTTCGGTGTTTCCCTAGGCTTTTGAATTTGTTTTAGGCCCTGTTTGGTTCGGCACTGGATGGCATAAATTCTCCAAAATCTTAGTATAAGTGCGATTTGTCAAAACTTAGCTTTTGGAAAAGTTGGAGTTTCAATATATTGTTTTGAAACCTGAATAAATTAATTAAATATTTGATGAGTAAATAAAATGAAGACGCTATAATTTTCTTTATTTAGCACTACGAGGCTTACTATGTAGTATAAGTGTAAATAGGACATGTTTTTTTGTCCATAGAGATTAAATACAGTGCATGTGGTGGGTCCACAATGAGGCTTTAGCAAAAGCAGACGGGTCTGCTTTTCTTTTTTGTCTGTTTCTTTGTTATGACTGTTTCTCCTCTCAACGTGTTTTTAAAAAATGCTATGTTTTAGAACTATGTTTGATTCAGCTTTCAGAGAATTTACGTGTTTGGAGAATGCAAACGTCGATCCAAATGGTATTCTATTGAGATTTATGGATCATCATTAATATGTAATGATCATTCTTTCGCTCGGAAATATGCTGAAAATTTGACCATATCCACCCAATAAGTCGCGATTTAGACTTTAACACAATACAAATTCCACTAGAGTTCTTCATTGGAGTTGTTAAAATACATGGAAAATGAATTATATTTTTTAGAGCACGCAATGACACCAAACTTCTGTTATTATCTGTCATGTATGCATTTTTTATTTTTCACGAGGTTTTATATGTTTAATTTAATTTCTTGGAAACAGATACTTGACACAAATCCGCAGCTATATTTCCATCTTCAACAGCAGAGGTTGATTGAATTAATCCGGAATGGCAAGGTTGAAGAAGCCCTTGAATTTGCTCAGGAGGAACTTGCACCAAGGGGTGAAGAAAATGTATACTTTCCTTGCATGTCGCCCACATATTTTTTCTCTGATTTTTTATATATCTTTGGCTAATAATCTCTCATGTCTCGAAATGGCTATGTTAGAATAGCGCATTCACCATGACTGTCTTTAACTATGTAATATTTTGTTCTTGTTCCTGATTCTGCACATATTTATATTTCAACAAGTTGGAGTAGGCGAAATTTTCTGCCTTGCAACATTTGTCATAGCCACCTTATTTTGTACTCAAGGGTATTAGATACTTTCAGCCTGGGCGGTGATGTAATTTCCTTCTCTGAAGAAGAAAAGGACGACTTCTCAAGATTAGCAGTCAACCTCATTGTTTTAAAAAGCTATGCCTCGAGAAGTAAAGGCGTACGCCTTGAGGCAAGGCACGCCAAATTTGCCTCGAGGCGCACGCCTCAGGTCCTTGGGTTAGGGCGTACGCCTTGACCTGGCTTGAGGTGCGAGGCGACCGAAGCGAGGCGGAGGCGTAAGCCTCGAGCTGGAGGTTTTTTTTTACTTTTTTTGATTATTTGCTTTGCACTCAACCCTATTTTTACCTAAGCATTATTTTTTTATGTTTGTGTTTATGTTTCCATGTTAAACCTTGCATAGTTGCATATTTCTATATATAGATCCATGCAAAAAAGAAAAGATCACCTGAAACAAAAGAAGCTCAATGATTTTGTATACATTATTTTCAATTTATCATACATCTACACATACTAGTTCTATTGCATATAAATTGAGTTTGAATTGTAATAATTATTTTATATTAGTTCAAGTTTGCAACTTAATATTGTTATTTGGTTGTATGAGTTGTAAATCTTAGAATAGTTATCACATATATGAAGAAGCGAGGTTGAAAAATAAAACGTGAAGTAAAATAATTATTACATTTTATTGTGAATAACCAAAGAGAATTAGAACCGCTAGTTAAAAAAATCGTCGGGGGTGCTACCCCACACCCTCGCAGGGGGGAGCACACCTGTTCCCCTATAGATCCCCCCCCCCCCCCCCCCACACACACACAGGCTCACTGAGGGGAGACCCTCGTCTTGTTGGGGTATGATATGGCAGGGGAGGATGCATATGATGGTTCTCCGACTATGTCCAACAAGACCAATTGTTGGGATTCAAGGCATATTAATTTTTTTACTTCGAACACTAAAAACTATGGTTTCTATAGTACAATTTGTACCTTAGTATTAAGTATAGACTTTAATTCAATACTCATATAGAATCATTGAAGTTGGAGTTGGAACTCGATATTCTGTAGAATATCGGTTTAGTATTAGTTTTTTTGAACTTCAACCTTCATGGCTTATGTATTGTATCTTTTACTAGTTTTAAGTTATTCTTGAATGTGTTTTTGGCAAAGTTTAATATTATTATATACTTTTTGGATGTATTTTGCATTAATATATTTTTTCCCAAAAATTGAGGCTTACGCCTCGAGGCTTACGCCTCGCCTCAATTTCATAGAAAACGCCTCGGACCGCCTCGCGCTTTAGCCAGATGAATGGAAATTACATGTGGATCATATGATGATCTTCCACATAAATAGAATGCAAACCGAAGATTGTTACACAAGCCTAAGAGACAGCTTGAATGTGACACAAGCAAAAAGGCTCTTGAATATTTCTTGGATCTCTTTCAAAGATTGTGAAACAACAAAGATCACACTTGGTTGTGTCGAGCGTTCCTGCTACAGAGTAAAAGATGAACATCTATCATGATAATATTAGCGTAGAAACTGCGCTTCCAACACAGGCTTATAGGCCGAGAAAACAAGTAGGCATAGGAGGAAATGATCTCTGAACTAATGGCCAGAAACTTTTGCCAAGAAAACAAGTCGGCACAGGAGGAAAGGAAGATCCCTGAACTAATGGTCAGGCACTTTCTCTATAATGTTAGGTTCAGCCCTTCCCTGGTAATCTAACATCAGCTCCAACCACTGAAGCAATGTTAAAAAAAATTAACCTTTAATTAGCTCCTAATAAGGGCATCTAAGTTCTTTCTACCATGTCTTCCTTGTTTTTGTTCTACTTTTTATAGATAAGATCCTGAGCCTTTCTGCTCCCTATTGTGCGAATAAGTGAAAAATCAGGCTGTAGATATTGCAGTGACATTATTGATTGATAGCAAAATACCCCCAATCACTATCCATCAGCTGTACTTCACCGTCGAGATAAACAACTTTTTGAGAACCAAAAGGCCACTCATCTTCAACTAATTTGATTATTCTCCTGTCTCTATTGATTTGATATGTTTAGCATTATGTTTTTTATGTTGGATTTTCTCCTTGCTGTCTCCTTATTTTGTGGTTTTTTCTGTTCGTTTTGTTTAGTATTATGATTATGCACATCAATATTACACTCAATCTTGTGAACTTACTAGTCTTTACATTACAAATCATTCCTTAAAAATAATCATTTTTAACAGAATCAACCTATAGTTCACTGGTGAAACTAATGGAGGAATTTCTATAGCAGAGCCAAATCACAGAGATCATATCAAAATAAATATGTTTATAATATTTGATGTGTCAATATCCAACGTTCACGAGAACATCTGTGCAAAGAGCCCTTTTGTGTTTGTGGTTGATTATCTTTACTTTAGGATAGATTTTTAAAAATCTTTACTTTTGTAAAAAGCTGATGTTTATATCTCGGCTTGCCTAATTGAGTTTTAGCTCTCTAATAATTTCTTTATATTTAAATTTTTTGCAGCAAAGTTTTCTAGAGGAACTGGAGAAGACTGTTGCACTTCTCGCATTTGAGGATGTGGCAAACTGTCCACTTGGGGATCTCTTGGATGTATCACAGCGCTTGAAAACTGCAAGTGAAGTGAATGCAGCAATCCTCACAAGTCAAAGCCATGAGAAAGGTCTACAGTTGAGCATGCTTTCAGTGTTTAAGTCAATGATAAAACATGACATTGTTATTTTAATTCTTTTTTTGAGTTGACTAAAACATAAAATTTCAAAATCGGAAAAATTGGCACGATAAAGTAAATTTATTTTTTAAGAAGCGATAAAGTAAATTTATTATATGTCGTTTCCATGTTTTATATGTGAGTTTGAAGAGATAATGCTTATCAATATATCAGTCATACCCTTGTAAATTGTTGGCATCGTAAAGGTTGACCGGGATAAGTTTTTTTTCTCCCTATGTGTGGGAGATCTGAATCTGGTCCTCTTGTATCCTCTGTCGATAGAAGGGCGAATTATGTGACGGAAGAGTAGGAAAACTGTTGGGAATAATAGAAAAGATGTTTATTCCAGAGAACCCTAGACCCTCTTATATAGGGGAGAGATATATGAGTAAATTACATAAGATAGATATAAAGAAATAAAAGTAAGGAATCGATACTCAGAGTAAATAGAAATATCTCTCCACTCCCCCTTAAGATTGAGTATAGATGTCAATCATGCTCAGCTTGGAAGAATACTTCTGAAATGACCATCTGAGTAATGCCTTGGTAAAAATGTCTGCTGTTTGCTCTCCTGTACTGACATGGGAGGTAGAAATCAAGCCCTTCTGAATCATGTCTCTAGTATAATGACAATCTACCTCAATATGCTTTGTTCTTCCATGGAATGCATGATTGTTTGCAATTAACAAAGAAGCCTGATTATCACATTATAACTGCGTGGTAGAGATATATTTATATGCAAATCTGCTAGCACTGCTCGAACCCACATCATTTATGTACTATTTTATGCCATAGCCATATACTCAGATTCGACACTTGATCTAGCCACCACCATTTGTTTTATGCTTTTCCACGAAACAAGAGAGCTGCCAACAAATACTGCAAAACCTGAAGTATATTTCCTATCCGTAGGACATCCGGTATAGTATGCATCAACACATGCAGGACAGAGAGAGTTGCTCCTTTCCTGAATATTAATCCAACACCTGGAGAAGATTTTAGAGATCTCAATATCATATATATAACATCCATATGTACCTGTCGAGGCTGCTCCATGAACTGGCTCACCCGACTCACTGCAGAAGAGATATCTGGCCTTGTAATAGTCATATATAGGAGCTTCCCCACCATCTCTCTATATTTCCTCTTATCAACGTCATATGTATCATCATCATATAACTTCATGTTAGGATCCATAGGAGTAGTAGAGGGTCGATACCCAATATTGTCCGTCTCAATAAGCATGTCTGTACCATACTTCCTTTGGGTCTTCACCAGACCGTACGCATTCCTAGCAAATTATAACTCTAAGAAGTACCTTGAGCTATCCAGATCCTTTGTAACAAACTGACGACCCATAAATTCTTTTACCATCTTTATTCCTTGCACATCATCTCCTAAAACAAGTATATCATCAGCATAAATCATGATAACAACAGTACCTCTGAGTGTCCTATGCACAAACAGTTAATGGTCTGCATTTGACCTCTTAAACCCTTGTCTTTCAATCAGATCTGAGAGCTTCTGAAACCATGCTCTTGGACTTTGCTTAAGGTCATATATCGCCTTCTGGAGTCTACAAACTTGTTGACACTCCCCTTCAGCAACAAACCCCAGAGGTTGCTGCATGTGCACTTCCTCCTGTAGATCTCCATACAAAAGTGCATTTTTAACATCTAGCTGGAACAAAGGCCAATCACGTACCACTGCAACTGAGAAAAGGATACGTAGAGTCGAGTGACGTGCAACTGGAGAGAACGTGTCCATATAATTCACACTGTAGGTCTGAGTAAATCCAAGTGCCGCCAATCTTGACTTGTAATGATCAAGGCTCTCATCCGCATCGTGTTTAACAGTAAACACCCAATTGCAACTCACAACAGAGGCCCCATGAGGAGCATGCACCAAACTCCTGGTACCACGTGATTGCAAAGCGTCCATCTCTTCCTCCATAGCTAAACGCCAACGACTATCCTTCAAGGCCTCCTGATAATTTCGTGGAACCTCCATGGCAGATAGAATAACTGCAAATCTTTGAAATTCCCCTGTCAGACGATGAAAGGGAATCTGAGAAGTAAGGGGATATGGAGCACAAGTACGTTTTTGCTTTCAAAACTGCAGTGGGCATATCCACATCATTAGGAGCCTCCTCCATTTGTATGCTAGTGTCCTGCAATGATCCCTGCATAGATATATCTCCATATCCATCGTTAGAAATCATGTTATCAAAACCAACGTGGAGCGTGTTGGATGACGATCGATGACCATGAGTAGATGCAGACCGACGAGTATAGAATTTTGGTAAAGGTGGAACAATGAGCACCTGTGATAGGGTAGAAGGAGGAGGTGGATGAGGTGTTGGTGGTGGTAGTGATGGTCTGGGCTCATGTATAGGAGATGATGGAGTCAAGAGGCGGTGTCATGTAAACCTCATCATCAGATTCTGATGAAGCCAACCTGTCACTTGTAGGAGAGAAATACATCAGATTCAAAAAAGGTGACATCAACACTTATAGAATACTTCCTGTGCAACGGATCATAACACTGATATCCCTTCTAGGTCCTTGAGTACCCAACAAACATACATTTGACAACCCTAGGAGAGAGCTTGTCAAGACCTGGAACCAACTTGTGGACAAATACAACAAAGATAAATACACAAGGAGTAAGTGAGAACAACTCCTTAGGAAAATCTATAGAGAAAGGAATTTTCTTACCCAAGACAGAAGAGGGCATGCGATTTACCAGATAACATGCCGTACGGACATCATCACCTCAAAACGAATGTGGGGTATGACTCTGAATGAGAAGCGTACGAGTGACATCAAGTAAATGGCGATGCTTTCTCTTTGCAACACCATTCTACTGAGAAATATAAGCAGAGGTCGTTTGATGAATAATACCACGGGATGAAAAGAAATGTGATAGAACACGGGTGGAGAATTCCAAAGCATTATCAGTTCTCACAAATTTTACAGAAGAAGAGAAAAGATTCTGCACTACATCGATAAAGGTTTTGATCACATCCCCTACTTCGGATTTATTTTTCAATAAAAAACCCATGACAGACGAGAGAAATCATCAACAACAACAATATAGAACATGTGTCCTTGATGATCAGGAACTTGACTCGGACCCCAAATGTCAACATAAAATGATTCAAAACGGGAGCTACTGCTACGACTCTAATGACTAGGAAAAGAAGTTCGGTGATGCTTCCCCAACTAACACGCCTTGCACTGGAAAGAAAAACGTGGTTAAATCTGCGGCAAAATGTGACACATCTTCTGGAGAGGGAGATGACCAAAACGTAGGTGCCAAGTGAAAAGAGAGGCTAGTCCCGTTGAACGAGAGGAGACATCTGCATATGAAGTCATGACCAAACGATACAAACCACCCTGCTCACGACCACAACCAATCAATCTGCTCGTAAGAATGTCATGAAAAATAAGAGACGATGGGTCAAAAATAGTCAGAGAATGCAAATCATTCGTGATCTTACTGATAGATAATAAATTCATAGAGAAATCAGGAGCATGTAACACATTCTGAAGACGCGTCGAAGGCGTCAAACTAATCTCCCCTTGTCCGGTGATCGGGGAATGAGTCCCATCGGCTATTACAACAATTCTCCCTGGTGGAACCTGTCTATATGCTGTAAGCTGTTCCATGTCCCTGCATAGATGATGCGTCGCCGTTGAGTCAATAATCCACTCAGTAATCTCAGAGCCATGACATGATTTAAACGTATAAGTACTACTTGAGGTACTAGTAGTAGCAGAAGTACTGGCAGAAGCAGAGGCAACTACATTTGAGTGGCCTCTTAGAGATGGTGAAAAAGAAGGAGGCATAGTATTCTATCGTCTAACCACGAGGTAATCAAATCTCTGGTCTGAAGTAGGAGCAACTGAAGGCTCGACCTGTTCTGCTACATGAGCTGATGCCTGAAAGCCATGCTTGGAATAGTATGTATCCTCTGAATGGCTTGGACGATGATAATTTGTGCATGGCTGATGAATGCGACCTCCTTTATCACGAGGTCCATGCCCACGAAAAGAAGACAGACCTCCTCTGCCATGGAAGGCTGCCATTGCCGGGCTAGTGGCAATGGATGGCACAATAATCCTGCCAAGCCCGTGAAAAGCTTTCTCCATGGGAGGAATAATAGCATCCATTAGAATCTGAGAGCGGGCAACATCATATTCGGGATCGAGGGAAGCTAGGAATACATCTACCATGATAACATTCCTATGTCTTCTGCTGCTCTGGAGTGGCCGTGAGAGGCACGAGGCTGTGTAGCTTCTCAAACATCCCATATAAGGATGTATACAATGAATGAAGAGGCCGCCCGTTCTGCTTGATAGTAAATACATCATGCTGGAGTTGGAGGATCGTGGTCTCGTTCCTCGCCTGAGAATAGATTGCTGCGAGGATGTCCCACATTGCCTTAGTAGTAGGCTGATGTAACACATCATTGGCGATCTCTATCGTCAATGTATCGGAAAGTCAAACTTTGGCGTATGCATCATTCGCCTCCCCACGAGGCGTTAACCCCAGTCTTCTCTACCGCTCCTCCCCGGTAAGAATGTGTTTCTTACCATTAGACTTCATGAGGCTCATGGACTGCATAGTACAGAGCTCACAGTTTGTCCGTCCATCTTGACTATAGGTGTTGGACCTTCGAAAGCGCATGTGGCGGGTACGTCGACTTTGTTTTCAGACATATTGCCGGAACATGATTACTAGGGTTATGTAGACCAATGAATGCCTACATAGGCATGCATAGATTCGAATGCATATGTAGCGTTATGCACTCAAATCCATTAGCCCAACTGAAGGCCTGCGACGGAGTGGAAGAAAGACAACTGGCAGCTACGAGGGTTGGCGGCCAACGAGATACGGTGGCGGTGGTGGGGTCGTTGCTCGACGGCGCATGCGGCGGTGGTTCCGTTGGGCGACGGGGTAGGGCCGACAGAGGTGGGGGTTGGGGCAGGCGGCGACAGGCTGGAGAGAGAGGGGGGCAACAGGTGGGATAGGGTTAGGGTGCGAAGCACCGATCTAGGACCACAACTTTGATACCATGCTGGAAAAAACAGAAAAGATGTTTATTCCAAGGAACGCTAGGCTCTCTTATATAGAGGAGAGACCTATGTGTAAATAACATAAGATACATATAAAGAAATACAAGTAAGGAACCGATACTCAGAGTACATAGAAATATCTCTACAAAAACAAATGGGGAAATTTATTCTTTTTTGCAAATAACTGTCTAACTAAGCTTAGCAATTTAGGGTTGAAATTGGGAAGCTAAATGCCAACCTTATTCTAGTTTGATTCATCTTTGTAAATGAGATACCATCTCAGTGTAAGAGAACCTGATAGAAAATTACAAAAGAGTTCACATAAAAACAACAAATTAAGAATATCAATTGTGGTGTCAAAACAAATAGAAAGAGAAATCACACTAGGATTCCTATGAGAACCCTCCTAGACTAAAGAGAAGAACTACATGAGAACGAGCTTCTAGGACTCATTAGAAGCTATAGGTTTTTAAACTATAAAAATGCATTATAATATAAATACTGTTAGTGTAAATGGACTCACATCTAAAGATTTTTTTTGAAAGTCACATTTAAAGATTTATATACCCGTTTGCAATTATGATGAACACCAACCTTTAACTTGGACATATATGTCCATCGTGGCCATCTTGTAAAACAAAGATCTTATGTTTTGTGTTCTTCACGTTTGATGTAAGAAATACAACAATAAATTTTTCTCACATTAAGTGGGGTCTGCTGAATGGATTCTTTGCCTCCATTTCGATCTGTCTTGGGTCATTCTCGAGTTTAGATCCAAATAATTAAGATCTCTTCATATAGTCTTATTCCAACACTTCTTGAGCATTTGTTGCATTTTATTAGACGACTTGACATTCAAAATCTCGCATCTTCAAAATGATGCATTAACCGACCTCCTTTGCAAATGGCCAACTCTTCTTACACAGTTTTCTCTCATCTTATCCTCTATCGAAGCTACACCAACATTACTTCTGATCGCATCATTTCGAATCTAATCTTTTTCTGTATAACCTCACATCCACCTTAGCACTTTCATTCTGTTGTTATCATTCTCTGGGCATGTCTATGGTTCACAGGCCAACATTTAGATCCGTGAGCATAACATGTTTTACAACTGCTTTGTAATACTTTCTTTTGATCTTCATAGGAATTTTCTTATCACATAGAACAATTGAGGTTGTACCTACATAATGGTCTAGTGGTAGTACAATGTGTCTACCACACAATTGAGGCTGTACCCACATAATGGTCTAGTAGTAGTACAGTGGGGTCTGCTGCATGGATTCTTTGCCTCCTTTCCGATTTATCTTGGGTCATTCTCGAGCTTAGATCCAAATAATTAAGATCTCTTCATATTGTCTCATTCCAACACGTCTTGAGCCTTTATTGCATTTTATTAGACGACTCAACATTCAAAATCTCGCATCTTTAAACTGGTGCATTAATCGACCTCTTTTGCAAATGTCCAACTCATCTTAAGCAGTTTTCTCTCATCTTATCCTCTATCGAAGCTACACCAACATTACTTCTGATCGCATCATTTTGAATCAAATCTTTTTGTACATGACCACACATCCACTTTAACACATTTCTGTTGTCATTCTCTGGGCATGTCTATGATTCACAGGCCAACATTTAGATCCAAGAGCATAACACGTCTTATAGCCGCTTTGCAATACTTTCTTTTGATCTTCAGAGGAATTTTCTTATTACATAGAACAATTGCGGTTGTACCTACATAATGGTCTAGTGGTAGCATGGTTTTAAAAAATGTGAGGCGGATCGAGGCGGTTTTCCCTTGATGAGGCGAGGCGTAAGCCTCGATCTATATAGGAAATATACATAAAATATAATTAAGTATAATTATATATATTTATAAAATCACAAATTTAGATATTCCCAACATATTCACCATATATGCTATGAGAATGAGAATATATACTATTCTTTGCATGATTTACTTTGAATCCTAATTCATATTATCATTCATATTATCATCCATATTATCATCCATATGAATCCTAATTCATATTATCATCCATATTACTTTGCATCAATTAAAGAATCATTGTATGCCCCCTTGTTGCACCATACCCTATCAGCACGGGGGTCTCGTTGTCCGGTCAGCAAGCCTGAGGGGGGCTAGGGGGGAGCAGGTGCGCTCCCCCCTTGTGGGGGTTGCTGGGGGCAACGCCCTCGTCCCGAAACAATTTCTTTATAAGATAATGCATATTTTTAAATACAGAATAAATATATATATATATGACAATATAACAAACCAAGTTGTTAACAATTAGTATTATACTTAATATATCATATAAATTAATATAAAAATATAAAATATAGGGTACCAAAAATGTGCAGCCCGAGACACCGCCTCAAGACCGCCTCACCGCCTCGAGGACCGCCCACATTGTCAGCTTGAGGCGGGCGCCTCGAGGCGGTTTTCTCAGAAAAACGCCTCGAGGCGTATGCCTCAGCGCCTCGAGGCGCGTTTTTTAAAACCATGAGTGGTAGTACAATGTGTCTACCACACAAAAGGCTAAGGTTCAAATCCCACTCTTGTAGGGGTTGCGTTAGGTAGTCAACGACCAACGTAAAAAATAGTCGAATGAGCAACAATCCATGTAGCCAACCCTACTTATAGTGGGATAAGGCTTAGTACATTATTATAAAACAGTTGAGGCTCCTCTCCACATTGGCCAATATGCATTTATTTTCTGAATAACATCTTCTCTAATCCATCATGTTGCTAAATAGATCCCATGTTTCTAAAAGAATCTTTCTTCTGAATGTTATCGTCTCTAATCTTTACATCGATTCCTTTATCACTACTTCCATCAAATGTGAACTCCATATATATTTAGTCTTACCCTCGTGCTTATATAAAATCCTTTAGTCTTTAAAGCATGTCTTGAAACCTTAAGCTTCTTATTTACTCCATCTCTTATCTTTTAAATCAACACAATATCATATGTGAACAACATACACCAAGGTATCTCATCTTGGATATGACCAGTCAACTCATCTATAATCCAAGTAAAAAGGAACGGACTTAAAGCTGAACGTTGATAAAGATTGATGCTGATGTCGAAATGGCCAGTCTTTCTAGATCGGATCCTTACACAAGATGAAGCCTCATAACACATGTGCTTAATAAGGTTAACATATAGGATAAGTACTTATCTCTTCTCTAAAACTCTCCACAATATCTCCTGTTGGACTGAATCACAAGCCTTCTCTAAATCAATAAAAATCATAGCTTCAATAGTTGAGTGGCATGGCTTTATTCCTTTTAGCTCTATAAGTCTCCATTGTTCCTCTCAACAAGTGGATAGCTTCAATTGTTGAGCGACCTGGCATGATTTTTTTAAGCAAAAAAGGGGGAAGCACAAGAAGGTGTCCGCCCCAAACTTATATTAAAAAAGAATACTTGGGTTATCTTACACGAGCCATGATTCGAATTGATTTTATGTTACTTAGGAAACTTACCTCAACCTTCTTTTGATCACACATTCTCAAATTTTCATAATATGACTCATTGCTTTGATACCTCCGTAATTCAAACAATTTTGGATATCTCATTTATTCTTATAAAGTTGCACCATGATGCTTCTACTCTTCAGGCATTTTCTTGCTTCGAAGAATAACATTTGAATAAATCTGTGAACCAAGTCAAACCACATTCACCTAGAATTCTCCATACTTTTATAGGAATGTCATCTGGTCCTACACCTTTCTCAAGTTCTGTAACCTTCGATGTCCTTTGATGTAAGAGATGCTAAATGAAATCTTAAACAAGTTATAAACACTGAACAACCATAGAGCAATACAATCACAATGTTTACAATCATCCTACCGAAGAACTATGCCTTATGCATGAGTATAGCGTACTTGAGACTTACAAACTCTTCATTATAAGAGTTACTTCTTGATTAATCGAAGCCTTTTACAAGTTTGAGTAGTCATCTCCCTAAGGATCTTCCTCTTAGGAGGACAACCATTTGAAGCCTTTTACAAGTATGAATTGTCATCTCTCTAAGGGTTCTTCCTCTTAGGAAGAAAATCGCTCACTATAGTTAAATAAATAAAAAAACAATCCATGAAACCGTCAAAGTAAAATAAATATAAAAAATCAATTTATAAAGACTTTGGAGTACAGTGAATTGGAAAAGCAAACCAAAGAATTCGAGATGTGAAGGCAGTCTAAGCTTTGACAGTTTGGATGTTGATTGAGAAAAGAGATTCAATGATGATATTTTTTCACTAAGAACTCAGAAGAAATAATGAATTGAAGTGTGTGTGAGTTGGTTCATTTGATAAGTTACTATAAGAATCTTTTATAGGTGAAGGAGCCATATAAAAATAGCTAGATCACTAAAATAGTAGCCTGAAATGGCTAGAATCATTCATAATTGTGCTCTAGGTCCGTCGATGTAAAATCTAAATGTACTGATGCAGTAAAAAATGTATCGCTGAAAGTATAGTAGTGGTGTACTAGAATCATTTTTCCTAAATGGTTAAGAGCTTCAAACAATGTGTATATGTGCGAGTGTTAGGTTTATTGTTGATGTGATTGTGATGTACTGGCATAAGTGAAGTGTACCAGTGCAATGTTATCAACAGTAAATGGATTTGAACATTGTCATAAGGTATATCGATATATGATTGAAGTGAACTGTTTAAATGGGGTTAGAAAAAAAGTATGTTCTGCTTAATCATGATGGACTGATGTGTATGTAAAATGCACTATTATCATTTGAGGATTTTTGACCTATGGGTGTGATCACAATTTTTCCTTTCCTTTAGGAGTAATTTCTTAAAAAAACGGGTACAGTGCCGAAAAGGCAAGCTCCCAACAACTCTTGTATTCACAAGTTTCAGTATCACAATTATAAAGATCAGGAATCTCATAAAATCCTCACATGCTCCAGAATATTTTTCACATAAAATTTCACTCGGAAATATCCTTTATCGTCAGTTAGGTCATTTATAGAATAGCCACCACTCGAATCCTCACATTGTCCTTGCCACCTAATACGACCTAATCCGACTCCCAAAAAGCAGAGGCTCTATCAACGGCCACCTCATTAATACTAAGTGACACCCAACAATTTCTTGAATTTGACTAAAAAAACAATTTCTTGAGTTGGCATAAGAAAAAAAAGAAAAGGTAGATGATGTCCTCCAGGCTTTCAGCATACAACTGATAGGAGCCATCAGTGCTATGGAAGATCTGAGCTCATTATACATGATCCCTCTTCAACATCTGAAGGAAGTTCTTGACCCGCAGAGAGATCTTCCACTCCCAAATCTGCTTGTACTCCGCATTAGTAATCCTGGATCCAACACGATCAAAGCATATAATACTTCAAGAGAAAGAAACATTTACCCAATTATGGTGATTAAGTCCATCAGAAGGACATCCACGACCAAAGCCGAAAACTCCACTACGTGCTAATTAAAGAGGTTCACATGGAACTAGGGGGACCATACCCCATTGTCCCAAGCCTCAGTTACATACATCCCCTGGTCGGTTGCCAATGCAAAAGAGGGGAGGGGGATCGATCACATATTCCCTTTACTGGTTCATTTGTCCAACCAAAACTGAAAGCCTCCAACATCTCCTAATATAGGCTACAACGAGGACGAGGTCTCAGGTGGAACAACATAAACCCCCCTCTAGAAATTAATCGCAAAGCTACTGTCGTGGTGTATGCAGAAAATACTATCGAAACCCCATAGCATGGAAGGTCGTATCGGCGATATATCGCCGCTATATCGGTTTCGACAGGGCAGGGGTTTCGATATTATCCAGTATCTCCTTTTACAGGGATATCGGCGATATATCGATAAAAAATGATTGGATTCAGTAGAAAATCCGGATATCGATCGATATCGTCGATATTTTGCCGATATCTCTACATGTCAATGCTATTATTCATGCAAGATTGATTCAACTACTTATCTAGCTATGTTCAGTATTGAAACACATATATCTAGCTACACCTAGTATTAAAACACACAACACAATGATTTATATATATTTTGTTTCGGGACCCTCGTACTGGTAGGGTATGGTGCGACATGAGGGTGCATATAATGGTTCTTTAACTTGGTGTATGTTTACAAGTTATTTCATGTTGTAAGACTTGAATGAAATCAATTTCTAATATCTATAAGTCAATTCTTCAAAACAAAATATCTATAAGTCAAGAATCAAACATTAATATCGATATGTTCAAAATGATCGATATATGCGATATAAGCTTCGTAGATTGATCGATATATGTGATCTAAGAGTATATTTGTAAGCTATTTAGTGATATAAGAACTTGCATAAACTCCATTTTCAATATATATAGATCAACAACTAACAGTACCAACGATATGACCGATATGTGCAATATAAGGATCATAGTCTTCACAAATGATCTATATGTGTCATCTAAATGTATATTTGTAACTTATTTAATGTTATAAGAACCTGAATGGAATCCATTTCCAATATCTAAAGGTCAGAAATAAACATTAACAGTGATATGTTCGATGTTCGATATGATGATCGATATGTGCGATATATGGGCTATAAATGACCGATATGTGTGGCATAAGTGTGTATTTGTAAGTTTTGTGGCTTTAATATCTTGGATGATCTTAATTTCTGAAAAAGATAAAAAATGGCTTTTTTGAGCCATTTTTGACATTTCCACCGATATCGTCGATATATCGATGATATATCCTGATATATCCATTTCCGAGCAGATCGAGACGATATCGATATCGATACAGCCTTCCTTGCCCCTTAGATGTCTTGTAGTAAGGAACAAAGCAAGTTCGACTTCGAACCGTTGCCCCAAATGTGAGAGACATGGTTAGAATCTAACCCCTTGTTCGTCTCCTCCAAGATGAGCAACCCTAGACCACCATCCTTCACAGTATGCAACAATGTTCTTAACTTACTAGCATTATCCCCGATGATTTTTGAAGCCAAAAAGGGGAAGCATGCCTAGGTGCTCCCTATTAGATTAAGATAAGTAATTAAAACGATTTACAAAAGCCAAGACTTGAGGAGAGTCCTTGCATGATGAATCACATTTTCAACATAAAAATGTTCAGAGAGGAAAACAACACCATTCCTCCCCAACACAAAGCCCAGAGCTCATCAACTCTGGCTTGATTCAATCAGTCATTGGATGAAAGCAAGAGTTGAAATGGGACTCCCGGAGAGAGGACATGATACTACAAATTACCTAATCAATCTCCATTGCGTGCCACACCTCAGATGCCTTCTCATAATAAATACAAAGGTGATCCGTTGTATCTGTTTTCGAACTGCAAAGAACGCATGAGCTATCACTAGTTTGGAAAATACGTGACCATCACGTGAATTCTACGAGAAGAACCTTCGTATTAGTGTCTCCAAGCACTTCCTGATGCCTGTATGAAGCATGCGTAAAGGTAAAAAATTGAAATAGTAGAGAGTACTACCTTAAGCAGGACAAGGCGACCCCTGCTTTATCATCTCCACCAGCGGCGACTAATCACATTGACGAAGGTGAGTACACACAAAAGGCAAACCCATATATCTAATTGGAAGCTCCTCATGCTATGCATGCAAAGATGCCCCACATGCCTCAATCTTTGCCTCCTCCATGCCAAATGCAATAAAAGCTGACTTGTCTCCAATGACTTGAAGGCCATAGACATCATTGCAAAGCTTCAACAATGTAGCTATAATTTTTGCCTCCTGTACACACACCGCAAAGAAAATAGTGCCATGAACATATTGCAACAGATGGATTGACATTGTAATCGTAGTCATTATTGTCACGTCTGTAGTCTATGATGGAATTTTGTTTAAAAGTTTTGTAGTTAGCATTTCTTAACATTTTGCTTTCTTTATATCTTGAAAAACCAGTCTTGTAATATAAAACAATTATTTCAAGTTTTATTTTCTAAATGTTTGCTTAAATCCATGTTAAAAACTTCCTGATCTGCTTTGAGACAAATTCCTAAATAGTGTTTTAAGAACACTATTTAGGAATTTGTCTCTCTTGTGCTGGTTGTCAGCTACCTAACATGCAACCCTCCTTAATTTATCCGGGCTTGGGACATGCAACCCTCCTCAAAATAGCGAAGAAGGAAGTTAAGAAGGTTGTAAGCGAAGCCAAGTCAAATTCTCATGAAGTTTTGTACAAAAATATCGATTCTAAGGAGGGCCAAAAGGATATATTCAGGTTGGCTAAAGCAAGAGAAAGAAAGACCAAAGGTATTTCTCAAGTGCGATGCATTAAGGATGATGAAGGTCCTATGCTTGTTACTCAGAAGGATATAAAGACTAGATGGAAGTGATACTTCCATAAGCTTTTCATTGGAGAAGAAAATAGAGAGATCACTTTGGAGATCTAGCTAGTTGTGAAAGTTACTTGAATCGTGCAAGCTATAGACGAATACAAATGAAGGAAGTAGAGGAGGTTTTGAAAGTTATGAGACCTGTGAAAGGTGTAGGACTTGATGACATTTCTATAGTAGTTTGGAGAGTTATAGGTGAGCATTGTTTGATATGGCTTACAAATTTATTTAAGGTTATTTGGCGAAGCAAGAAAATGCTTGAAGATTGGAGGAGAAGCGGCATGGTGCCTTTTTATAAGAACAAATGAGACATTCAAAATTAATCAAAT
Organism: Ottelia alismoides; assembly: GCA_037367405.1. Classification (NCBI taxonomy): domain Eukaryota; kingdom Viridiplantae; phylum Streptophyta; class Magnoliopsida; order Alismatales; family Hydrocharitaceae; genus Ottelia; species Ottelia alismoides. The sequence goes on from JAZKJV010000793.1 coordinate 90,943, forward strand.
TATAGAGGTACCAAGCTGATGAGTTACACCATGAACTTTTGGGTACGTGTGATCATGGTACAAAAAACGTGCCTTGAGGTGCACGAGGCGTACGCCTCGAGGCGAGGCAGCCTGAAACCACCCTAAAACGGCCGCCTCTGGGGGCCTCTGAGAGGCGACCGCCTCAGTTGGTCGAGGCGCTCCATGAGGCATTTTTTATTTTCAAATTATTTTTTATGTTAATCATTTGTTTTATTAGTAATTTCATATATTTATAAAGGTGTAGTTATTTAGGATATAAATATACAAGATGAATGCTTAATTTTGGCAACTTTCATGTTCATATTTACCATTAAACATGTCCAATTATGTCAAAAATTTTTAAGTTATACCCTTAAAAATACGATTCCACAAATATCATATAAAACATTACTTGTAAACTTAATTTTAAGGAGTTGTTACATAAGAAGCTATGCAATATGCCGAGAAGGACAAACAAGATAGAATTCAAGGGGAGTTCATGTACTATTCCCATACAAACATATCCATATATCCGAATAGAAATATGGCAGGAGGGGTGCATACAACGATTCTTCAACCTGGGTTAGATAGTTAGAATTATGATGACTATCGGCATATGCATTCTCATACATTTGTATATCTTTCTTTCGGTGTTCTTATCTTTATAATTTTATCATATCTTATAGTGATATATATATATATCATATGTTAGCCAGAATATATATAATTTCATTAGTATATATTTATTGTAGTTTTTATAGATATTTATCCTTGTAAACTGAGGCTTACGCCTCGATCGCCTCGACGCTACGCCTCACCTCGATTCTAGGGAAACCGCCTCATTCTGTTTTTAGTTTTTTCAAACCTTGCATGTGTTGGAAAGAATGCTGAGAAAAGTTTCCAAAGTAAAAGAAAACCAACCAGATTCATGCCAGGTCACTCAAGTATTGAAGCCATCCACTTGCTAAGGAGAACGCTGGAGATTTATAGAGTTAAAAGGAAGAACCTCCGTATGATTTTTATTGATTTGGAAAAGCCTTATGATTTTGTCCCACGGGAGATATTATGGAGAGTTTTGGAGCAGACAAGTGTCTGTTCTATACATTAATCTCATAAAAAATGTGTATGATATGGCTTTATCTTGTGTAAGGATCTAGTCTAGGAAGAATGATTATTTTGACATCAACATTGGTATGCATCAAGGTTTAGTTTTGAGTCCGTTCCTTTTTACTTTGATTATGGACGAGTTAACAAGTCACATTCAGGGTGAGATGCCTTGGTGTATGTTATTCGCTGATGATATTGTGTTTATTACTGAGACTAGGGATGGAGTAAATGAGAAGCTTGGGGTCTGGAGGCATGCATTGGAGACTAAATGATTTCGTATAAGTAGGGCCAAGATTGAATTTATGGAGTGCACTTTTGATGGAAGCAATAGTGAAGGAATCGAGGTAAAGATTGGTGATGATATCATTCAAAAGAGAGATTCCTTTAGATACTTGGGATCTATTTTGCAACGTGACGAGGAAATTGATGGAGATGTTATAAATAGAGTAAATGCAGGTTGACTAAAGTGGAGAGGAGCCTCTACTGTTCTTTGTGATAAGATTTTTTTTAAAATCGAAGGAAAGTTTCACGAAGTAGCCGTGAGACCTGCTATGCTCTATGGATCTGAATGTTGGCCTGTGAACCGTAGACATGTGCAGAGAACAATATTCAGGAAGGCGCTTATTTTTTTATTATTAAAAATATAAATTAATATTTAATATTATGTTAATATCCTCAATCGGGAGAGTATGCGGAGTGTATGCGGTTTAATGTGGAAGAGTATGCGGTTTTATGCTGGGAGTATGTGATTTTATGTGGGGAGTATGCAGTTTTATGCTATTATGCGGGTGGGTTATTTGGTTTTAGATTAAATAAAAAAAGTTCTATCAGAAAAGCGGCCGAGTATGCGGCCACATAGGGCGTATACTTGGCAGAGTATGCGGGTCAACCCGCATACATGGCCTTTTCATCATACTCGGAGCGGGAAGGTCCCCGAGTACGAGTATGCATCCGAGTACCGAGTATGCGGCTTACTCGACCGCTTTTATGAACACTTACCGAGAATGGTTGTGGCAAAAATGAAAATGCGAAGGTGGATGTGTAGACACACACGTAAAGATGGGATTCAGAATGATGCAATCAGAAGGAAAGTTGGTGTAGCTCTGATTGAGGATAAGATGCGAGAAAATCGTTGAAGGCGATTTAACCATTTGCAAAGGAGGTCAGCTTCATCCTCACTCCAATCATCTGTCGAAAATCGAAACCATGTACCGTCGCCAACCACATGCCTCATAACTCATAAATGAACGAATCTTATGTGACACACTACAGATGACCCTCCAAAAGTATGAGGGCGCGAAACCAAGATCCTCGGGTACAGGGAACGAGAGTCTTGGCTTGTAGATCCCCCAAATAAGATTGCAGACCAAACTTCCACAGTCACCCCTAATACAAGCGACCCACCTGCTGAGTAAGGCCTTTTTCATCTCCTCCAACCTATGCACACCAATACTCCCATCCTCATTCGGACATGATATCATCTTCCAATCCACCAACAGAAACCCATTTGATCACCCTGATGGTGTCCAAAAGAAATGCCTCGTGATGGTCTCAAGCCTCTTTCGTACCTTCACAAGCACCGACCTAGAGGATAAGAAGAAAATATGGATCGCTGACAAAATCGAATGCAATAACACTAAACAGACTTCCACCCGACTAGCTTCTGCTCCAACTTCTCAATCATCATTAGCCAATGAACGGTGCACATCCATCCAGCCACCAGAGGTATATCACGGTAACACAATGGCAAGTTCTTACACGACGATCACTGCCAGCTAGCACACAACTCAGTTTCTGCATACATCAAGCCAAAAGAAATGAATTACCTATCCCTGTCCAATCTCAACCAAAAGAAATGAATTACCTATCCCTATCCAATCTCAAACCAGACACAACAATAATGTCCAAGACCACTGATAAAACTCTGCAACTGTTGGCACCACCCTCCGCAAAAAGTAGCATGTCATTTAGGTACTGGAGGATGTGAATAGAGATCTCGACCTTAGAGTAGCCACTACAGAAGACCCTAAAAAAGAGCCGATCAACCATGATCGTCAGAGCATCAGTTGCAAGAATGAAAGAGGCGCCATCGGGTACCCCCGACGAACACCGTAGTGAGGTTGGAAGAACCCCCCTTCGATTGCCCATAACAAGAACGGTGCAAGACATGGTTGTGACATGCGTCTTCATCCACGAAATCCATCTATCAGGAAAATCCCGCATGTACAAAGAAGACCAGATGAAGTGCCAGTCCACCCAGTCACATGCCTATGAAAAAGTCCACCTTCCATAGAACACCCTTAATTTTCCTTCTGCGCCAATCCATTATAATCTCGGAAACCAATATCATTATCCATGAGTTGTTGGCCAGGTAAGAAAGTACTCTGAGCCAGTGAGATGAGCTTTTTCACTACCCCCCTTAGATGATTGGTCATCAACTTAGCCACAATCAAATAAATTACATTGGATAAAGCAATCGGTATATAATCCTCAATTCTTGTTGCAACATCCTTCTTAGGAAGTAAGAAAATAAGTGAGCGATAGATCAAGTTGAAGCCATAGTTCCCCTCTTCAAATGCCACCTCCACTCCCAAAACCTCTTGGGAATCTTATCTCAGAATTCCATGTAGAAGAAGACATGAAAACCATCTGGCACGGGGCAATCGTTCGCATTCAGCTCAAAAACAGCCTATCGAATGTCCAACATCCCAAACTGCCTCGTCAGAAGTTTCGTAATAGGCCCGGGAATATGATTCACTCTCGTCCCCAATCATCGTGACCCGTAATGTATAAGTTGTGTGCTCATGTCCTTTCAGGTAACCTCCCTCTCCACCTCACCCTCCCAAAGGGACTCTGCCCACCACTAAAGAGTGAACCAGGTTTCTCCTCCTACCGTTTGCCACTATGTGAAAGAATCTAGTAGTGACATCTCCCTCCTTCAACCACTTCTACCGTGACCCATGTCTCCACTCATATTCACGATTTGATAACCGTCACTGACACCCCCGTCATCTCCTCTCCACGCCGCCTCCGCCTCTCCCGCCTCCAACGACATCACCGCCAGTCCAGCTCCCCGCCGTCGCCAGCCACACCTCCTTCTCTCCATCGCCAATACGTCCACCTCTTCAACTCTCTGCCGCCACAAACCCCGGATCCGCCACCCTACCACCCACCGTCGCCACCTCGTACCAGTCATCGCCATCGATCAGGTCCCACACACACACCCTCCTCCCCGTTGGATGTGCTCCACCTCCTCGCCTACCGCGCCTTCGTCGACGCCGTCGCGTTCTACATCGGGCCCAACCACGTTGCCGATCATTTCCACGTCAGAGAGAGGCGTCGTCACCGCACGCGCCTCCGTCGCCCCGCTCAAGGCCGCACCCGCGCGACCCCAGCCAGCGGAGCTTCCGCGCCGCCTTCCTCACCATCGCCGCCAGCCCTCGTGCATCCTTCGGTCGCGCCGTCTTGAGCGTGAAGAAGAGAAGAGGCGGCGGCAGGTGCGTTGGTAATGGCTGAGGCTGTGGATCTGGTTCCTGGACCTGGGTTTGAATCTTCTTTACCTGATGGTTTTATGGGAAATGCTTCGGATTTCCCTCTTTTATCTCCGATTATGTTTGGGCAAAAAAGAGAAATTAAGAAAGCTGCAGATTCAAGTAGAATAAATTCAGATGATGGGAAGAAAACTTCTTTTGCTACTGCTATGAAGGGGATGCATAAGGCTCCCATCTTTGAATCCATCCCTGTTAGGGATGCTTTGCTGATTGATGGGGAATTTGTAATTGAAATTTCTGAGGAAGAAGTTGCTCAGTTGCAGAAGCCCTTTACCTCTAGCTTGGTAGCTAGATTTCAGAACTCCAGGGCTGAGCTTCTTAATTTTAGAAGCTTTCTCAAAGCAAGATTTTTTCATTGTGGGGAGATCTTCCTTGGAGTTGGAGCTATTGACTCTAAACATATCTTGATCAGGTTTGAGGATGAAAAAGATTTCGTGCAAACCTATGCAATGGGTGATTTCAAATTTCATGGTGCTTGGGTCTCTGTGATAAGATGATCCCCCTATTTCAGACCTAATCTTAGATCTACTAATGTCCCAGTTTGGATTGGTCTTCCTAGCCTTAATGTACACCTCCATAATCCAGGTGTAATTAAGTCCATTGCAAACACTCAGGGAAGGTACATCTGTGTGGACAAGGATGTCAAGGACTTCACTAGACCTAGTTACTTGAGGGTCTATGTGGAGATTGATCTGTTGAAGCCTCAAATTCCCTTCATTCTGATAAAAAATGGGGCTCAAGTCTTCAAGCAAAGAATAGTGTATGAAAGAGTTCCCAAGTTCTGCCATCATTGTTGTGCGATTGGGCACAATGAAGATGATTGTAAGTCGAGGAAAAAGGATAAAGACGATGGTGAAGAGCTGAAGGGAAAAAAGGAAGAGGAAAAAGTTTGGAGACCTAAGGAGATTCAGAATGTATCTCTGCAGCATCAGGTTAAGGTGCCACCTGTTTTGCCAGAGATCCAACAGAAAGAGCATCAGCTTGAGAAAATTCTGGATGATGATCCAAAAAACTTTATGATATTGGATAAAGTCGTTGATGGGCACTGCAGTTTGGAGGAGTTGAGATGGAAATTCTATAAAGCTGGAAAAACCAATTCTGGAATATCAAATGCTAAGATGAAGCCACAGCTTGCAGATCAGATCTCACATAGAAAGCATGTTCTTGAGCAACAGGATCAACAGGTCCAGAAGCAAATTCTTTTTTCTGATTCTGGAGTTATAACTGATGAAATAATACTTGAAGAAGCCAAGAAAGATCAACTGCAGCTGAAGGAAGTTGCTACTATGTTAATTCCTTTAGAGCTCCCGAAGAGTGTTGAAACTGATGAAAGGTTAGTATCCCCTCTCTCCCCAAAATCTGCTTTATTAGCTGGACTTCAACAAGATGCTCTTTCAATTCAAGCGAGAATGGAGAAGAAAATGAAGGGAAAGGAATCATGGTTTGTGATAAAAAGAAAGAGTACGAAGACACCAATCTCTACCCAATATCAAGAGAAGCAAACTCCACATCTTTGTATGCCAAATTCAGAGGTTGACATCCCTTTGAATGACAGATCTGATGATGATGAAGAAGCACCTAACTCAAGTGATGAGAGCTATGTTAACTCTGATATCAGGTATCATAAGATTCAAGATCAAATCAAGTTACGCACTCCAAAATTCAGGAAAGCAAAAGAGAAAGGAAGGAAAAAGCAGTTGCTTCATGAAATCTAGTGGACCTGTTGTGTCATGTAAGAGGCTATAGTCTCATTTGTTGGAAGCTATATGCCTCATTGTGTCATGCTTGGCTGTGTCCTGTAAGAGACAATGTCTCATAAGAGCATCATTGTAAAATCTTTCTTTGATCAATGAGAGGGGATACCCGGACCCCCAAAATTACCGGGCTTAAAAAAACACTCATATTCACGATTATGATCCTCATCCTCCAAGATCTTCTGATCCACCCCGCGACTCACGAGCCCCTCCTCGTCCAACTCCATATCATCCTCTAGCAAGTCCAACCTCTCCAACTCATCATGCACATGGTTCCTCCTGAAGCGCTCAGAACGAAATTCCCTCTTGAACACCGACAACCTACGCTGTAGCGTAACCAACTTCAGTGCGAATCTCACATTAGTCGATCCCTCCCCCTCCAACTCCGACAAGAAAGTATACACCATATCACGAAAACCCTTCAACAACTAACATCGCTTAAATTTTAAGTGCGATTATGAACATCTATTGTTGCAAGAATCAAGGCACAACGGTGTATGATCCGAGCTTTACCTGGGAAGGGAAGTTATGGTATCCAGGCTAAACATCTCCAAGGCTTCAATATACAAGAGAAAACGATCAATTCGTGAGAGAAACAATGAACTACTCCATGTATATCTACAGTTTGTTACGTCCAAAATCTCCAAAGCAAATAGGCCAGAGCTACGATCCTGGACACCTCTTGCCCCGACCTATCTTCCTAATAGAGCTTGACGTTGAAGTCATTACTCGCAAGTCAAGCCATCTCCAGAAATCTAACTCGAGTTTGCCATAACTCATCCCCCATCACTGTATTTGTAGACGCCTTCGTGATGCCATACACTAAGATAACCGTGAAGCGGCATTCGTCAGCCTTGCTTACCAACACCACCGAAATCGAATGAATCGGGATCACCTCATCAACCAAATCGTAAATGACTCCATTCCATGAAACAACAATTCCTCCTGAGTTTCAATTCACCAACAGGGCTCTGAATCCATTAAGATGAGGACCCAAGGTGGAACCCCATCTCACGGAATCCCATGAATCAATTTGGTCTTCTGCAAGCAAGCAACATCAATTTTCCATATAGCCAACATAGACCCAACCACCAACCGCTTCTCTGGTTGACCCAAGCCCCTTGCATTCCAAGATAAGTGATTCATTTGGAAATCGAGGGGGGAAGCCCCCGCCACCTGATCCCCCACTCTTTATGCAATAACCAACTTGAACAACCCTCCACTTCTTTGTCTTCTATCATTATTGCCGTAACACTATCGTGACTCCTCTCCATCTGGATTACATCGGTCTCATGTATCGTACCTCCTACTGGCGCTTGTTAAGTCTCTGCCAAGCCCTTCTCTGGGCTCCACCCGCAACCTCAGGTCTGCCTACACCTTTCGCTTCATACTCGCACTCAAGAAAACTCGTTTCCAAGTCCAACGCACTTGTCAGACGGTGTTTTTGCAAGGTCCTCAATCGATTCGCCACATCAGAAGCCGAGCCATCAACCATCCTGAATTCGTTGCATGAATTTTTTGTGCTCGAGACCACCCATTAACTTTGCCCAATGCGATGATGTCGCCGACCAATGTTCAGGAAGGCACTATGTGGTATTTAGTCGGAGGGGTCACTGCACAAAGAGTATGTGGTATGCAGGAGAGTATGCTAGGAGTATGTGGTATTATGCGTCTTGGTATTTTTTATTATTAAAAATATAAATAAATATTAAACAATTTGTTAATATCCTCACTCGTGAGAGTATGCGAGGAGTATGTTGTTTTATGCGGGGAGTGTGCGGATTTATGTTATTATGCAGATAGGGTTATTTGGTTTAGGTTACATAAAAAATTATTATTAGAAAAGGAGTCGAGTAGGCTTTCGCAAAGGGGGTATACTCGATTGAGTATGCGGGTCAACCTGCATACATGGGTGTTTCATTATACTCGGAGCGACAAGACTACCGAGTACGAGTATGCAACTGAGTATGCGGTTTACTTAGCTGCTTTACTGAACACTGTCGTCGGGCTCTTTTGAGCGACCACCCCCACCCTAGGTTTGAAGCCCTTCCTTCCACTGCCTCCATAGCCGTAAAAACCATCTGAGTTAATCTATTATCTTCCGCCAGCAATTCCACCCTCCGAGCTCGGATCTGCTGCTCGTCGCTCTGGGGTGGTCACCATCCCTGATAGTTTGACCAACTTAATTGTTATAGATCCAGGGGGGCGGAGATCGTCTTTGTCACCAGTTACTGGAGGCCCTGAGGACCAGAAGATATTGATGCCCTCTTCGGATCCACACCATAATCCGATCCTATGGGAGTTGAAGCTGTGCCCAGAACCACCCCTTTGCTTGAGCGAAGCACCACACCAAAATAGGGAATCACCACATCTGGAATGGGAGAGCCTGAGTAACACTTATCTGAATTCAAGCTCGAAGAACCTGTACCCGAATCTCTAACCGCAACAGTAATTAGGTTAGATGGATACCTCGAACTCGGATCCATAGTTGAACTACCAAAAAGAATGACATCCAAGGAATTGTTGGCACTAGGGTTTCCCGAAAAAGACCATTGCACTTCGTCGCCCCTGAAATCGGCGACCATCGGACTTCCCACCGCAAATCTTGGCCCCTGGTCTTCCCCGACAGCAACCATGTACACCACCATCGCTCCCTTTCCTACTAAGACCACGAGCCACATCATTATCGATCTCCGATGAATCCATAACGTAGTGCGCAAAGGGGATTGGAGTTGTTTCCCTTGCATCGAGAGTACCATCTCTGAGCCCTCGCCCGGCCACATGCCGGAGATGCTCATCTCCACCACTTCACGTATATGTTGCAAAGTCCCCCACAGTACGCCCACCTTTCTACACCTTAAAGGAACTCTGGCCACCGAAAGCTTCTATTTCGGTCCCCCAACCCCCGAACTTCAATCTAGAAAGCATAGTCTCTTCCATCCAATCGTTCCTCTCGATTCGGTGGCAAGCCGCTCTCCAACACCCCTACAATCGCCTCAGAACCCACTGTCGATAAACATAGGGTTCCTCCATGTAGCCAAACAACATCGACACAGATGTTGTCCTCCTTGTCATCACTCTCTCTTGAATTCTTCTCAAAATCTCCGCATCACCTCCCCCCACCACGAGCCCTTCCAGCGAGCATTCCTTTGTCGCCTTTCTCGATAGCCGCAACAACATAGAATCCACACCACGTCAAACATCATTTCCATGGAGGGGCTCAGCTTCGCAGGCTCAGAGTTCATCGGCATGGCCTCCTCCGACCATGACCCCATCATTGTGCAATCCCTCCACTGATGCCCCGGGCGCCCGCATCGGAAACATAGTTGCTTAGCCGCCACACTAGTCTTGGACTGATGATAAGAAACTCCACAGCGAAAGCACCATTGTACCACCCCGCTTCTGGTCTTTGATGCTCGTTTCTTCTTCTTCGGCAGACTCTAAGGGCTTGTTTGGTTGCAGGGTTGGGAAGGGTTGGGCCAACCCAACCCTTCCCAACCCTCCAACCAAACAGCACAATCCTCCTCACAGTTTACTATTCACAGGGGTAGCTCTGCCCAACCCAACCCTGCCCAACCCTGCAACCAAACAGGCCCTAAGGGCCCTCCCCCGCCAACTCTTCCATCTCCACATCCTCCCGTACCTCCCCCTCATTTCCCACTATGACAGTGGCCGTCCAATCACCATCTTTGTCTATCTTCTGCCCCGGCTCCCACTTCCGGTCTCCATCAAAATAAAAATGCCCACCTTGGGGTACGGACCCATCTGTCCAATTTTTAAAACCCTGGTTCAATATAAGGTCCCCAATGAATGAGGAAGGGGATATATGAATACTGTAATCAAGATTGGGTTTTCTTGCCTGGCAGTTCACTTTTTATAAGAAAGGCAGCCTGGTGCATAGGCCCACATTCCCTGGATGAACTTCTGCAAGTTCTCCTGGGGGTAAGCTGTCGTAGCGTGGGAATGGCGAAAGAGTTCTTTGTATCAGATCAAGTACTCTTGGGAAGTCATCGACCCCTGTCTCAACTCAACAAACTGCCTCCTCTGATCTTCCACCCAATGGTCTGGGTAGAACTTTGCACGGAACTCATCAAAGAAGCTCTCCCACGTGATGGGTCCCGTCAAGTGCTTCTTGGTGGCATTCCACCACCGCTCTACATATCCAGCCAGAGAGTACTCTGCAAATGACACCCATGTGTCCTCGGGTGCATGTATCATCTTCAAAACTTTGGCAACCTGTGACATCCATAGCACGACGTCGTCAGGGATGGTGGTACCAAGGAACTGTGGTACCGCCGCCCGCTGGTATGCGGCGTACGTGCTCTGATGCTTCTGCAAAGCATCCGCATCCTCTGGCTGCTCAGGCTCCAAGGAAAACGACAAGTTGACATTCTCCTCCCCGTCGTGAGAGGGACCGTAGGAGGGGTCACAAACCCATGACCTCTAGGTGAACCCACCAACAAGTTTTACCGATGCAGGTAAGCTAAACATCAACTTGATCTATTTCCAAATTTATCAGAACGGTGTGAATCAGTTGAAACTGCTTGATCGGTACTCATTTGTTTATTCATATATGACGACTATTGACCTACAGTGCAAACATTTTCCTTTAAAATTTTGATTTTAATACATTACAGCTTGCATTCTATGGTTTCCTGAATGCAAAATATCCAAGAAATAGACTACAGTGAAGCAGCATAAATTCAAAGCAGAGAAGAGCCTACAATAAAAGAAATGAACACCAACTAATAACTGAAGGGCAATGCGTCTCCATTTCTGGTTTTTTTGATACGGCAGTTTGATTTAGATCACATGTCTACATGTGATCGCAAAGTGAAAAGGATGAGATAGCAGCTCCCTTGATCTGGAAAATTTGGACAAGATAGTCTATCCTTTCTTGTTTTGTAAATGGGTGACGAGGTTGCTTGCAAATGGTTTGATTTCTGCATCGCAATCATTTTTCATGCTATGGTCAAACCCTGGATTCAGAGTAAGGCTGTCTCCGGGACCTTCCCTCTTCACGATAAGTTCGAGCATATCAAAGCTCTGGTAGATGTTTGGCACTTGCAAATATGATTGTTTATTATTATTAATATATATTCTTTGGATGAATCTCTAAAGGAGATTCATCCCATTATTTATAAAAAAAAAGTATCATGAGACCACAGCAAAGTATGGGTGTGACAGCTTCTTTTATTATTTTCCGGCAGGATAAGTATCAAGTGATGAACGGAGTAGAGCCCATTACCCTCTCTCCTTAGTAAAAAGTCTGAAGGTCATGGCCACTGGGAATGACTCGGTATACTAAAGCTACCTAATCATGATTGTGTTCCTAAGGGATCTTGATGCATGGAGATCGTGGTGATTGCCACTTCTGGTTAGAGTGCTACTTGAGGACCAGTGCGTAGAGTGATATAATCCCGTAAATGTAGGATCTAGTAACTGATTTCCAGGTGAGGCTTTATCAATGGGTCAGAGGCTCAGAGCTGCTAATGGCTCTAGCACCCTGATGCCATCATTTTTTCTCCGGTTTTTAATCAGTGCGTCAAAGACCTCCCGAAGCTTCCCTCATGAGGCAAGGCTGCAGCTGGATGGGAGGGACTGCTGAATTTGGGCCAAGGGGACCTCTATGGTGGAGGCTTGGAGAAAGCTTCATTGCCCAGGATTCTCCACTGATGTTGCTCTCCTATATTTGATGTTGTATCTAGAAAGTGATATCTCGTCTCAAGGTCATTTTGTGGCTGATGATTAGGAAGAGACTTAACACAAAGATCCACAAGATGGGCTCATGATGTGCAATCAGACTGCCCATTGTAAAGCTTGGGGCATTAACATAGCCTTAAATATCGCCAAATTTCAGAGATATATTACTGAAATATTGACATCATCGACACATCAATTTTGAAATTGCCCTTGATATATTTATCTCGGATATCATGGATATGTAGGTCGTTTTGCACATGAAGGTTCAAAAAGTCGAAAAAGTAGTTCTTGCAAAGGAGATGAAGGACGACAATGGTGGGGTGGCGGTATCCCGTAGAAAAAGCGGCCGAAGTAGGGGTCATGGGAGTCGAGGCAGATTTTCGGCAACCCCTTCAGGAGGGGATGTTTCCGGTGCGGGTCTCTGAGTCATTGGGTTCGCCAGTGCAGGGAACCAATTCGGTGCTTCAGGTGCAAGGGTTTTTCTCACCGGCGGAGTTCGTGCCCGCTGGAGCTCAAGCGGTTAAAGGAGGGGACATTCAGCGGGTGCATGGTGGGTGAGGGCGTCGACGACAAAGTGCTCTTCAGGGGGACCTCGGACATACGTCTAATTTTGGCGACGCTGTTCAGGGGAGACATTGTCCTTCTGACCTGTTGTAGGGTTATGGCGAGAGGTCTCTCCAATGTCGAGGCCAGCGAGTTGTTGAGGTGGATGAAGGAGGGATAGACGAGCCTGTGATGGAGAAGGCCGAACAATACTGACGGCCTGGTGTACGTTGGGACTCTGGATCGCATTCGCGTGAGGGGTGTCCCTCTGGTGGCTCAGGGGTGGAGCGACCCCTCCCTATTGTTGGGGCCGTTGCCGTAGATTGTGGATGTGGAGACGTCTGGGTGCAGCTCGGGGGAGCCTTCAGACCCGGTGCTCAAAGTGCGGAATCTTAGTATGGAAAGGCTGGGCTGGCAGAAAGCGATGTTTGCGGGTAAAGAGATCTCGATTGAGCTGGTATCGGCAGCGGATGACCGAGCGACCGGTACCCAACGGAGGCCCTAGATCGTGAATATTCAAAGGGCGCAGGCTCAGGATGCGTCGGTGTCGGGGGAGCACGTGGTGTCGTCCGGGAAGCTGGCGCGCAGGGGAGATGAGTAGGCGCACACTTCAGGGGAGTTGCCTCACGGGGTAGGCGAACGGTCGCTCATGTCGGCTGAGGGACGTTGCAGGGGAGTGGACCAGTCGCATCCATCTGGGGTGACGCCTCGACTCCCGCGGAAAATTTGCTTTGGCTCGTTGTACGTGGAGTTCCCGAGGGGGCCTCCTTGTTTTGTATCTCCTCGTGTGTCGACCCGGACCGTGACGAAAGATGCCGGGTCTGTTTCGCTTCTTGAGGGGGGCTCGAGTCCTTTCGGGCAGGCTCGGGTCTACCGCGGGCGTACGTGGTCGGAGGATCTGAAAGTTATATAGGACCCAAACCCGTGTGCTGTGCGGACCCATGTCCGATTGTTGTTGCAAACCCGATTCCGGAGATTGTGCGGACGATGCATGCCTCTTCGGATCCGACTCCGGCCGACTTGCGCGACTTGCCTGGAAACCTTGTACTCGAAGGCCCGAGGCCTAGCGTCATCGCTGATGGGGCCACCACCGATAGGGTTGAGGGAGCGTGCATGTTCTTTGCGCACTCTCCTGAGGAGAGGGTGGAGCGGTAAGATGACCTTGGGAGGCGACGCTGATTTCTATAGAATGCAGAGGTGTTCACGAGGGCCAATGTGATGATATGGAGGGTCAGTTTCTGGACCCAGAAGGTCGCGGATCCAGATTCGACGCGTGTTATTCGTGAAAGGGTTTCAACAAGGCATCGAGGAGAGAAAGGCGGGCAGAGGCGTTGGCCTGGGCGGAGGACTATGAGTTCGGTTAATCTGACCCTTCATCTTTGGAGGCGAATATCTTGCCTCTTAGCAGCAGCTTTGACGCGTTAGATAGGGAAGTGGCTGAGTTCATGGGGCTGATCCCACCAAAGAAGTCTTCTCCTGTTTCCATATTTAGATTCTCTCATGGAACATCAGGGGCCTGGGTCGCCTAGAGAAGCGCTTGGGAGTGGAGAAGTCCATCGAAGAAGCTTAGGCCGACGTGTTCCTTCTGCAGGAAACTAAGTTGTCCAGGCAGGCGGCAGCGGGGAGAGGAGGATTTAGTGGAGGGGTCTTTTTGAGCTTGTGGAGTTGGATGCTCAGGGAGCATCGGGTGGCGTCATGACTGGATGGAAGAAAGACTCGTTTGATTTTCTTGAGGTCTCCAGGGAATGATTCTGTCTCACTGTTGCTCTGAGAAGGAAGTTAGACGTCATTATTCTGGTCATCTGTCGCAACGTGTATGGACCAACGGGCAATGTTGACGGCTCTCTTGCGCAGGATCTGGCGCAGGTCGATATGGCACGCCCGGAGGGGCTTTGGCTCATCGGGGGGACCTGAATGCCACCATTCAGAGGTTGATTAGATCTTTGGGGCACAACCGTCCGCAGAGCCAGGGAGGGGCGGACCCTGGCTCTAGGGGTCTTTTAGAGGTTGATTAGATCTTTGGGGCTCTCGATTGATGTCGGCGGGTGCACTTTCATGTGGCGCAATGTTCGGACGCGGTCCAGGCTAGACAGATTTTTGCTTTCTCCGGAGGCGTCGGAGTTTTTCCCTCTTTCTCGTGCGTGGGTTCTCTCACGAGCCCATTTGGACCACACGTCGATCTTATGGTCTTCGGGGGAGGCCGACAGGAGTAGGTTCTTATTCCATTTTTTTAAGTCCATTCTTATTCCGTTTTGAGCACAGTTGGCTGTTGGAGGAAGGTTTCAGGGAATTGGGTGGAGGAATGAAGAGGTTGGTCTTCGGGGGGGGGGGGGGGGTCCGCTGTCTCAAGGGTGGCGACCAAGCTTCGAAATCTGAAATCCCCTTTTTGATATCATATGGGAGGGAGACAAGGGCGAGGTAGAAGGCTAGACGGTCGTAGGTGTTAGCTGGGGTTTTGAGAATGGACTCTGTGGATGATGAGAGAGGGCTAGACGAGGTGGAATTCACTGAAAGGGAGGCGCTACTGGAGGAGTTGCGTCTAGATGACTATAAATAGGAGGTGAAATGGAGGCAAAGATCAAGGCAAAAATGGCTAAAAGAAGGGGATGCCAACACTCGATTTTTTCATGCTGCAGCCTCAGGGCGGAGGAGAAGGAACCGATTACACGAGATCGATGTGGGGGGGGGGTTCGTTTCTCGGGGGAGGCGGAAATTGGGAGCGCCTTGCGAGGTCACTTTGTTGAGGCATCTAGAAGGATGGACGGGTGCGGTTGGGGTTGGGTGGGGCGAGGAGTTCTATCGTTGTCGGATGCGCAAGCTGAAGGTCTCTTGGCACCTTTCTCGGAGGAGGAAACAAGGTGGGCGGTCTGGGGCCTAAACGTGGAGGGGGCCTCGGGACCGGACGGCTTCCCTGTGATGTTCTATCGGGAGTTCTGGGATCTCGTGAAGGAGGAGATAATGGAGCTTACAGACGAGTTCGGAGTAACGAATGTGGGTTTTGAGAAGGTAAATAGGGCGTTTCTGGTTCTGTTACCAAAGGACATCCCTGTCCGAGTGGAAGACTACATGCCTATAGCTCTTTCGAATGCAATCTATCTTATTCTGGCCAAGGTCCTAGCGAATCGCCTGAAAGGGGTCATGGACGATGTGGTGCTCAAGGGTCATACGACGTTCATACCAGGTAGGCAGATGGCGGATGGCCTGGTCATGGCTTCGAACATCTGTCTTGAGTGGAAGAGGACGAACTCGAGAGGGGCTTTGTGGAAGATTGATTATTCCAAGGCTTACGACAACGTCAATTGGCGTTTCCTGTGGACGTCCATGCGTCGGCGTGGGTTCCCGACCTTATGAATCGATTGGATAAAGCCGTGTATCACTACCTCTTCCTTTTCAATTATGGTGAATGGGAGGCCGGGGGGGGTGATTTTTCCAGCCGCAACACTGGGTGCGGCAGGGGTGTCCGTTAGTCCCTATGTTTTTCGTCACTGTGGCTGATGCTTTGAGCGTTCTATTCAAGAGGACCGTCGAGGACGGGTGGTGCGAGGGATTCCGCAAGGACGACATTTTAATCCCCCTTCTTCAGTACGCCGACGACACGATTATCCTACTCGGCGGGACGGACGGGGAGAGTGATACTGCGACAAGGGTGGTACGCATTTTTTGTGGTATGCCAGGCCTTGAGATTAATAAGCTGAAGTCGACGGTGATCACTTTCGGCATGACGGAGGAGGAGAGTGCCAGACTGGTGGGGTCGACAGAGTGCCCACTTGGGGTTCTTCCTATTCGATACTTGGGCCTTCCGCTGGTCGCGAGAAAGCTGAGGAAGGCAGACAGGGATGACGTGGTTCGGAGACTCGAGCAGCGGCTAGCGGGGAAGGTGGTCACGTTGTCGAGGGGAGGGAAGTTGATTCTATTAAAGCACGTCCTCTCGGCGGTTCCCATCTTTTTCCATTCCATGAGATTAATGTCGGTGGGGGTCATGAAGAGGATTGAGACTCTAATGATAACTTTCTTCTGGTCGGATGGGAAACAACAAGGTCGAGGTCTGTACTTGGTTGGTTGGGAGGAAGTAACAAAGATGCGTAAGGATGGTGGTCTTGGCGTACGTGCCGTTGAATGCATGAATAAGGCTTTAATTGAGAAATGGATCATACGCATATGGGGGCCGTCGAATTCCCTGGCCGTCAGACTCATTAGGAGGGTCTATGGGATTGGGGCTACCTTGTGCACGACCAGAATCCGTTTCGAATCTCTGTTGTGGGCGGGCATACGGGCGATCCTGCCGGACATTACGTTAATCCTCAATCCGCGGGTTGGTAAGTAATCTACTTTATGATTAGTGTTAAAATTGTAACCATTATATATGTATTAAAATGTTATCGTAAGTTTACTAATCTTTTGACATATATAAAAATGTTATCGTAAGTTTACTAATCTTTTGACATTAGGAAGTGGAGAACGAGCGAGTGCCCAGCCGAATGGAAGTCTTCGAGAGGTCTAAGAGCCGCGATGTGGGCGGGGAAGTTCATTGGGTGGATCCTGCTTATGGTCCAATTCATGTAAGTTATTCGTAACATATTTGCATATTTTTTTACAAATTAAATGAATTTGAACTTACTTAAATAAATTTTAGGAGGAGATGGTCAGGCTCACAACCACTGGCTCTGTAGACCACACCGGAACGAGTCATCCACCTCTTACTCCCGATGCGGCCTTCCTCCAGGCGACCGGTCCAGAGCATCAGGGACGCGTCCGTTGTGGTGGTCGTGGTGCCACCATACGGAATTGGTATGGAGTAGGGACCGGCTCGACCTCTCAGAAGACACAAAGGGAGAGAGAATTAGAGAGTCAAGTGTCTAGCATGAATATGGAGATTCAGGATTTGCGCCAACAAATGGCGATTTTCAATGCATTCATGCAGGCACATCAAGGTGCAGCGTCGACTAGCCGCCCAACAGATGATGATAATACCGTTGCGAGGCTAGGCGACGACGATGACGGCGAAGAACAAGATGATGATGTTGATGACGACGAGGACGACGACGAGGATGAGGACGACGACTAGGATAGCTTAGTTACTTTGTAGGATATTGTAGTATATTGTATAACTATTTTGGACAATTACTGTAGGATGTTGTAGTATTTTGAATGCATATGTTGTTGGACGACGACTTTATGAAGGTGGATTGCATTTTTTGGTGTGGCAATCGTATTATTTATTATGAAGACACATTTTTTGAAACAGGTACTTTGTGTATATTGACATACGTGGCAAAATGAGGATCAAATAGGGGGCAATGGAAATTTTTTTTGTTAGCAGACGAACAAAGGGGACGGTCATAGCGACCGTCCCCTTCGTTATTAGAGACGGTTATGACCGTCTCCACTTCCTAACATTTGGGACGGTCGTGACCGTCCCCCCTGCAAGCCTTTAAGGGACGGTCGTGACCGTCCCCAATAATATCCTTTACGGGACGGTCATGCCCGTCCCCTATACCAGACCTTTAGAGACAGTCATGACCGTCCCCTATGTATGAGTATAGGGGACGGTCGTGAAAACCGTCGCTTATACCAAATGGGACGCCACCTTTGGAGACGGCAACATGACCGTCTCCTTTGATCAAAGGGGACGGTCATGTTATCATTAGCGACGGATTTTGACCGTCGCCTGTTCTACTCTTTCTTGTAGTGGGCATGTTGTTCGAATTCTGGCAGGACGACTGGATCGGCGAGGGTACATTGCAGGGCAGATACCCTAGGCTTTTCGCTCTTTCGGCCGCGAAAAATAGTTTTCTGGCTCAGGTGGCCTCCTCGGGGTCTTGGACTCCGACTTTTCTTGCAGATCTTTCCGCTCAACGCCTGGAGGAGTACTTAGGGCTGCAGGCGGCTATGCCCCCTCCGGGAGACCTTGGGGGGACCCCTACCTTTGGAGGGGATCGAAATTCTCTATTAAGAAGGCTTATGGGGTTCTGAGGCAGCCTGCGACAGGTATGGACGAGGAGCTTTGTCGTGACATGCGCATGATCTGGGCGTCGAAGATCCCCTACAGCGTCACGGTGTTCTTGTGGTGCTTGAGGAGAGGATGGGTGTGTGACAAGGTTAGAAGGAGGAGGTTGTTGGGGGTGGCTGAGGCTCATTGTAACAGGTGCGTGGGATCGGAGGAGGATGCCAAACGGCTTTTCTTTCGGTGTCCGACATCTGAGCAGGTCTGGAGGGCGGTGGGTATCCCCTTGTTGTCGTTGCGTGATGTTGCGACGTTCTGGGAGGCCATCCGAAGGTGGTCTGCAACTCCACGGATGATTGTCCCAAGGCTTTTGCAATCGTGTGGGCAATCTGGCTGGGAAGGAACGAGCTTGTCTTCAACAACAAGAGTTTTTCCTTCACATATGTAGCAAATTGTTGTAACGTGCTCTATGATTTCTGGCTTTCGCGATAATGTACCTTAAATTCTGTTAATATAATCTTTGCAGTGATTCCCAACACGGGGACTCACCCTACTTATAAAAAAATCATGGATATGTAGATGATAATATCACCAATTTATCTACATACGGGCTACAATGAAACATTTATATTTCGTTGGAGCGTTCCGTACTAGCGACATGTTGCACCGTTCAATTGCAATGAGATATTGACAAGGGTCGCTACATCGCTGCCCAGATGTAGTTCAAAATTTGCAAGGGTTCTCGAATAAGGAATGCATGCGAGTAAATACGTTAGTTCTGATGCATCACAACCTAGATGCAGTCTAAAATTTACAAGGATTCACGCATGATGGGCGCATGCGAGTAAAGACGTTAGTCCAAAAGTAATTACAAAAGAAGTTGGGGTAGGTAATTGTAATATTAGCACTTTGGATGGCAAATCAATGGGGATAATAGATACTATGGAAAGAAGGAAGATTCATATACTATGTCTCCAAAAGATAAAATGAGTTGGAGAGAAAGCAAAAAGATCGAGAAGACATGCTTTAAATTATGGTATTCAGGTAAAGAGAAGGGCAGAAATGATGTTGGAGTAATTGTTCATAAGGATTTGAAGGATAGTACGGTTGAGGTGCAAAGATTTGGGGATCGGATTATTTTGCTAAAATTAGTGCTAGAAGTTATAAATATTGTTGAGATATTTATATCTCTTTGTCTTTATTTATATTTTTCTATTTCTTCAATCAACTACTTTATGTAATTTTCCGTTAGAGCTTTTCTCCTATATAAGAGAGCTCTAGGATTACGGGACTTTTCTTTTCATTTCATGACTTTCAACATGGTATCAGAGCGACGGTCCTAGATCGGAACATGTGCCCTAGAGCCCCACCCCACTAAAATCCTAGTGCATATACGTGCCCTCGTCGTCGTTGTCGCCCATGTCCTGAGCGCTTCCACCACCTAGTTCTCGAGGACTGCGGGTCGCAGCCTTGTAGCAGGCCGTCGCCAGCGCTCCTGCTTGCTACGGGCCTGTTCGCAGCCATCCGCCGTCGTCGGCCCTGCCCGCCGCAACCATCTCTTGTCCATCTCCGGTTAGGCCCATTCTTGGGTGTTTACGGTGTAAAGTGATCATCTAAAAAAACACCCTAGGTACTCAAGAGGAGCCTCCAAATAATGGAAGAGGTTGTGGTATGAGTTTGCACCCACAACCATCTTCCCATATGTCAGTGTAGACGCAGGTCTTACTTTTGCAGGCCCAGTCTTGGAGATTGTTGCCATCTTGTCTGACAATAAAGCTGATGTTTCATCCATAGTTGCCTTCAAAGGTCCAGCTCCATCATCAAGATTGATGGAACAAACTATGAGCTGTGGGCCATGCAGTTCATGAGTTTAATGCAGTGCAATGGCAAGAAGCATATCCTCACTGCCGAGGAACCAAGTGACAAGAGTGGAGTAAATGTCTCATGGGAGGGAGATGATGCGTATGCACGTGTGGCTATCTGGGATTGTATCGACAGATATAGCTAATGACATACTAAGTCAGTCTACTGCAAAGGCTATGTGGGACATTCTCGCCGCTACATACTCCGACGAAGAATGTCGAAGATATTGCAGCTCCAACACGATATCTTCACATTATAGCAGAATGGTCGCCCCCTCCGTACCCTCTACACCTTGTTAAGGGGTATGTTTGAGAAGCTCCATGGTTACATTCCCTGAATGCTATGCCAGAGCAGCACAAGGCATACAGAGACTTTATAATGATTGGTATCTTTCTAGTGGCCCTTGATCATGAGTATGATGCAACTTGAGCCCATATTCTTATTGATGCCACCATACCTCCAATGGAGGAGGCATATTGCAGATTGAGTAAGCTATTACACCCTCTGGTGGTGTCCTGCAGTCTCAGACATCTTCAACTATGGCTACATGTCATGGTAGGGGGAGCTCTACACCGTATTGTGTTAGAGGGGGCTCTAACTGTGGTAGTGGAGGGGGTGGTCAACCCCGTCAATCGTGTACCTACTGCCACAAGATAGGTCATTCCGAGGAAACATGTTATTCTAAGCATGGGTTTCTTGCTTCAGCTCGTGTTGCTAAGCAGTCTCAGCAAGTTGGGAGTCCATCACCTGTGTTTGATCAGAGATTTGATGAACTGATGCAGTGGCTCATGGAGATTATGCCTACTCTCGGGTCAATCAGTTCTCCTTCAAGATCCTCAGAGGTAATTTCCCCAGCATCAACGTCTACATCAGGTACAACGTATGCTTTTACTCAAGGTTGCAGAAAGCGGTAGTCGGTATTCAGTCGGCGGGGTCACCTACTAAGGATTAGTCGGCAGTCGGGCGACTAGTCGGAATTAGTCGGTCATTAGTCGGTTTGTAATTTTTAATTATTTAAAATATATAAATAAGTTTTTTATACATATATTCATATGTATATACATATATTTGTACATTTTATATGACATCATGATGAAACAAAAGAAGTAATTGACTTTAAATATAACATTAAGCATATTAGAATATGTTTGCTTTAAAAAAATGAAAACAAAAAAATGAAAAAGGTTGTTGTAAAAGTCGGCCGACTAGTCGGCCAGACTAGTCGGGTGGACCGACTAAGGGCCGACTACCCTCCTGACTCGACTACTCGGACCGACTAGTCGGCCTAGTCGGCCGACTTTTGCAAGCTTGCTTTTACTAGCTGTTACATGGTTGATTTGTCAAAATGGATTATGGATTCAGGAACATCTCATCATCTCTGTGGTGACAAAGGGCAGTTTAGTACTTATAGTCCGACTCAATCTGGACGTACAGTTGTGATAGCAGATGGGACACACTCTCCCAATATTGGTCAGGGGGATGTGCAGTTAACTCCTGCAACGCGACTTCAGAATGTTCATTATGCTCCTGAATTTTCCATG
Organism: Ottelia alismoides; assembly: GCA_037367405.1. Lineage (NCBI taxonomy): Eukaryota > Viridiplantae > Streptophyta > Magnoliopsida > Alismatales > Hydrocharitaceae > Ottelia > Ottelia alismoides. The sequence continues at coordinate 112,949 of JAZKJV010000793.1, forward strand.
AATTTACTGTCAATTCGTCAAATCACCAATGATTTACATTGTCGTGCCATTTTTGACCAATCTGCTCTTGTGTTTCAGGACATTCTCACAAGCAGGGTGATTGGATCTGATTGTAAGCAAGGGGGTCTTTACAAATTGGTATAATCTCCTTATGTTGGTGCCCAAGGTTGAGAAATGCGATATGCAGTATTCCTTCGTTCATGCGGTCTAAAGTGAGTAAGCAAATATGCGTCGGAGTATACAGAGGTATATGTCGTTTATGTGGTATGTAATATTTTAATTTAAAATATTTTAAAATAAATAATAAAATGTGACTATATAAAAAAAGTTGATTATCTAACAAAGTCTAAAATCAAAATTTTCAAATAAGATAATATAATCAATAAGATATATAAGCATGATATTATAAATTGATTATTTTTTAGTGTGTATTTTGAATTTAATGAATATATATACACATATACAAATTTGGATTCAACATGGAACACGTGAATTCTATATGACAACCTTTAATGTATAATGTATATATTGATCCTATAAATAACAAAAGCTATAATCATAGGTATGCAAATCATACACCCAAAATTATACACACAAATGTATCTCCAAGGGATAAAACATGTTGATATGAAATATAGGAGAAAATTGTATTTGCATATAAAATTTATTAGAAGCACAAAAATGTAAAGTGCGTGACTGTTAGTCAATTATTTCATGTTTATTTGAAGAATTAGAATGAATTTCAGTAGATAGAAAATTCAAAAAGTAGTAAACAATTAAAAACAATTCATTAATATGTGTTGAGACCAAAGGAAAAAATGGATATGAGAAAAAATGCCCTAAATTATATTCCCAAATGCAACATATACGAGAATAATGAAAAGATGCATCAATTTAAACGATGATACAAGAGTTGCTCGGAAAAAATCGAGTTAATGTGTCATCAACATGTCATGGATTAACATGAATCCTATCAGACATGCGGCCACATATGCCGCATATTTGGACTGCATATGCATTTTGATCGCATATTGCTGCATATGGCATATGTGCTTCGGTCAAGTGATCGAATACGCATATGCGGCCGCATGGACCGCATTTCCAAACACTGGTTGGTGCTTCTTCTCTTCGCATTGGATCTGTTTCTCCCTATATGTAGCATCTTTGATTTGGTCATCTTGCTCTGCAAAAGATGTGACATTCTTCTTCAGATTTCTCATCGCTCTATCTTTCAGTGCGAGGCATGCCAGCTTGGGAAGCAACATCGATCTACATTCTAGAGTCGTCAGGGTCGAAGTAGTCGTAGTCTGCTTGAATTGATTCACTTTGATTTTTGGGGTCGTAGTCGTGTCCGAGATCACCAGGGACATAGGTTCTATCTTGTTGCGGTTGATGAGTTTTCGAGATTATCTTGGATCTTTCTTCTTAGAAACAAGTCTGATGTTGGTCATGTTATTCAGTCATTTATTAATGAAATATGGAATGTCTTTTCAGCGAATGTCAAGTTTATACGTTCAGGTAACTCTATAGAGAAGAAGGCTTGAAGCCGATCGGAAAATTTTGAAGCCTTTCTTCTTTTCCTCTTGCTTTACTTCAAGGCCATTGTATGCTTTTTTATAACATGAAATAACTTAGGGGGACGTTGGTGGAGGACGAGTGGGTGCAGGTCTATCTCGATGGAACATTGGTGGAGAGCGAAGGCGGAAGGCGGGGAGACGTCCGAAAGGTCGGGTCAGGTGGTGGTGTTCTTCCTGGTAGGGTTGATGCGAAGGGGAAGGGGGTGGTTGCCGGGTGTCCGATGAGTGGGGAAGGTGGCGAGGAGCAGAGGGAGGCGGAGGACGAGTGGGTGCAGGTCTCTCACAAGAAACCTGGGAAGAGGTGCTTTCGCTGCGATGAAGTGGGTCATGTTGCTTCGTTCTGTCTTCCCGCTCATTGTTATGCTTGTGGGAAGCCGAGTCATCGGCAAGCATCGTGCTGGCTCGCTCTTGGTCGCGACACTCAACCTTCTGGGATGAAATCCTTCTCGGGGAAATCGAGGAGCTTGATGGCCTCTCGGTCGGTTTTCTCCGATCCTGTCCCTTGGAGGGGGGTGCGATCTTTCGCTCAGGTGGTGGAACCTGGCGTCATTTCGTCTGGCGATGGTTTTCGTGGAGCGGGTCTCGAGGTGGGTGGCGATGTTGCCACGGTAGGTGTGGACGTTGTGGGGGAAGATTCGCCTTTGGAGGGTGGCATCCATGGAGAGGGTGTGCATGGGAAGGCGGTGCATGGGAAGGGTGTGCATGGCGAGGGCAGGTGCGTTGCTGCCGTGGGGCTTGCTCGTCGGAGTTGCGTGGATTGGGATGCTGTCAGATCTCACCTTCTTGGTTTCCTGGGCCCCCTCTTCACTGGGGATATTCAAGTTCTAGATTCTTCTCGCTGCTGTGTTCGTGGCCTATCCCCGGAGCAACGGGAAAGGCTTATTCGGAATGGTGCTACCGAAGATGTTATTTGGAGATTGGTTCGCGTTGCGGATGGTGCTTTTTTAGACACTGAGGTCTGTGTTGCGGAGCATCGTGGTGTTCCCTTCCTCTCTAGGACTGTCCCTTGCCTTCGCAAGACATTCCGACGGTGGGGGGAAGTTTTGGCGATCGTGGATGATGGTCTCTCTCCGGACGTGGACTGGAGGGTTACTCGGGTTCTCATGGAGTGCAGCAAGGGCTTCCTCCGCGAAGCGATTGGCAAGATTTTCTTCGGGTCTTGAAAGTTGGCCGGTGGCGCTTTAAGGTGGAGCTTTCGGTCGTCGTCCCGTCGCCGGCGCCGGTGGCTGATCCTGATCGGGCGGCTTTGTTGGTCGGTCCGGTGGGTGCGGGGGCTGGGGATGTCGCCTCGTCTTCTGGTTGCCAGGTGGCGCGTTTCGAGGGATATTCCAAAGCGTCGCCCTCCGTGCATGACTCGTCGTGTCCCTTCGAGGTGCATCATCGGTTATTTTGCCTATCGTCTGCAAGAGTCGGTTTCTTTGATTTGGGGGCGCCCGAGGAGGATTCGTTTCCTCATTCTCGACCGGATTTGTCGGCTAGTGCTTTGCATTTCCGCTTCTCGGGTCCTGTGTCGGGTCGTGGAGCTATGGGCGTTGGCGGGTCTCTCAATTTCGGATCTTGGCCGAGGACGTGGTTGCCCAGTGCCCCGCTTACCATACCCGAGTCTCATTCGGTTTTGGCCCACCGGATTCAGATGGTGGAATTGGGGACACAACCGGACTTGGAGGTGCCTTGCTCGACTCCGTTGGCTTCGTCTGATGACCGATCCACCTTCTCCCCCACTATTGTGGTCCAGGGGGGTTCGTCGGTGTTGAATCCTTCTGGTTGCCCCTTGGGGGCGTCTTCCGACGAGGTCGCAGCTGCTGATGGGGGGGGCTCTCTGACAGGCGCTCGGAGAAAAGATATCGGAGGCGTAACCGCTCTCGGCCGGGTACTTTGGTGAAGCATTCTTGTGCGACTCTGCGGGAAGCCGTGGCGGCGGCGGCTGGTCTCAGTGTCCTTGGGGGTAGCTCTGATGGTCTTTAATGAAGGTTCTCTCCTGGAACGTTAGGGGCCTTGGGGAGGCCGACAAGCGACGCTCTTTGGGCTCGCGACTCTTCGACTGGGGCTGTGATATTGCTTTTATTTAAGAAACGAAATTGAGGGGGGTGGACGGTTCTCTTTGGCGCTCGTTTGGTGCGGGTCCTCTGGACGATTTTCGAGCGGTTGATGCAGTTGGGTCTGCGGGGGGATTCTTGATTGCTTGGCGTTCTGCGGTGTTCTCTTTCACCTCTGTTCTGGCGGGAAGACATATGCTTTCGGTGGTGTTGACCCACGCTGATTCACTTGTGCCTATTGTTTTCTCCTGTATATATGCCCCAACTTGCCATATTTTGAGGAAGGCCCTGTGGGAGGATCTTCGCGATGCGGCTACTGTGTTCGCGGGGCTTCCATGGCTATTGGGGGGGATTTCAATGTTACGCTTTACTCTTCGGATCGCCCCCGGGGCAGGGGTGGCCAGGACCCGGGGTCGCTTGATTTTGTTGAGATTATGGATGAGCTTGCTTTGGAGGGCTTGGTGCCTCATGATATATCCTACACTTGGAGGAATAATTCTACACGCTCTAGGATCGATCGATTCTTGGCCTCTGGGAAACTGTTGGAGGCCTTCCCTCTTTGCTCGGTGTCTTCTCGCCCACGCTCCTTCTCTGATCACACTCCTATTATGTGGGAGTCTGGTGAGGGCCATCAGGCGTAGGGCCTCTTTCGCTACGAGAAATGTTGGCTTCAGGAGGCTAATTTCAAGGAGGTGGTGACGGAGCACTGGGCTCAGGCTTCTTTCGTGGGGTCTGCGGCTCATAGACTTGATCAGAAACTTGCGTCGTTGCGGAAAGTTCTTGCGTTATTCAAGAAGGAGTCGAGGTTGGCGCGTGGTGCCGCCTGGGCGGCGGCGAGGATGTCATAGCGCTCCATGATCGGGCAGAGAATGATAGGGACCTTTTGCCTGAAGAACTTCAGGAGCGGCACGCTGCTCAAAAGCAAGTTGCGGCGGAGGATAAGAAAAGAACATTGAATGGCGTCAACGGTCGCGTTTGAAATGGATCAAAGAAGGTGATGCCAATATGGCTTTTTTTCACCGTGTGGCTAGCAGCAAAAAGTGCGCTAACACGATTCGGGCTATTTCTATTAATGGTGTTCATGTTTGCGGGGAGAGGGAGATGGGGATCGCCATTGCTGATCATTTCAAGTGCATCTCGGCGAGTCGCTCCCGCGCTGGTGGCGTTGGTTGGGTCTGGGGACGCCTTCTTTGTCGGCCTCGGACTCTGGGTATTGACTCGCCCAATTTCCTTGGAGGAGGTCAAGGAGGCTGTGTGGGACTTAAACGTTGATTCCTCCCGGGCCCGGATGATTTTTCGGTGGCGTTTTATCGAGATTTTTGGGGGGGTCGTGGCCAATGATGTTATGGAGGTGGTGTCCGAATTTTGCGTTGGGAACTTTGGTTTGATAGATTAACAGGGCCAACATTATCTTGATCCCTAAATCCTCGGTGGCGCAACGTATCGAGGACTACCGTCCTATCTCCATCTCTAATGGTATTTATCTTATCGTTGCTAAAGTCCTAGCCAGACGGCTTGCTCGTGTCCTGGACTCACTTGTCTCTAAGGCCCAGGCTGCTTTCATTAGGGCAGGCAGATTTCGGATTGCATCACGGTGGCATCTGAGTTGGTCGTTGATTGGAAGAACAATCACAAAAAGGGGGTTCTTTGGAAGATCGACTTTGCGAAGGCGTACGATTGCCTGGAGTGGCGGTTTTTGTGGTCTGTTTGAGAAGGTGGGGATTCCCTGAGTTCTGGATTGCGTGGATGCGTCGGTGTGTGACCACTGTATCCCTCTCCGTGTTGATCAATGGGCGGGCGGTCGGGGGCTTCTTCCAGCCGAGAAGGGGGGTGCGCCAGGGGTGTCCCCTCGCTCCCCTCCTCTTTGTGTTGGCTTCGGATGTCCTGGCGCGTATGATGGACTGTGTCATCGAGGCTGAGCTGTCAAACGGATTTTCCAAGGGTGCCCCGCGCGTGCCCTTAATCCGATTCGCGGATGATACTATTTGCTTCATTGAGGGTGGCCCTTCTGAGGTCTCCGGTATGGCGATCACTCATGACTTATTCAGCGAATTATCGGGACTGTTGATTAATGGCACTAAATCCAAGGTGATCCCCTTCGGGATGTCGCAGGAGGAGGCGACGGAGTGCGGCGGGTGTTGGGGTCTCTTCCAGGTGAGCTTCCTATTGATTATCTTGGCTTGCCTTTGGTGGTGGGCCGGGTCAGGCTTCGGGATTGGCGCTTGATTGTTGAGCGAGTGGAATTGCGTCTTGCTGGTTGGCGCGCTGTGCTGCTTTCTAGAGGGGGTCGTCTTGTTCTTCTCAAGGCGGTGCTTTCCTCTATTCCGATTTACTTCCTCTCTATTCGTCGCATGCCGGTGGGGATTCGTTTGCGACTTGAGCGTTGTATGCGCCGTTTCTTGTGGGGAAGGAAGGGGTAGGGGGTAGGGGTTGCATCTTATGGCCCTGGGATGAGGTTACTAAGGTCAAGCGGGATGGTGGCCTGGGTGTGCGGAGGATGGTGGTTGTTAGTGATGCCCTTTTACTCAAATGGGTGAGTAGAATTTGAGGTCAGGGTGATAACTTCTTCATTGTTGTTCTCAGGGAGTTCCTGGGTGAAGCGAGGTTGGGGATGGTGCGGGGGGGGGGGGATCGGTCGTCATTCTCCGTTTTGGCGTAATGTGCTGGATGCCTTTGCGAGGAATGTTTCGCTCTTTAGGCCGGTGCTGGGGAAGGGGGATTCTTTTAATTTTGGAGTGATGATTGGTCGGGAAGAGGTTCTTTGATGGAGTGCTTTCCACGTTTGTTTGCATTAGCGGCTGACAAAGATGCTTCGGTGGCAGCTTGCTGTTGGATGGTTGTTGGTGTCTGCGTTTTCTCGCGAATTTCTCCAACCAGCGGCTTGATGATTTTGTTTCTCTTATGGATGCCATCTGTGACTCAGATCGGCCGAATGAGGGCTTGGATCACTGGACTTGGAAGGATGGCACTTTTTCCACGAGAAAGGCATATCGGGCGTTGGCTCCGCCCCCTCCGGCCGGGGCCGATCCCCTTGTACGCGATTGTTGGTTTTTTGAAGTCTGAGGCTTCCTGAGTGCATTGCCTTCTTCCTATGGCTTCTTCGCAGACGGAGGTTGTTGACGCGTGATCGCTGTGCTAAATTCTTGGTTAACGTCGATACTAATTATATCCTTTGTGATTCGGAGGTGGAAACTATTGATCACTTATTCTTCGGCTGCCACATGGTCCGAGGGATCTGGGATGATCTGGCTTGGGCGAGATCGGATGACATGTCCGCTTTTTGTGAGATTTTATTATGCAACAGGAACATGGCTAGGAGGGACATCTTGGCTCCGATTGCAAGGTTGTGGTGCATTTGGCTAGGAAGGAATGAGGTCATTTTCTCCGGCCAACGGTTCTACGGGGATAATGTTCTTATCCATTGTTCGCGCCTTCTGGATGACTGGTGTGCGGTGTAGGCTGCGGGTTTTGTTTTTGGGGGGGTGGTGGTGTACTCTTGTTTATTCGTGTTCTCCTTCTTCTCCTTCCGGGATAATGCTTTCTTCTCCTCTTCCCCTTCTTTGTAATATTCTTTTCTTCCTTTCTTTTATAATAAATTGGGGCGAACACCGTTGAGTGTCTCCCCCTTTTTTGAGCCTCAAAAAAATTCTCAACTTTCCAATTCCATAGATCCTATGGTATTATGCATCAGATTTCTTGTGCGTATACTTCTTAACAGAATGGGTGACTGAACGAAAACACCGCAATTTTTTGATTTTACCAGGACTCTTTTGATCCAGAGTTGGGCTTCTCCTTCGTATGGGGGATGCGGTTCTAACTGCTTGTTATCTGGTGAACTGTATGCCCTCATCGGTACTGGGGGAGAAGATCCCGTTCTCGATTGCGTTTTCCCAAGATAAATCTGTTCTCTCCTTACCCCTTGTGTTTTCAGATATGTTGCCTTTGTTCATTAAATGTCTCCAGGGCTTGACAAGTTCTCTCCTAGAGCTGTCAAGTGTGTGTTTGTTGGGTATTCCAAGACCCAAAAGGGATATCACCTTTGAGTTCATTATGTATTTTTCTCCGACAAGTGACAAGTTTATTCCTTCACAGAATGGGAGAAGAGGTCTATATTCCTCTACCTCTGATTCGTCTCCGCCATTTCTACCACCATCACTACCTCCATCACCGCCACCTCCATCACCCCTTGCCACACCTACTTTCTTTTCGCAAGTTTACCAGCGCCGACCTTGTGCTCATGTGTCTCCTCCTTCATCCAGCATACCCAAGATATGTTCTGAGCATTTGAGTTCCTCTAATGACACTGGTGATTTTGAGTGTACAGCTTGAGGTGCAGGGTGTCTTAGAGGATGTACCATTTGTGGACTTGGATGTGTCGATTGCTCTTCGAGAACAAAGGTGTGCATGCACTTTGCATCCTCTTGCTTCCATATTTCTCCGTTACGACTCTCTGGGGATTTTCAGAGGTTTGTTGTGGGACGATCAACCGTAGAGATACCATGGTACTATCAGGAGATGTTGTAGGCGATGGAGGAGATGACAGCTTTACGATCTCGTGGTACGTGGAGTGTTGTACTTGCTCCTCCAAGTGCGTCTATTGTTGGCAGCAAGTGGGTGTTTATTGTGAAACATCGAGCGGAATGTACTATTAACAGATATAAGACCAAATTGGTTGCTCGTGAGTTCACCCAAACCAATGGGGTGGATTACCAGGATACATTTTCTTTTGTTGCACTTCACTCTAAGCTGAGGATTCATATTGTTGTTGCTATGATACGCGATTTGCCGATTTTCTAATTAGATGTCAATTATGCATTCTTGTATGGAGATCTATAGGAGGAAGTTTGCATGCAGCAACCACCAAGGTTTGCTGCTGAGGGGGAGTCTAGTATGGTGTGCTGACTTTACAAGGTCATATATGGCCTTAAGTAGACTTCGAGGGCCTTGGTTTCAAAAACTTCCCAGAGTTCATTGAACATAAGGTGTTTGTCAGATCTATTGCAGATTATTCTCTTTTTGTTAAGAGAACTCAGAAAGGTATCGTTGTTGTTCTGATTTATATTGATGACATCATTGTTACTGGCAGTGATGAACATGACATTCAGGCAGCTAAGGATTTCTTTGGATGACAGTTTGTGACCAAGGACCTTGGCAAGCTACGCTACTTCCTTGGCTTGGAGTTTGTATGAAATCAGTAGAGTTTTGTTATGACGCAAGGGAAGTATGTGACCGATCTTCTATCTGAGACATGCATGACAGGATGCAGACTTGCCACTACACCAATGGATCCCAATGCTAGGCTCTATGATGATGATTCTAAGGATGTGGATAAGAAATGGTACAGAGAGCTAGTAGGGAATTGTTATATGTTACTATTACCCAGCTTGAATTATCATTTGTTGTGAACAGAGTCAGCCAGTTTATGAAGCAACCCAGACAAGATCACATGGATGCAAGTCTATAGGATCTTGATATATCTGAAGTCTTCTTCGGGTGCATGCCTTCTTTTTAGTAGAGAATTAGAGATACGTCTCTCGCAGTTACTGGATGTGCAGAGCATATTATGTTGTGTGCCCCAAGGACAGAAAGCCTTCAGGCTTTACTATGTTTGTTGGTAGCTTGCTGGTTTCATGTAAGAGTAAGAAACATGCAGTTATTGCTCGATCCAATGCTGAATCAGAATATAGGGCCATGGCCCAAGGGAATACGGGGATGATGTGCGTCAAGTTTGTCCTGACTGACCTAACTATTGAGGTGCATCTTTCTATACACCTCAAATGTGATAATCAAGCTTCTCTATTTGTTAGAAAATATGAATGCAGAAACGATTTAATAAACATAACATGAAAAACAAAAAGATAAACATGAATACCAAGATTTTTATGTAGAACCCTACTCCCTAAGGAGCGGGATGAAACCAAGGGAGAACGCCACAAAGGGTTGATGCTTCTTTTGCTTTCTCACTGGATACAATGGGTGTGTGGGTCTCTCTCTCTCTCTCTATATCCCCCACTGAGTCTCCACATCCCACAACCGGTAGATGTGGGACTAAACTCTGGATGAGGTAAATGGATCCTGGAGTGATCCATTTACCCATCTATTAATCATGTGATGCGTAACTTAAATACTCCAACACTCCCCTTAAGCTGGAGCATGTAATGCTCAGCTCGACAAACAGAAAGAATCTCAACTTACAATACATGACACGACAGACAATATCAACTCAACGTGCACAACTGTCGGCTGCTGCCGAGGACGTTGCTTCTCATGTCGTATAGGTGAGGAGGACGAACGGGCTGGAGTGTGAGTCAAATTGAATCTCCTCGTTGGAGATCTTGTGCTCTGTACTGCGCTTGTTACATCACTGCAACTGAAAAATGAGTCTCCAGTTGGAGAAATCTGGCCCAGCCACAACAATGTGGACAACTGCTCCATCTCTGAAAAAGTGTCAAACTGAAAAGAGTCATGGAGTGTAATCCTCGTTGGAGTCCACTGTCGCTGGAGAATGGAGTCTGAAAAGTCTCCTCGTCGGAGAACTGGGTCTCTCCCCATCTTAGCTCAGAGAATGGTACTCTACTATGGAATCCCTATGGATCACATGAAAGTCCTGGCCGACAAAACAAGAATGATGGGGATCACAAACAATGATGCGTACATGTGCACATCTGAAAAAGACCGCATACATGTGCATATCTGAAACTGAAGACTCGGAACCAATCTGTCATTGAGTCTGAATATCTAATAACTGTAGAGTCTGAACAATCTGGTTGGGCCTGGGAAAATCTGGATCTGACCTAGAATCTGAATCAATGGCTGAAGAACTCTACACAATACTCCCCCCTTTCTCCCATATTGGTCGTGATGGCAAACATCGATCAAGTTGGGAGAAGACAACAATGATGGGGAATAAGAAACCAAATAAGCCGACCCATTTTTGGGGTTTTTCTCAATCAATTTTTTCCGTCTATTATTCCCTTTATCTCTTTTTAATAGCACTCATATATTTTTTAATAAGCCGTTTGCATTTTTACGGCTTTTCAAGCTTTTTTTTAATACGGCTTCCCCCTCCCTTTTTTTGCAAAGATTTCTTGCGTACGACTTTTCTTTCTACACACCTCCTCTCTTTTTTTGAATCGATTTTTTTAACACAATATCTCAGTTGGTCCCCTTTTTCTCAAACTACACAGCAGGCCACCTGATTTTTTTAAAATAACCAGCAACCTTAGGGTTTGTGAACCCTCCTCTCGCAAATAAACGTTGCCCCGATGGGGAGGCCTTGTCTTTTGCACGCTGCCTCGGAGAGAAGAAGCCAATAGGATGGAGATGTAGGAGTCCTACGTCGAGATGCCTTCACCCTGCCTTAGTGCCTGCGTGCGGGCATGCGATGAAGGAGTTGTGCGATCCTTCCTCACTAGATGGGAGTTCTTCTGCTTGATGCGCATCGTCGTGGAGACGCAAAGGTGGGGGTCGGTGCAGCTTGGATCGGCCGCATGGAGGTGATGTTTAGCAATCGAGCTAGAGGGCGACGCTTGGAAACCTCCATGAGAACATGCCACCTTGGCCGGGAGAGGAGCATGTGTTCCGCTAGGGTTCCTGATTGGGGAACCCATCATCGTCGACTGGAGGATCTGAGATTGCCGCCTTGCACGCTTAAGATGGGAGGAGTTCTCCGCGTGATATGTGGTAGGGAGTAGCGATACCTTACGCCACATGCACAAGATCCTGGAGGAGAGGAGGCGCCCCCAGCGTCGTTGGAACTACGCCGCCTGTTGCATCCTTCACAAAGGAGGGCGGCGATAACCGCTAGAGTGCGTGAAGGCTATGGCTCTCGTACGGTTGCTGCCTTGCACAAAAGGGCTTCAAGGTGCGGCGAGTGATGCTTTTGAACCACAAGCGTTGTGCGAAGACGAACTGTGCATGTCACCAACGCTGTTGCTTGGATAAGGTTTACCGTTAGGAGCCTGGAGAAGAGGGCAACACGCCCTAGCCTATCGCCTGGAGATGTGAGATGTCCAGGAGCTTGGAGCCTGTTTGTTGGAGCGACGCTATTTGTTCACCTCTGTCGAACATAAACTTGTTGGAATCTCTGGCTGAAATTAGGGTTCAAGAAATTGAACCCTAGAATCGAATCTGGAACTTTAACCGATCATACAAATCTTTGAGCAACTGATGTATATCATAATCTTCAGAATAATCTTTAAGAATACACACCAAAATCGATTCTTGAACAAAAATAAAGAACATAAACTTGTCGAGAATCGAGTCGCTCTGATACCATGTTAGATAACACGAATGCGGAAGCGATTTGATAAACGGAGCATGAAGAAGAGAAAGATAAACATGAACACCAAGATTTTTACATGGAACCCTACTCCCTAAGGAGCGGGATGAAACCACAGGAGAACGCCAGAAAGGGTTGATGCTTCTATTACTTCTCTCACTGGATACAATGAGTGTGGGGGTCTATATGTAGCTCCCACTGAGTCTCTACATCCACAGACGGTAGATGTGGGACTAAACTCTGGATGAGGTAAATGGATCATGGAGTGATCCATTTACCCATCTACAACTCATGTGATGCATAACTCAAATACTCCAACACTCTTCATATCTAATAATCCAGCCTTCCATGAGAGGACAAAGCACATTGAAGTAGACTGTCATTACATCCGTGATTTGATTCAAAGGGGCTTATTTCAACTTCTCATGTTGCTTCAGGCGATCAGATTGCAGACATATTTACCAAAGCTCTTGCAAAGGGTCCTTTTCACCATTGTTGTTCCAAGCTGAGCATGATAGACATATATGCTCCAGCTTGAGGGGGATTGTTGATATACTTATATCTCTCTGTCTTTATTTATATTTTTCTATTTCTTCAGTCTACTACTTTATGAAATTTTCCCTTGGAGCTTTTCTCCTACATAAGAGAGCTCTAGGGCTACGGGAATATGGATTGTTCTTTTCATTTCATGACTTTCCACAAATATAATCTCAGTTTATGTGTCGTAAGTTGATTTAGAGGAAAGGATTAAACACATTTTTGGGAGGATTTGGATAAGATTATGCAAGGAATTCCACAAAGAGAGATGATTTACCAAGGTGGAGATCTTAATGGACATGTTGGAAAGGATGCTTCATAGTATGCTAATGTTCATGGAGGTCATGTCTTCGGGGATAGAAATGAAGAGGGAAAAGTCTTTCTAGATTTTGCAACGACTTGTAATCTTTTCCCCAACAAACACTCTCTTCAAGAAGATGGAGGAGCTTTTAAGTACTTACAAGAGTGGCTTGACTAAAATATAGATAGATTACTTTGCGATGGGGAGAAGAGATCGGTTGTGTTGTAGACACTGCAAGATAATCACAGGAGAGAGCTTGACATCTCAACATCGCTTTCTAGTCATGGATGTGCAAATAAAAGAGTTGCCAAAGAAGAGAATAAGTTCCAAATATCATTAGAAGTAAATGGTGGAATCTTCAATTGAAGTAATCAAGTTTCAATGAGAAGGTTTAAAAGTAGCATCTTGTATTCGAAAGGTGGCCAAAGGATGCTAGACGAGTCTAAGGGAGGAGTTCCATGCCAAAAGGAGTTTGGTGGTGGGAGTGAATGGGTGCAAGAGAAGCTAAAATTAAAGAGCTTGCTTTAGCTATGTATAAGGATAGACTAGAGAAACTGTCAGAAACTGCATAATAACGCATAAGGAAGCAAAGAAGGTTGTAAGTGAATGAGGTTTGACTTGTTTCACAAATTTACTCAATGTTATTTGGCAAAGCAAGAAAATGACTGAAAATGGAGGGGCAACATTGTGGTGCCTCTTATAAAAATAAAGGAGACATTCGAAATCGTTCAAATTATAGAGGTATCAAACAGATGAATTATACTATGAAAATTTGGGAACATATGATTGAAAGAAGGTTGAAGCAAGTTTCTTAAGTTACTGAAAATCAATTCAGATTCATGACATGTCGCTTAAGTATTGAAGCTATTCACTTGTTGATGAGACCAATGGAGATCTACAGAGCTAAAAAGAAAATCCTCCGTAAGATTTTTATTGATTTGAAGAAGGGTTATGATTTAGTTCTAAGGGAGATATTGTGGGGAGTTTTTGAGAAGAAACAAGTACATGCCTTATAAGTTAACATTATAAATGATATGTATGATGGGGCTTCATCTTATGTAAGGATTCATTTTGGGAAAATTGACTATTTTAACAATAGCATTGGTCTGCATCAAGATTCAGTTTTGAGTCAATTCTTTTCTACTTTGATTGTGGGACGAGTTGACTAATAACATTCAGGATGAGATACCTTGGTGTATGTTGTTCACCAATGATATTGTGTTGATTGATGAGAGAGATGGAGTAAATGAGAAGCTGGAGGATTTGAGACATGCCTTAAAACTAACGGATTTCGTATAAGTGGGGCTAAGACTGAAGATATGGAGTGCACATTTGATAGAAACACAAGGACTCGAGGTGAAGAGTGGAGACGATAACATTCAAAAGAAAGATTCTTTTAGATACTTGGGATCTTTTTTCAAATAGGATGGGGAAATTGATGGAGATGTTACGCATAGATTAAATGCATGTAAAGTGGAGAGGAGCCTCTACGATTCTTTGTGATAAGAAAATCCCAACAAAAATCAAAGGAAAATATTACAAAGCAATCGTGAGACATGCTATGCTCTATGGATCGGAATCTTGGTCTGTGATACAGACTCATGTGCAGAGAATGAAAATAAAAGAAATGAAAATGCTAAGGTAGGTGTGTGGTCATACACGAAAAACGGATTCGGAATGATGCAATCGGAAGGAAAGTTGGTATAGTTTTGATAGAGGATAAGATGAGAGAAAATCCCTTTAAAAATCAAAGGAAAGTATTACAAAGCAGTCGTGAGACATGCTATGCTCTATGGATCAGAATCTTGGCATGTGATACATACTCATGTGCAGAGAATGAACATTAAAGAAATGAAAATGCTAAGGTAGGTGTGTGGTCATACACGAAAAGGTCGGATTCGGAATGATGCAATCGGAAGGAAAGTTGGTGTAGTTTTTATAGAGGATAAGATGAGAGAAAATCACTTAAGATGATTTGGCCATTTGTAAAGGTCGGTTGATGCACCAGTTAGGAGATGCGAGGTTTGAGATGTTGAGCCGGTTAAGAGAAGGCGAGGATTGTTCAAGAAGTGTTAGAATGAGATTATCCGAATAAATCCTAGTTATTTGATTTAAGCTCGAGGATGACCCAAAATGGATCTGAATGGATTCAAAAAATCATTGTAGCTGATTCTACTAATTGTGTGAAAAGTCTTTATTGTTGTATGTGCTACAGTGAAAATTACACTTTTTTTTAATTTATTTTGCCTATTCGGTCGAGATTGCTTTGCCATTTCTCCCGTTTAACCCAACAGAGGACAATGAGAAATTATGAATGTTCTTGGAGATTTGCTGGAGTTTTTGGATGCTTGGAGGGCTCACCGATCGACGATATGCGATTTCTACCCTTTGATTTTCGTAAGACGAGATAGCCATATAGTCTCCTTAGTCTTTGCTTCATGTTTCCCTGTAGTTAGTATGCCAAAACTTAATGTTTTGAAGTCTTCATCTTCAAATCATGTTAAAAATTTACATTTATTATTAATATTAGACAAGTTCCCATCTTTATGTGTCAAAACAGTGATCTCTAGTCAAATCCCATTTTTCAAGTTAAAACTAGGTTCGAATTCTGTTAATTAGACATATATCTTAGGTGATCCTAGTGAAATTGGATAAACCTCCAACAGGCCACACGGTTTTGATTTATTTATTTATTGAATAATATTATTTTCTTTTTTTTTGTTCCATACTAATGTAAATATTTTGATTTTTTTTGTTGCCATTTTTGCATGTTCCATCACATTCTTGTTAAGGAGCGAAGGCCGAGCGTTATGCTTCTAGTTCTGACTCTGATCGTGTGAAGCCTCTATGCAATATTTGTATAAAAATAATTGGGGAAGGTCTAGCTTGTTTGTGAGTAAGGCCTCATGGAATGCTAATATCTTAGTGTCTGAATTCAACCCCAAAGTGTATATTATGCCTTCAACCAAGCACGTCTACTTAGAAATCGAGTGTTGACATCTACCCATGGTGTTTGCTTATAGACAGCTTTTTTGTATGCAATATTTGTATAAAAATAATTGGGGAAGGTCTAGCTTGTTTGTGAGTAAGGCCTCATGGAATGCTAATATCTTAGTGTCTGAATTCAACCCCAAAGTGTATATTATGCCTTCAACCAAGCATGTCTACTTAGAAATCGAGTGTTACATCTACCCATGGTGTTTGCTTATAGACAGCTTTTGCGACTACGCAAGATCGGCGTCAAATCTTTTTAGGGTGCTTATTTATACGTGGCTGGTTGATTGTTAAAGATTGATGCTCGGTCCTTGTCGGGAGCTTTTCACTGTCTCCACAATTCTCAAAGATGCTTAAGACTTGTGTTCAAATTGGAATTAAATCAAAGATACGAGATTCCTGGCTAAATGAAAGATCGTGACTAGCGAGTAGGGAGTAGTGTGAGGGCCAATTAGTGGTGGTTTAGTCCGACTAATTGCCGAGGATAAAGAAAGCATTCCAAGAAATAGTTAATGTTTGAGAATCACCAATAAAGTAGATTCCTTTTTATTTCCGGTAGTTGACGGGCCCAATTGGACATGTTGACCATCGTCCAAAATGCGCAAGCCCATATTATGTGGTAATAATCCTTCACTTTTATAAACTTACCCTCGCACTTTGTGCGTACTAGATGTGAGACCATGTTTGAGGTGGTGTTCAGGAAAGCGTCGAGTAAACCGTATACTCGGTCGCATACTCGTACTCGGTAGTCTTGCCACTCTGAGTATGGTGAAACGGCCTTGTATGCGGGTTGACCCGCATACTCGGCCGAGTATACCCTCTATGCAGCCGCCTACTCGGTCGCTTTTCTAATAAATATATTTTTAGTTATCTGCATAATAACATAAAACTGCATACTCTACGTATATAACCGCATATTGTCCCGCATAAAACCGCATACTCCTCGTATACTCTCCCGACTGAGGATATTAACATAATATTAAATTTTATGTATATTTTTAATAATAAAATTATCAAACCGCATAAAATTGCATATTCCCTGCATACTCTCCCGCATACCGCATACTCTCTATGCATTGACCCCTCCGACTGGATACCGCATAGCACCTTCCTAAACATTGATTTGAGGTATTACAACTTTCAACACTTGTATTCACAACACTGTCATTGCAATATGGTTCATCACACATTTTCAGTAATTGTGATGATTGCACCTTCTAAATAGGCTTTTCAACCTATTTCTTTGGTTGGGGTGCTCCACCTCTTAGGTAGTCCCTTCCAAGGCCCTAAATGTCGGTTTCGGTCATCATTTCGGTATCGACCAAAATAAAATTTCGATGGAATTTCGGTGCAATTTCGACCAAAAATTTCGGTTATTTCAGTCATTTTTTGTACTAGGACCCCCATATTTCGGTCATTTCGGTCGAATTTCGATTTCGACTGGATATCGATATTCGACAGAAATTCGATTGAATTTCACTGAAATTTGAGGCCATGGTCCTTTCCACTATTAGAGGTAACTTTGCTTTGATACCATTTCTGAAGCCCCGTCTTATCTCGTAACATTATCAAGAATAACTGGCTCTGACAACTTGTTTGATTCCTCGCCCAACTGGACCTATTGACCACCACCCAAAATGCTTAAGCCTAAGTTGTGAAGTATAAATGCCCCTCTTGTAACCTACTCCCGCACTTTCCAAGTCCTAGGTGTGAAACTATGTTTTGAGGTGTTCAACCTCCCCCATGTACTTCTACAAGGTTTTCGATGATATGGTGCATCATTTAATCCTAGTAATAGTGTTCGTCGCACTTTCCTGGTAGCCTTTCCACACATCTCTTTGATAGGGGTAACTCCACCTCTTGGATAGCATTTTCTACTATTAGAGCGAACTTGTCTTTGATACCAGATGTAACGTATCAGGTCTAGATCTGAGACATTATTGAAAATAAGTAGCCTTCACAACTTGTTATGCTCATATCCTACTAGATCCGCTGACCAGTGCTCAAAATGCTTAAGCCTAAGTTATGAAGTGGTAATCCTTCTCTCTTATAAGTTATAACCTATTCTTACACTTAAGGCTCGTTTGGAAACTAAGTTGTCCCTGGGGTAACCTGGTTTACCTCCCTTTTTCATGGGTCATATCTGGGTTGAATTTCCATCATAAATCAATGCAATATCACATCGCATTCCTTATTCCAGCCCTCTACCAACCATCATAACTATCCAAACAGTTATTATTCACAGGAGGCTACCCCAACCCACATCAACCCTTCAACCAAACGAGCCCTTAATGAGTACTAGATGTGAGACTAACATCATTGGTGGCTACAACATGTGGTCCACATGTCATCTATTCCTCACAATGTTAAGAATGAATTGAATGCTAACTTGGATGGGCATAGTGGAAAAAAACAAAAAGTATAAATAAACGATCAGTTTAATGAATTCAATGTCTTGTCGCATGATTTAGATGAAATGTCTGCGTGATATTCAAACTGCATCAAACGAGCCCTTAATGAGTACTAGATGTGAGACTAACATCATTGGTGGCTACAACATGTGGTCCACATGTCATCTATTCCTCACAATGTTAAGAATGAATTGAATGCTAACTTGGATGGGCATAGTGGAAAAAAACAAAAAGTATAAATAAACGATCAGTTTAATGAATTCAATGTCTTGTCGCATGATTTAGATGAAATGTCTGCGTGATATTCAAACTGCATCAAAGTTGGTTGACCCCATACTTCCATTTTATAAGTTGCTTCTCGTAAACATTATTCTTTTCAAAGATTTGAAAGGTATACACATACACTATAAATAAATGGTTTTCAAGATTCAGATAACTGATTTGACCGCTCTGACGAGCGAAGTATGCACGGCCCAATTTTTAAGGTCTATATGAATGCTAATATCATGCTGATGTCATGAGCGCTCCAACTGGTTTGTGTTAGAGTATTTGGTTGTGCGCCCTTTATGTTGTAACAGGGTAAATGGATCCTGGAGAAGATCCATTTACCCCCATCCAGTGTTTAGTCCCACATGGACCAGCAGTGGGACTTGGAGGCTCTGGGAAGGCTATATAAGGAGCCCCAGACCTCCTGTACTCATTGAGAAAAGTAATAGAATATCCGCCCCGTTGAGTGCTTCTCCTGTGGTTTCATCCCGCTCCTTACGGAGTAGGGTTCCACATAAAAATCTTTGTGTTCTTCGTGATTATTCTTCTTTATTATGTTATTCCGCTTCCGCTTTCTATTTTATAACGTGGTATCAGAGCGGGTTCGGTTCTCGAGGTTTTCATGCCCTTTATTTTTCGAGATTCGATGTTGATGTTGAAGAGATATTTAGTCATTGAGAGATTTTATTTTTTTTTAGGGTTCTTTGGAACCCTATATCTGTTTGTTCGTCCACAGTATTTCGGGTTACCGTCTGGAACCCTAGATCTGATTCCTGGCCGTCATCATCGTCAATTCACGGCCCAGGCGGTAACTCCCAGGCGGAGCTCATCACGGCCCATTCGATCTTCCGAGTGCTCCAACTCCCAGGCGGTACCCATCACGGCCCAGGCGGAGCTCCAGGCACCAGCCCCGACCCCAGGCGGCGCTTCTCTCCCTTCGAAGTCGATCCATGTCTTCGCGCGCGTGCTCCTCCTACTACTGGCAGGCGCCCGCGACCCCGTTCCCTCCTCTCCAAGCGGCGAGTTCTCAACCCCAGTGGCGCGCGAGCTTCTCTCCAGGCGGAGGCCTGGCTTCATGCCATCGCATAGCCCAGGCGCGCATCGACGCACGCAACCAGATCCCTCGCACATCTTCTCCAGGCAGGGGGGCGCTCAGGGTGCTCAGGCAGGGATCCGTGCAGGCAGCCCCCCCCCCCCCCCCCCGCACGGTCCCATCTTCTCAGGCAAGCTCCAGGCGGCAGTCATCTCCTCCCGCGCGTAGGTGCAAACCCCAGGCGGCGTGCGATCCCCATGTGCGTGAGCCCAGCGAGTTGGGCGGCGGCGCTCCTTCCATTTGTTTGATGGGTTCCCGTGAGTGGGAACCCTAAAAGGGATTCGGCGTCTATTAAAAAAAAGGAGGGGAAGTGATGTTGGGCTTCGGTTGTTTTTATTTTTTAAAAAGGGGAGCCGTGTATTTGGCAAAAGGGGGGGCTCATTAAAAAAAAAAGAGAGAGTGAGAGAGAGAAGCACCGAGTTTTATGTAAAAAAAAAGGGGGGGGCTATTTACTTGAAAAGCCCAAAAGAGCAAGAGAAGTCCAGTACAAAAAAAAGGAGAGGAGTGCCGGGCTGCGATATCGGTGGGCCCATGCGGGCCGTATATTGTTTCGGAAAAAAAAAGCGCGTACAAATTAAAGAGCCGTACGCAAGTTCCAAAAAAAATGCAAAAAAAATAATTATAATGGCGGCTATTTAAAAAAAATGATGACAAAGCCGCAAGTTCCATGTTCTTGTTATTTACCCCTATTTATCTTGTCTTCTCCCAACTTGGTCGACATCCATGTTTTCCGACAAGTATGGGAGAAAGGGGGAGTATATGTAGAGTCATAGGTCATCTCAGATATCTTCTCCAGTTCCAGATTGCAGATTCTCCAGACCAGCCGATTTTCAGACTCTACGGTTTTCAGATGAAGATTTCATGCGCAAGTTTCCAGACTCGACGTTCAGATTCCGGGTCCCAGTTTGATGCGCAGTTGTTCAGACTCGACGATTGTCTTCCGAGTCTCCAGTTTCAGACACGCACAAGTGTGCGGTCATTGTTAGATGTGCATATGTTGCCATCATCATTGTCAGAGGTCCCCATCATTCTTCTAGTTGTCAGGCCAGAGTTTTCATGTGAGCCATAGGGACTCCAGAGCAGAGGACCATTCCCTTGAGGGCAAGGGTTTTCATGTGGTATCATAGGTACACCAGAGCAGTGCACCATTCTCTGAGCCAGATGGGAGAGACCCAGTTCTCCGACGAGGAGACTCCAGGCGCAAGTTCAGACTCGATGGTCAGGTTCCGAGTCTTCAGTTGACTCACACTCCAGCCCGTTCGTCCTCCTCACCTACACGGCATGAGAAGCAACGTCCTCGACTGCAGCATGTGCGCGTTGGGTTGATATTGTCCGTAGTGTCTTGTAGCGTTGAGTTGAGTTTCTGTCTGTTTGTCCAAGCTGAGCATTGCATGCTCCAGCTTGAGGGGGAGTGTTAGAGTATTTGGTTGTGCGCCCTTTATGTTGTAACAGGGTAAATGGATCCTGGAGAAGATCCATTTACCCCCATCCAGTGTTTAGTCCCACATGGACCAGCAGTGGGACTTGGAGGCTCTGGGAAGGCTATATAAGGAGCCACAGACCTCCTGTACTCATTGAGAAAAGTAATAGAATATCCGCCCCGTTGAGGGCTTCTTCTGTGGTTTCATCCCGCTCCTTACGGAGTAGGGTTCCACATAAAAATCTTTGTGTTCTTCGTGATTATTCTTCTTTATTATGTTATTCCGCTTCCGCTTTCTATTTTATAACAGTTTGAAACCAGCAATGTACCCGAATAGTCTAAATGATGACTGACTGCTGCAACATTCGGTCCGATTTTTAATATCTTGTATTGAACGGGTTGGAGGGTATTGCTCTTATTTATTGTGTCTTAACCCATAATCAGTTCTTGTAAATAGGCCAGTCAATGTAAGTTTATCTAAATCTTTCAGATCAGGGACCTTAGAATGTAGCATTATTAGGATACCTTTGCATCTACTTTGTAACTTGAGTTGGCAATGCAAATTTTCTGTTATTTTTCTTTGCCCTGTTTGGGACTATTATTATGATAATTGACTGCATTTCTAATCTTTTCCTGTGTATTTACGATCATGGTCTGTCTTACTTACTGATTGCAGATCCCATGCTTCCAAGTCTGCTAAAGATGCTGATATGGGCGCAGAATAAACTTGATGAAAAGTTTGTCTATCCCAAGATCAATGATTTGGCATCTGCAAAGCTTGAAGACCCAGCTGTTTGACTGTATGAAATTCGTTGAGCAGAAAAAGGTCTTCGGCAGAGCAGTGTCATTATGCTTTTCTTCGTTCTTAGGGTTTGTAAATCACGAGCATGGATTTAGACTTCATGCTAACAAGTATACGTCAGACTGGATACTTCCTTTCTGTACATACATTGTCTAGGCAATTGTATTGTGATTTAAAAAATTCTGGCCGTTTTTTTTTTGCATCTGAGATGCCTTCCATTATAAAGACTTCGAAAAATTGCTTCCATTGATTTATGGGTCACTCCAACTGCAAGAACCCAATTGGAGTTTTTTCCATGCAGTTTTATTGACTGAGTTCTAATTGTTTTTTGATCGTGTACTGCCAAAGTCTGCAGTTGACCGATAAATGTCATTTTCTGTCGAGCTTTTTCAAATCGAAATGTTGCTGTTTTGAACCTTTGTTTTGCACATTTGTTTTGGTGGTGTGCACATGTTTCTCTAGGGATGCAAATGAATAAGGATTAGTTCTTATTCATATGCTTTTGTATCCATGTTTAAGCGGATATGGATATGTATTTTTCATCTTGGTGA
Source organism: Ottelia alismoides (assembly GCA_037367405.1). Lineage (NCBI taxonomy): Eukaryota > Viridiplantae > Streptophyta > Magnoliopsida > Alismatales > Hydrocharitaceae > Ottelia > Ottelia alismoides. The sequence goes on from JAZKJV010000793.1 coordinate 135,219, forward strand.
ATACGAATATGGGTGAGGATATTGTTTTTAATTTTTAGAGGATACATTAATGGATACATATATCATTTTCCTTTTTATTGAATATATGGATACGTATATGGTTCTCTATTTTTCTACCGGATATAGATTGGATGTATTACTAGATCTATATTTGCTTACATAATATATATAGGCATGTAATTTTACATGCACTAGGGCATATATCTTCCACATTTTTTTTACTTTTTTGGAAAACATCACCATGTATATTCATCTATATATCCCTCCATTACGCCATTCAAATTTTGTTAGAAACAGATACTCCTATGTTCTCCATTTAGAATAGGCCGATTACAACAATTCTAAGACCATTAAAATTACATATTCTAGATAGAAGGTATCGGAGTCTTGTTTCTGATGAAATTCGAATGCCATATAAGAGGGATATAGGGATGAATATATATATATATATATATTATATATATATAATATATTATATATATATAGAAAGAGAGAGAGAGGGGGGAGGGAGCCTACTTTGTGAAGTAGGTAACCTTACCTACTTCACATCCAATTTTTGCAATTTTTTTATTTTTTTTGAAAAATGCCATCATGAGTTTTCATAATTATATCCCTCTAATATGTCATTAAAATTTCGTCAGAAACAGAGACTCCTACGGCCTTTATCCAGATAGTCATTTTTTAACGGTCACCGATTTGCTGTATTTTACATGTTCTGGATGAAGGCCATAAGAGTCTCTGTTTCTTATGAAATTTGAATGACATATTAGAGGGATATAATTACGAAATATAGGGGAAAATGTGTATGCCCCATAGGGGGAGCTAACTTAGCTCCCCCGCCCCTTTTTCACATTTTTTTGAACTGTGTAAATTCATTATTAAATTCATATATTATGTCATTCAAATTTCATGTGAAACAGAGACTCCTACGACCTCCATTCAGACGGGCTCGATTTAAAAAATCATGTTACCGTTAAAAAATGATTGTCTGGAGGCTGTAGGAGTCTCTGTTTCGCACGAAATTTGAATAGCATAATATAGGGATATAGTGATGAATATTCATGGAAGAAATTTTGAAAAAAATAAACAAAATGGTGAAAATGGGGCGGGGGTAGCTAAGTTAACTACCCCCTGGAGGCAGCTCCATTTTACCCATATATATATATATAGGGTAAAATGGGGCTGCCCCCAGGGAGTAGCCAACTTGGCTACTCCCACCCCTAGTTTTCCCTCATTTTTTATTTTTTTGAAAAATAAAACTTGTATATTCATCATTATATCTCTCTCACATTCTATTAAAATTTCGTCAGAAACAGAGACTCCTACGACCTCCATCCAGACGTCATTTTTTTAACGGTCGTAGGATTTTTTAAATCGACCATGTTTGGATGGAGGTCGTAGGAGTCTCTGTTTCTGACGAAATTTTAATAGAATGTGAGAGGGATATAATGATGAATATACAAATTTTTATTTCCAAAAAAATAAAAAAATGAGGGAAAAATAGGGGTGGGAGTAGCCAAGTTACTCATATAGTTGGCTACTCCCTGGGGGCAGCCCCATTTACCTCACATATATATATATATATATATATATATATATGAGGAAAATGGGGCTGCCTCCTAGGGGGAGCTAACTTAGCTCCCCCCGCCCTATTTTCTTCAATTTTTTTATTTTTTTTGAAAATTTTTTCCGTGAATATTCATCACTATATCCCTATATTATATGTCATAAAAATTTCGTGAGAAACAGAGACTCCTACGGCCTCCATCCAGACAGTCATTTTTTTAACGGTAACAAGATTTTTTAAATCGACCCCGTTTGGATGGAGGTCGTACGAGTCTCTGTTTCGCATGAAATTTGAATGACATAATATATGGATTTAATAATGAATTTACACCGTTTTAGATTTCAAAAAAATAAACAAAATTTGTGAAAAAAGGGTGGGGGGAGCTAAGTTAGCTCCCCCTATGGGGCATACACATTTTACCCTATATATATATATATATATATATATATATATATATAGGGATTAATGTGGCTGTCCCCTTTGGGCAGGTAATTGGCTGCCCCCAAGGTGTTGGGTCCGTCAGATTACACCAAAGGTTGAGATGCATTGGATTTTTTAATTTTAAAAATATGTCATATCCCCTGTCCGTCCCTGACACATCTCTTCCTCCTCAGAGAGAAAAACCAAAACCCATTCTATTGCTAAGAAAACCCAGCAACCTTCCTTCCCCGGAATCGGATCATCGGCGGTCCAACACCCTCCCCTTCCCTCACATACCCGTCGTCATCCCTTCCCCTATGAACCATCCCGTCCCCATTGCAATGGCGTCGCCGATCTCGGTTCTGTGAAGATAGCTTAACCCTAACATGTTGCTTGTCATCTCCCCAAACCGTGTGTCGCTCTTCATCTCCCCTCGACGTATTTGACAAAGCTACTTGTATGTACATGTATGTGTGTTAAATTCTCGGGTATCATCTGGAAGAGAGTATGTTCATTTGCCAACACGTGCTAGTTGAATCCAGTTTGTTAATTGGGTTGAACCGAAGGCGAAAGGGGGAAAACTGGGACTTTTTGTTTTTTCAGCAAACCTCCAATTTCCATATCCGACTGATATGGATATTTGCTCCAGGACCTTTGTTCTATTATGGAATATCTCTTCATTTTAAACAGATGATTATGTGTCTTTGATATTATTCTGTTCGTACTTTATTGTGTTCTAGAGGGTGCGTTTCTTCAAACTTTTTATTATCCGAGCAAAGATGAGATCAGTGCATCCATCATATCCTTGTAGAATTGTTCATGTATAAGTATTTTACAGATTCACACCCCATCTCTAAGAAACATTTCAATATTCCTTATCGCTGATTTAATTCAGTATGTTTTGCACAAACATGAGAAGTGCATGCATTTCCAAGATACATTTCAATGTTTCTTATTGCCCATTTATTTCTGACTATTCAGTATGTTTGCAAGAATGGGATAAGTGCTCACGATCAATTGATGAATATTACCTGTTAAAATGTGAATACTCCTCTAAGTTGCGTGAAGTGGCTTTCTTCTTCGATATGATCGTATTTTGTGTTATGCACATTTGCGAGTTCATTTGGATATGATCTCTGATGCTTGTTTTAGAAATTCTGCGTTAGTGTGGGATAACATAGGATCATTCCTCTGATTTAAGATTTTTTTAATTATAAACACTTTAAGCATGTCTAGTTAGATCACAGACCTTACAATATTTGTAAGTAGACCACAACTCTGTAATTTTTAACCTATTCAGGACATGATACGTGCTATTATGAGTTAGCAAGATTACATGGGATGTGGCTTAGTTACTAGTTCGAATTATAATGCAAGCAGCATAAAGAAGACGGCATTGTCTCGGAAAAATATGTAATGCAATCACATGTCTTATCCCAAACCGTGTATCAATTCTTTCTTCTTCGATCATGTTGTGGATATTCTCCCATTCGAGGCATTCCTGATGGTACGTCCAAGAAATATCACCCCTTGTATGTATGACATTAGAATAGAACAACCTGATCTCGAACCATGCCATTATCTTCCGATGTGAAAAAATCCAATGGTGCTTTAATACAATACATGTTGGGTATCAATTCATGTAAAGAAGTAATCGTAAAAGCTTCTATGATGGGATGCAAATGCTTTACACAAAAATTAATTTATGATGAGGAGTGTGCATCAAAATCAACCATATCTATCGAACGAAAACCAAGCGAGAGGTAGAAAATTAAAGCTTATTTGCATGTTGAAGAAATAGATTGAAACACAACAACGACCAAGCTTTTTCCCACAATTAAGTATGATCAACAAAGAAATAGATTGAAAATTGAATTAATGATTATCTCTAATACAAAATGGTTAAAAATATAGTAAAATAATCTAGTCTTCTATTCAAATCCAATTTTCTCAGGAGCACGTCATCAAGCATTGTGCTTGAGAGCTTCAAAAGACAATGTGCATAAGCTCCATATATTGTGCTTGAGAGCTTCAAAAAGACTATGTGCATAAGCTTGCACATTCATCTAGAGGATGCCACCACAATATGCTGATTGTTGAATGACCTGGAAGCATGTGTTTATGACAGTGCATACATTGATCCATCAGCATCCCACCGCTGCAGTTCATATAGAAATATTCAATAAAAAGTTTACTGGAAACATCTTCAGAACAACTTGCATCTTGGAATCATCTCTATAATCAACTTGTATCTCGGAATTATTTTCATAAAGCCATCATATTTATCACAATCAATTTTTATCTAGTTGCTCTTTTTGTGTGTGGGGGTGTGGGGGGGGGGATGACATAACTGACATTTTGAAAAAAAAAATCAACACGAACTAGCATTAACTTGTTCTTCCAAACCTAATTGCTAAAAATAGAGATCCCAGATAACATATGCTTCAATTGTTTAGGGAGAATGTAATTTGTATGCTATTTCATGCTCTCATCATCTCATGACTGGATTTCAATAACTTTACATGAATGAAAAGATTATGATAGACAACTCAATCATATCTACATGCAGAAAGACGTTCTCACCAGTATAGGTTTGCACGATAAAATTGAAGATCTCACCAATGCAAGTTTACAATTTAAACCTAATCGTATACGAGAAATACGAGAATATCACATATAATTTAAGATGAGAAGAGACAAAGAGGGAGAGGAGAGAGAGAGAGAGAGGGAGAGGAGAGGAATACATCTACCAAGAGAGACTGGAATGAATGCCCAAAGGGTGAGATCTGCGCTTGACAATCTGCACCATCAAGAGGGCGGGTGGCGTGTGTAATGGGGGAAGGGGAAGATGTTAGGGTTAAGCTATCTTCACAAAACCGAGATCGGCGACGTCATTGCAATGGGGACGAGATGGTTCATAGGGGAAGGGATGACGACGGGTATGTGAGGGAAGGGGAGGGTGTTGGACCGCCGATGATCCGATTCAGGGGAAGGGAGTTTGCTGGGTTTTCTTGGCAATAGGATGGGTTTTGGTTTTTCTCCCCGAGGAGGAAGAGATGTGTCAGGGACGGACAGGGGATATGACATATTTTTAAACTTAAAAAATCCAATGCATCTCAGCTTTTGATGTAATCCGACGGACCCAACACCTTGGGGGAAGCCAATTAGCTACCCAAAGGGGGCAGCCACATTAATCCCATATATACATATATATAGGGATAAATGGGGCTGCCTCCTAGGGGGAGCTAACTTGGCTCCCCCCGCCCCATTTTCTCCATGCTTTTAATTTTTTTTGAAAATTTCTTCCATGAATATTCATCACTATATCCATATATTGTGTCATTAAAATCTCATGTGAAACAGAGAGTCCTACGGCCTCCATCCAGACAGTCATTTTTTTAACCATCACAGGATTTTTTAAATCGACCCCATCTGGATGGAGGTCGTAGGAGTCTCTGATTCGTATGAATTTTAATGACATGATATGGGGATATAATAATGAATTTACATAATTTTTATTTTCAAAAAAAATAAAAAAAATATGGATAAAATAAGACGGGGGGAGCTAAGTTAGCTCCCCCTAGGGGGCATATACATTTTACTTTATATATATAGGAGGAACTTCAGATGAGGCGGGGTCTTACCATATATATGGTGAGCCACCCTCAATATAGACATCTTTCTAATATATTTTACAATTTCTTATTTCATACATATAACAATAAATATTAACATAACATGTATAGTGAAATAAAATGATGAAAATATTATTATATTGGATGAAAATGTTAACTTAAATTCGGATGCTATATTTTACAAAATTCATTTTTTTTACAATGTGCAGTTTATATTTTTACAAAACTGTCACAGAGTTTTTACTAAATTCACAGTGGCCTTTACAATTTCAGAAAAGCTTCCACCTCATTTGAAAGGTCCCTTTTATATATATATATATATATATATATATATATATATATATATATATATATATGTAGGAAAAAATGGGGCTGCCCCCTGGGGGCAGCCAACATGGCTGCCCCCCCCATTTTTCGGCGTTTTTTTATTTTTTTGAAAAATAAAACCATGTATATTCATCCATATATCCCTCCTACATGCCATTCGAATTTCGTCAGAAACAGAGACTCCTACGGCCTCCATCTCGATGGTATCGATTTAAAAAAAATCCTGTTACCGTTAAAAAATTACTGTCCGGATGGAGGCCGTAGGAGTCTCTGTTTCTGACGAAATTCGAATGGTATATAGGAGGGATATAGGGATGAATGTAAATGGTGTTATTTTTCAAAAAAAAATAAAAAAATTTGCCCAAATAAGGCGGGGGCAGCCATGTTGGCTGCCCCTAGGGGGCAGCCACATATGACCCATATATGTATGTATGTATGTATGTATGTACGTACGTACGTACGTACGTATGTATGTATGTATGTATGTATGTATGTATGTATGTATGTGGAAAAATGGGGCTGCCCCTAGGGGTAGCCAACATGGCTGCCCCCACCTCATTTTTTTGCAAATTTTTTTATTTTTTTGGAAAAACAAAACTATGTATATTCATCCTTATATCCCTCCTATTTGTCATTCGAATTTCGTCAGAAACAGAGACTCCAACGACCTCCATCCATATGCCATTTTTTTAACGGTCGCATGATTTTTTAAATCGACTCTGTCTAGATGGAGGTCGTAGGAGTCTCTGTTTCTGACGAAATTCAAATGACATATAGGAGGGATATATGGATGAATATACATGTCGATATTTTTCAAAAAAAATAAAAAAATCTCCAAAAAAAAGGGGCGGGGCAGCCATGTTGGTTGCCCCTAGGGGGCAGCCCCATCAACCCCATATATATATATATATATATATATATATATATATATATATATATATGAGGAAAATGGGGCTGCCACATAGGGGGAGCTAACTTAGCTCCCCCCGCTCTATTTTCTTCAAATTTTTTATTTTTTTGAAAATTTTTTCCGTGAATATTCATCACTATATCCCTATATTATGTCATAAAAATTTCATTTGAAACAGAGACTCCTACGGCCTTCATCGAGACAGTCATTTTTTCAATGGTAACAGGATTTTTTAAATCGACCCCGTTTGGATGGAGGTCGTAGGAGTCTCTGTTTCGCATGAAATTTGAATGACATAATATATGGATTTAATAATGAATTTACACGGTTCTAGATTTCAAAAAAATAAAAAAAATATGTGAAAAAGGGGCGGGGGAGTTAAGTTAGCTCCCCCTAGGGGGTATACACATTTTACCCTACATATATATGGGTAAAATGGGGTTGCCCCCAGGGAGTAGCCAACTTGGCTACTCCCACCCTTATTTTTCCATCATTTCTTTATTTTTTTGAAAAATAAAAATTTGTATATTCATCATTATATCCCTCTCACATTCTATTAAAATTTCATCAGAAACAGAGACTCCTAAGCCCTCCATCCAGACGTCATTTTTTTAACGGTCGTAGGACTTTTTAAATCGGCCGTGTTTGGATGGAGGCCGTAGGAGTCTCTATTTCTTACGAAATTTTAATAGAATGTGAGAGGGATATAATGATGAATATACAAATTTTTATTTTCCAAAAAAATAAAAAAATGAGGGTAAAATAGGGGTGGGAGTAGCCAAGTTGGCTACTCCCTGGGGCAGTCCCATTTACCTCTCTCTCTCTCTATATATATATATATATATATATGGGTAAAATGTGTATGCCCCCTAGGGGGAGCTAACTTAGCTCCCCCACCCTTTTTTTACAATTTTTTTTATTTTGTTTGAAATCTAAAACGTGTAAATTCATTATTAAATCAATATATTATGTCATTCAAATTTCATGCGAAACAGAGACTCCTACGACCTTTATCCAAACGGGGTCGATTTAAAAAATCCTGTTATCGTTAAAAAAATGACTGTCTGGATGGAAGCCGTAGGAGTCTCTGTTTCTCACGAAATTTTTATGACATAATATAGGGATATAGTGATGAATATTCACGGAAAAAATTTTCAAAAAAAAATAAAAAAATTGAAGAAAATAGGGTAGGGGGAGCTAAGCTAGCTCCCCCTAGGGGGCAGCCCCATTTTCCTCTCTCTCTCTCTCTCTCTCTCTATATATATATATATGAAATATTTCCAATGAGGTGCACCTTTCCTGGGTGCATGGAAAGTCCGTCATCCTAACCATACGCAATCAATCCGATGGTTGTCATTAATAGCTCGTTATTAATATATTTTTAATGTTGAAAAACCCATTATGGTCATTTTAACATATTATAAATTTAGAATGCAACAAACACTCCACAATTATCTCCTCTCTCCTCTCTCTCTCTCTTCCTCTCTCTCCCCCCGTCTCTCTCGATCTCGATTGCCGCACGAGGTTCCTCTCCTCCATCTCTCTCTCTCTCTCTCTATGACGGCATGAGGAGAGGAGGTTGCTGCTCGTCGCTGATGGCGTGCAAGACGGTGGATGCAACGCGCTGCTTTACTGTGGCTGGTGATGGCGTTCTCCAAGGTTGTTTTCTTGTATGTAATAAAGGTGGCATCGTGTGGGGTGATTGCTACGTGTGGAGGAGGTGGATCATGGAGAGAAGGTTGAAGGAGTGCGTGAATGGAGGTGTGTGGGCGGAGGAGGACGTGCATGGAGGAGGTTGGTCGTGGAGGAGAAGGGCGGAGGAGTTGCGGGTAGAGAGGATGCTGGAGATGGAGGGCATGCCCAATTTTTTACAATCAGAGATACTATTTTGCAATCTCGAGTATCTTTTTTACAATCTCAAATCGTATTTTACAATCTCATATCATTTTTTACAAATTTCAGACTGTTTTTTTACATTTATTTAAATTCCGTGATATGGCAAAAACTATTTAAATGAGATAAATGTTGTCAGAAGGAGTGCGTGAATGGAGGTGTGTGGACGGAGGAGGACGTGCATGGAGGAGGTGGGTCGTGGAGGAGAAGGGCGGAGGAGGTGTGGGTAGAGAGGATGATGGAGATGGATTGCGTACCTAGTTTTTTATAATCAGATATCCTATTTTGCAATCTCGAGTATTTTTTTACAATCTCAGATCGTATTTTACAATCTCATATCATTTTTCTACAAATTCCAGACTGTTTTTTTACATTTATTTAAATTTCGTGATATGGTAAAAACTATTTAAATAAGATAAATGTTGCCGGAAGGAGTGCATGAATGTAGGTGTGTGTGCGGAGGATGACTTGCATTTAGAAGGTGGGTCGTGGAGGAGAAGGGCGGAGGAGGTGCGGGTAGAGAGGATGCTGGATATGGAGGGTGTGCCCAGTTTTTTACAATCAGAGATCTTATTTTGCAATCTCGCGTATTTTTTTACAATCTTATATCGTATTTTACAATATCATATCATTTTTACAAATTTCAGACTGTTTTTATAAATTTATTTAAATTCTGTGATATGGCAAAAACTATTTAAATGAGATAAATGTTGCCCACGCTACCTATGGTAACATATGGGAGTATCTACCGAGTTGAACGAGTCGTGTTGAACTCGGACTCGGATTTATCTCGAAAATATGATTCGAATTCGAATTCAGACTCAGATAACGTTCGAGAGGGGGATTTTACAATCTCAGACCAGAATTTACAAATACCAAGACATTTCTTACATATATGAGACTGTATTTTACAAAGACATTATCAAATTTACAATTACAACAATAATTGTATTACTAACTGTGACCTTATTCTGCAATGTAGGATGCAAAATTACAATATGGATTCGAATTTTACAAAGATGCTTGGCATTCTGCTGGGCGCGAAAGTACCGTACATTTTTATGAAAAACGCACATAATTGTGAGCGTGGATTTACAATCTTCATACAGATTTTACAAAATGTGCATGAATTTTTACAATAGTGTTATCAAAATTACAATTATAATAATAATACTATTACTAATTGTGATTTTATTTTACAATGCAGGATACAATTTTACAATATCATGGTAATTTTACAAAAAGACCTGCTATTCTACATTGCGCGAAAATGCTACCACGTTGACGAAACTTTATTAACTAAAAGGTAACAAAAAATACCAAATCAGACACGCTAAAAATGGAAAAATACAAGGACGAAATAAATTTCAAATTCGAAATTAATATCAAATTGAAAATGAAAATGTATGGACTAAAATACCCTTTTGGATGAAGAACCGCTAGATCGAGATCTAACGGATCTCGTGATGGGCTTTCTACGCCCCCAGGAAAGGTGCACCTCATTGGAAGGGTCCTCTCTCTCTCTCTCCCCCTATATATATATATATATATAAGGAATTTATCCAATGAGCTCTAAGCCCATTTGAGTTGGGATGAGCACCCAATTGCAGTCGTCCATCCACAAGATTCAATCCAAAAAATATGAACTGACTTTCGTATGGAAATAAAACAAAATCGAAAATTAAAACATTTCTAAAAATAGCTTTACATTTCTGGAAAGTGGAAGGCACGTGTATATGATTCTTAAAATCTATCGTTTAATTCCAACACAAGGCATTTGTTTCGTTCCAACGCAAGATGAGAGGTATGCGATTCGATTTCATGATTTAATCGCTTATTTCTATCATAATTTTGTCGTTTTAATGATATTTTGATTTTTATTAGCAATGTTTATTTTGGGATCAAAACGAGTGAGATGGTGAATTCAATAATATTTATTTTATGAATATTGCATATTTTTTATCGTAAGCAATATTTATTCGAGAAGTATGATTGAAATATGAGAAAATGATACTCGTAATATCAATTTTTATTCATTTTGATACACAATTTGTAGTCCTAATTGATTTTTTTTCTAAGGTATTTTGATTTCATATAATAAAAGTTACAATAAATTCAGTTGTTATTTTTTATGTGTTACTTTGAAAATATATTGAGTTACTGATGTATTTAAGTAATTTACTTATAAGATATTTTATGTTACTAATGCTAACACAATTGTTACTTTTAATGTGTTACTTTGAAGATATACTGAGTTACTGATATATTTACTTAATTTACTTATAAGATATTTTAGGTTATTATTACTAACAGAATTGTTACTTTTAATGTATTACTTTGAAGATATACTGAGTAACTACTATTACATTCATTATCAGTAATAAAAAATCTACAAGTTACATAAGTAACTTAAATATTTACTTGTACTTTGCAATTAGTTACTGATATAGAATTAAAAGTTACTGATTTTTTTCGCAAAAATGAATATACATACTTTCGAAATAGTGAATGCTTACTGATATGAATTCCGAAGTTTATGTTACTGATCTCAATTCAGTTACTTAAGTAGCTTATCAAATTACCTATGCTTCACATTGAATTAGTATTATAAATACAATTCATTACAAGTTACTTGTCATATAACAAACGTTACTAACAATTCATTATAAATTACTTGTCATTGAATGATTCTTACTGAAGCGAGTATATTGTTGAGTTACTTTTCTTTATACAATTCTTACTATTCACGGATATAAAATAGTACCGAAGAAAGTATCTTCCTGAAACGTTACTGAAAATTTGTAAGAATGTATATTCTTTTCCAATTTCTTGATATTTTATTTTTTTAAATGGTCAATTAACTTAGTGTTTCATGCAGAACAATACAACAATTTGGTGTCTTGAAGAAGTTGTTATTATGCCGAGGAGAGAGAGCAAAACAACATCATCTAAATAGACTGGAAGACAACAGTTGAAATTTGGATGTTCATCGTATAACAATAATTAAGTAATTTATGTGTGACTTTCAGTAACACTGATGTATTACAAGTAATTAAATAGACTACATAAGTAAAGAAGGTGTGATTCGATATTATGTATTGCTATCAGTAACACTCGATACATTATAAGTAATTAAAAAGGTTATATAAGTAAATAAGAGGTGCTTCAGTAAGACCTAGAGTATTAAGTAACTATAACATTAGTAAGAACCAAAACGACTTCAGTAAAATGGACATTTGTAATCAGCACTTATTGTTGGACATTAGTAATTCACATACTTAATTATTGATCTCACAACAATAATTACTTGAGAACTGAATATGTACTACTTGAGTAACATGAATGAATTACTGATCTCCATACAATGTAATATTACATATGTAAAATACTGACAATTGTTTCAGTATTACTGATCTCGCAACACATAATTACTTGAGAACATTATGTACATTGCTGATCAAATGTAGAATGATTATTTCTTCAGTACGAAATTAATGATTTGAATGTATCTTTTCAAAACCGACTTCCTTTTTTAAGGACTCGGTATAATTGGAAATATAAGAGGCTCAAATGTATTAATATCCTTCCAAAACAGCGCTCCTTCAAAAATCTTTAAAATAGAAGTACACGTGGAGAGCCTACATTTGGTGCTCACCAAAACTCAAATGGGCACATGGCTCACTACATAAGCTCTCTCTCTCTCTCTCTATCTCTCTCTCTCTATATATATAGGGTAAAATGGGGATGCCCCCTTGAGGGGGAGATAACTTTGTTCCCCCACCCCATTTCCTCATTATTTTTATTTTTTTTTAAATTTCTTCCACAGATTTTCATCAATATGTCCCTATATTATGCTATTGAAATTTCGTGCGAAACAGCGACTTCTACGACCTTCATACAGACGGGGTCATTTTTAACAATTCTATTACCGTTAAAAAATGACTGTCTGGATGGAGGTCGTAAGAGTTTCTGTTTCGCAGAAATTTTAATAGCAAAATATAGGGATATAGTGATGAATATTCACGAAGAATTTTTCAAAAAAAATAAAAAATGGAGAAAATGAGGCAGGGGGAGCTAAGTTAGCTCCCCCTTAGGGGCAACCACATTAAACCCACATATATATATATAGGGTTAACGAAACATAATGTATTTTGGAGTTGCTTTCACAGGGAAGAAAAATATATGTTTATGATATTTAGTTATTTATCACAATGTGTCTATCACACAAAAGATTAGGGTTCAAATCTCACTCTTGCAGGGATTGCGTTAGGTAGTCGGCAGCCAACGTAAAAAATAGTTGACTCTTTCAACATGGATTTGAGCAAGAATCCATGTAGCCGACCCTACTTATAATGGGATAAGGCTTATTACATTTTTTAAGTTATTTATTATGATTTATTTAATTTAGCATATTACTTACTTTCTTTCTTATTTTTTATTTAAAGCTTATGTAATTTTGATTTTATCAACTATTAACTTCGACTTTACAAAAATATTTCTTATGACTGTCCGCGGGATAATCCATATCTATATGTTAATATTTATATTTGATTCATGATAGTTAATTTTGTTGGGAACCAATTTCCTCTAATATTGCGGAAGTGAATCAAACACCTTGACGAATAATGAAAACGAATGATGCAAGAATAACAAGCAACCACAATCACAACTATGATAACACAAGGGGTTTAACGTGTAAATCCCAAAACTGAAAGGGAGAAAAAACCTTGGGACCAACTTGACCAAAACTAATCTACCAAACGTGGTGATAAGATTGTTCTTCCTTGAGGCTACTTAAAGCCAAACCTTCTTCCAATGGTATATCAACAAAGTATCACCATTGAAAGAGGGGAAATGGAGAAATATCACCAAGAATGTGGCTGCTCAAGCAAGCTCTCTAGTTGCTCTTGCAAAGGATCATGTCCTTTGTTACCATTGCATGGTAGGCTATCTGCGCTACCACGATCAAAGGAAATGAGGTAAGAAGGAGAAGGAAATCTTCCACCCAATACGAAGAACAAGAACAAAGAAATTGTGGATGTTCTATCCACGATTATGTATGCCAGAACCTTGAGAATGTGGAACAATTTCTCCCATGCCCAAATGGATCTTTTGCAATGTTGCCCAGCATGGGTTGGAATTCTTCGGGCATTGCCCAACAAATCTCTCCCTTTAGTCTATAAGAAAGAAATCAACAACCAACATGTTCCATGTTGAGGATATATACTACCTAGGTCCACGTGATGGTTGAATTCCCTAATGAGAAGAACCCACCATCCAAACTCTCAACATTAACAAGGAGTAATATGCTCCAATCCTGTAAAGGAACAACAATCTTCAAATTTTTAAAGTGGTAATAGCTTGATCATCATGTCTGCACCATTATCATCTGTGTGGATCTTGTTAAGAATGCATTGCTTCTCTTCTAAGATATTTCATATTCACTAATACCTCACATAAATGTGCATCGACCTTGCATGAAATGTGGAATTCTTTCTAATGTGAATGACACTTTGGTTGTCACAATAAAGCACATACTTGTCTTCAACAAAATCAAGTTCCTACATGAACTTCATCTAGAGAAACTTCTAAGCCTCTTTAGCTACAATAAACTCAGCCTATGTAGTAAACAAAGCCACACATTTCTAACTTCAAGATTGCTACGAAATTGCACCCCGTGCCAAGTACATCATGTGCCCCAAAATGGACATTCTCCCATCAATATCACATGTTATGTCTGATTCATGTATCCAAAGAAAATAGGCTTCTCTTCTCTGAAACAAAGAGAGTGGCTTCTAGTAACTTAAGATGTATCAAAACCCACTTGATTTCTTCCCAATTCTCTCTCCTTGGATTTGAGAGAAATTTAATAACAAGTCCAATTGCATGAGTAGTGTTAGACATCGTATAAATCATGTCATATATAAGACTACTTGTAGTTGATGTATAGGGAACTATCTCTGTATCTCTCTTCTCTTCTTTGGTTTTTGGGCTATGTTTTGAGCTCAAACTGAAATGTGATTCAAAAGAGGTTGTAGTTGGATTTGCCTTGTCAATATGAAATCTTTGAAGTACCTTCTCAATGTACTTCTCTTGCGATAGCACAATTTGCTTACCTCCAGATCATGCATGATCTTCATGCTCAAAATTTGACTTGCATGTCCCAAGTCCATCATAGAAACAAAATTTCTCAACTCCTTTTAAAGATTGAATTCTCATTATATTTTTGATAACACTCAACATGTCATCAACAAAAAACAACAAAATACTGAAGTCATCACTTGAAACTTTCTTCATGAACATGTAAAGGTCTGAAGAAGTCTTGGAGGAGTCATACTCATCCATGAAGAACTCAAACTTCTCGTGTCATTGCTTGGGCTCCTACTTCAAACCATATAGACTTTTCTTCAACTTGCAAACACGGTCTTCCTTTGCCCATAACTACAATACCTTCATGTTACAACAAGAAAATTTGCTCCTCAAGGTCACCATGGAGGAAAATCATTTTCATGTGCATCTATTCAAGTTAGTTGCCAAGTTGAGAACTACTCAGATAGAATTCATCTTGACCACAAGTGGAAATATCCCCTCAAAGTCCACTCCCTTCTTTGATTGAAACGTTTTACAACTAACCTAACTTTGTATCGAAGGTTTGTAGGATATTCATCATGTTTCGCTCTAAAAATCCACTTGTTCCTTAATGTCGTCCTACTTCTAGACAACTTGACGAGCTCAATGGTATAGTTGTCATGAAGGGATCATTCTTTTCTTTCATATCTCCTACCCAATTTTCTTTGTTCACATAATATATAGCTTCTTCATAGCATTCAAGTTGACCCCAATCGATCAACAAGACAACACATGCAGAATATGTAATGGAGAATTGCCTCTCCCCATGGGCATCTAATGTGGGAGAGCATTAGAAGAAGAGATCTCATCATCTATCATGCCATCAATATCATCAAGAACATTATCATTAGAAATGAAAATATTTGGATCATCTTCTTCTCCTGCATCTAGCACTTTCTTAGTAGAATTATCTGGCATTGCATATGTAGCATTCTAGAATGGAACCATGTCCACATCAATTGGTTGATAGTTGCTTGAATAAGAGTCCTTTGCATCAAACTAGATGTCTACAATGGTTCGATCTTTTGAGAAGACCACATCTTACTCCTCAGTAGCTTAAACTAAAATGGATCATACAATGTATAACCAAACTCATATTGTACGTATCCTAAGAGATGCATTGTCTAATCTTTGCTTCTAACTTGGATCTTTTATCCTTCAGGATATGTGTGTGTGTACTACATCTAAATACGCATAAGTGGTCGCATAACACATCTTTGTCATGCTAACCGTGTTAGGAGCATCGTCATCCAAATGAACATGTAGATAGACTAACAGCATGAGCTGGAATATAGAATGCTTCATGACAAAATGAGTTAAGCAATTTAGCTTCAGATATAAGACATCTTACTTCCTCATGAGGGTCTTGTTCATTTTGTCTACTAAGGCATCTAGTTGAGGCATATTTATTTGAGTCTTTCGGTGCCTGATACCATCAAACTTGCAATACTCATCAAAGGACCCAATGTTTTCACCGCTACTAAAATTATGGATGCACTCGATATTCTTTTCAATTAGTCTATCCATTAATGCATGGAAATCCTTGAACACTTGAAGCGCTTGGTCCTTCCTTTTTAAAGCATAGATACAAAATTTCCTGGAAAAGTCTGTTGGACATGTAAAATCATAACGAGCTATTATGCAATAAGGCCTCAAGTTTGAGAAAAGATGGCAATCTTTCTCTAAAGACTTATCCGATTGACATTATTAATACATACCATTTGGATAGTAATAGAGATTCGAAAGTATCGAATGAGCCAATTAAAGAGTTAACTTGACGAGTTGAAGATATTAAAGACCCATATCGTATGTTGTCAAGAACAAACACACATCCTTTAATTTAGAGGTGCACATAGGTCGGATAAAATCCGTAATATGATCCAATCCGATGCTATTGGATTGGACTGGTTTGGTTTTGTCATTCTAATGCAGATTGGAATTTCTGAAATCCGTTAAAGTATGGATTGGATCGGATCTTTACGAAAATCCGATCCGACCCAACCCGTTAATCCGTTAACATGTGTGTGCGTGTAGATACATACATACATAAATACATACATACAAATTTTCATACACATACACACACAAGTATAATATCTATGTGCATCTATGTCGAACTCCCTGTAAGGACATAATCAATACCCTTCGTATCATTATTTCCATATCAATCTTGGATACAAGTTTTCTTGATATCAGCATTTCTTCTTTCTTGAAAGGTAAATGTTACCTTCAAAATAATAAAGTATGAATTTAACTCGTAAAATTATAATCCATGTTCAGTTGCTCCCCTCCCAGTTCCCTCTCTTCATTTCATTATTGACGGACAATATTACTCATAACTCTTTCTCAATCCATTTCAATGATGCCCCCTCCTACGTAATATTATTCCCCTCTAGCACGCCCCTACCACCCCCTTCCTCGTGATGTCGCCACCCATCTCGAACAACATAATTCCCTCCCATGTGATACCATTCGGCCTCCGTATGTTGTCACTCTTCTGATCTTCCTTAGAAGAAAATAGATTTGGAGTAGTTCCCTAGTAAATTTGTTAGATATTTTGACCCTTTTAATTTTTATCTTTTACTTTCTCTACCTTGCAACCTTATTTTAGGAGGTGAAATTGAAACAGTTGTATAATAAATTGTGTCACACCTATCTAAGAAGAAATAAGTATTACTTCAAAATATTTTTATTTTAAATTTTATATAAAATTTTATTCATATTTTTCATATAATTTACATATTTTGATTATAGATATAATCTAACAAATAAATTACTTTACAAGTCCATTTTAAATGAGAGTCATGATGCCTAACTGATAGGTTATATTTAAGTAAGTTTGGTCTTGCATAGTCAGAGGAACATGAATGTTATATGATTCTCATTTTTTAATAATATATTACAGAACATTGAAGGATGTTCTTGTGAGTTGTTGGGCTATGGAGTATCTGAATATTTTGAGTTAATCATGAACTTCATCTATGTTTGATCACAGAAATCACATTTTTTATTTATCTATCTTGTCTTTGTATCCTTATTTGGTATCTTTTATTGTTCTTATTTGAATCATTTAATGGAAATAAATTGCAAAAAATAAAACAACATATTATTTATTAAAAAAGTAAATTTCATACAATATAATACTTTAGTTTGATTGGGTGATCTTCAACTTTTTATAATGGATTAACGGAACTCTTCAACTTTCATTTGATTATGTAGTTTTTCTTTTCTTTTCTTTACATCTATTCATATTATCAAATTTTAAGTCATTATTCAAATGTTCGAGGGCTAGTGTACTATAAAGTATAAATGTGCAAGAGTAGACTATTGAGCGGGAAAATATAAGTTTAAAAATCCGATCCAATCCGATCCATGTGCACCCCTACTTTAACCGGAGATAGATATACATCTATAAAGATGAGTGTATGCATTTGACATTTTGTTAGTTTGGTGACCTAACAAGGTCAATATACCGACGAGATGTTGAGCATACGAGGAAACATCATATGTATGATCTATTAAAGTAATCATACATATTCATACTTTTTGAACTGGAATATGATATCACTTATGAGACAATATGATCACAACAAATTCCATCGATAATCATCTTATTTTATGAACAAGATATGAATACGAGATTATTAATATGTGCTTTTGGAAAGCATATGATTGATATTGTTGCCCAGTGGTTGATCGAGAAATATATTGATAAACCCTCGAAGGAGACAACCAAATATGAGATTGAATTTTGGGTTTATTCAAAGTCTTCAAAAATATAGGATGGTTGAGTATTGGGAACATTCTAAGTTGATGCAATTATAAAAGATCATATATCATGACATCTACATTACATGAGGATTATAAAATCAGTTGGATTTTAGTAACTACAATTTGAGTCTATACAAATGTGAATTAATTAGATTAATCTGAACTCGTAGAACTAATTTCTAGTTCTAAAGAGTTGTAAATTGATCCAAAAGGGTTTGAAGTCAATTAGAGAAGTTCAGTCGATATCTTATTAAATCAGATAGCTAAAAATAGTGTAAATCCCGATATTATAATTTACTCTAATTATCAAGTCACTATACATGACTTGTATATAACCCCCCTGCTATAATCTCCAAGTATTCATGAATGTTGCATGTAATTATTAATTGATTTAGAATTGTATGATTAACTATCAATATAAAAATTGTTATTATCATTCATAAATAAAATGAGAATATGTAAATCGGATTCACGTTATTGAGAATTTAATTAATATAGATATGGATTCATAATAATTAATATTAATATGATTCATATTAATTTAAGATTTATGTGAATATAATTCACATAAATAAATAAATGAAAATTGAATTTACATTTTATTATGGACTAATGAATTGGATTCATTATTTGGTGGGATAATTTCATAATTATCCATGATGGATTGTACCAACTAATTGTTCAAGTAATCTAATTAATTTCATAATTATCATGGACCAATTCCTCATGAACCAATTCCTATTAGGAATTAAATTGATTAGGAGAGAATCTATGGAGAATTGTCTCCATATATGACTCTATGTGGTCCTCCACCATGGAGTCCCAAGTGAGAAACAACTTGTTTCTCGCACAACCATCAATTAAAATTAAAAGGAAATTTCTATTGAAATTCGTATTAGTTCAGATTTCAGATAGGGAAAAAGAACAAGTCAAACTAGAAGGTGTAATTAACTGAAGAGAAAAGTAAATTCTCTTGACCCGCTCCACTAAGAGAGAGTATGACTCTCTCTCTCTTGGTCATCCCCTCCCCTATACAAAGAGGGGCATAGATTCTCTCTGTTCATTGGAATACAGCTTTATTCAAGTGATATACTCTCTCTTGGTCGTCCACTCCCTTATATAAAGATGGCAGAGTGTCTCTTCTATCCATTGAAATACAAAATCAAGGTGAAAAAATAGAAGAGAAAATTTCTCTTCCATGTCAATCTTTGGTCATACCTTATTCATCCAACCAAAACCCTAGGCTATCCCCCATATTGTTGAAGGCTGGGGTTTGGACCTTAGCGCATCGTGGAAGCGTGAAGATTGCATCATATGCGATCAAGAGCAACTAGTCATACTAGTTGCTCAGGGTAGCGGAATTTAGAAATTTTAAATAGATGAAATCACATGATATGAAAATATTTCTCATATTTTTCATCGATATCACAAACAAGTATCACGAATAATATGAATATGATTCTTATTATTTGGACACATGAGAATAGACATCCAAGATAATTAAATATGATTTGATTATCAAAGATATGATTAATGTGGATATCATTATTCAAAATAATCATAAATATTATAAATGGATTTATATTATGTTGGAGAGATTAATTGTAAATAATATTTACGAAGTAAATGTTAACGTGAATTGGATTCACGTTGAACAATTAATTATAAATATGATTTACATTTTTGTTAGATGTATGAATATGATTCATAATTATTGATGGCATGATTGAAATTATCATAAAATAATTTGAAATCATTTCGGTGAATAATTTTGCAACAAAAGTTGTTGCAATGTGGAATATTTAGAGAGATATGAGATCTCTCAATTAAGGAAGAAGAAAGACACATTCCTCTTTAAGAGGGTGGACGACCATGAAGTCCTACTCCATGTATGTACGTACACTCTATTAAGGGTAAGAGGCTTCTCCTCTTTCCTTTATTTCCACATGAAATTGATTTGAATTGAATTAAGTATGTTGAAGATTATTTGTAACATATTTAATTTATTTTAAAGATTATTTGTTGTTGGAAATTTATGCAATAAAATCACATTGATTGAAAGCACAAAATAATCTACACCATTGATTATTGTGTGCACATGGATTGAGATCCATGAACATCGAACTTGTTATAAAAGAAATGCACAAAATAATCTACTATGATCCAGGAAGATGAGGACGGAGAAGACGGAAGTGATGTAGCCGTAGCTTCTTTCACACAACTAGCAGCAAGAGCAAAGAAATTGGGAATATTCTATCCATGGTTCTATCTGTGAACCTTGAAAATGAGGGAAAATTGCTCCCATGCCAAAAGTTTTTTTTTGCAATAACACTTAGCAGGGCATGAATCCTTAGGGCACTGCCAAACGCAATTTCATACTCGAATCAATATTTAAGGACATAATTCATGATTTTCATTATTCGTAAGATAGCTATTTAAGAATATGATAACACCTATATTCGGCGTATTAGTATGTTTGCATCCTTTTCCTAGTTCGATTGTGTGAGTGAGCTTTGCTGGAGAAGTTCAGAGAATATTAATAAAGAAAACACTAAACATGCTTTGTTTATTTGATACGAATTCAGAGTTCATGTAGGATCAATAATTTTGGAGATAGATGAATTTTGTAGCCAAATCAACTGTGGGAGCTCTATCTTCTATCATTTCCGACTGGTCGATAGGGACTTATTATCTTTAGTGTACATTTTGGTGCCATCTTATAACGAGATAGCTTCCCAATTGGACATGCCATTAAATTAATAGAAAATTAGCTTTGGTTGAGGTTTACAAGTGGCAAGTTTTACCATATATCATCTTGGTGGACTCATCAAAGCTTCCTTATCAAGAAACTACTAAGCGAATAGTTGATCCTCTCCTTCAAATTGAAGCTCTCTTAGCTTAATAATACAAATAAATTGACTACGTCTTTAATTCATAACTAAAGCCTTAATAAAGGAATGATAAAGGTGAGTCATTTGAAAATCGTTTAAGGTGGTTTGGCCATTTGCAAAGAAGATCAGTTGATGCACCAGTTAGAATGTGAGTTTTGGGATGTTGAGCCGGTTAAGAGAGGGAAAGAAAGGCCCAAGAAGTGTTAGAATGAGATTGTACGAAGGGATCTTAGTTTTTTTAGATTTAAGCTGGAGAATAACCCAAGATAGATCTTAACGGAGGGAAATAATCCATGTAGCCGACCCTACTTAATGTGGAAAAGGCTTTATTGTTATTGTATGACAAACTTAAATGTTTACCAACTTTGCTAGCAATGCTTTGTGTGTATGTTTTTTATATCTATGCATTTATAAGTGAATTTATGTCACAATAGTGAGGAGTGATTTAAGCACCCTATCATATAAATTCACTTGATATTTTTTCCCTTTTTATCTTTTTCGGTACTATTTCCATTGTGATTTCTTTTATTTTTTTTCAAATCTCATATGTAGTACTGTCTTCTACACATTTCATCTTGATTCAAAAAATTTCTATGCGATGAATGGACAATAATTGAAGAAGGTGATGGAACATAGAGTGGGGAGTTCCAACACTTATGCGGGCTAGATCATTCTATAGTAATGTTATGTATTGTATTAAATAAATAGTTTGTAAATCGTCAGATGAGCGCTAAGAAATAAAGTAAATGAAAGATACATAAGGCTTACCTTCCTTTCTTGTGTGATTGAGTTGATGAATAAGGAAATGATAAGTATCATAGACAAAGACATAATGAATGGTAACCGTGATGCGACCTCTTATCTCACGTGATATACTAAACTAAAGTTTTTTTATCTAAGGATAAATGGATGTTATTATGCATCCAGATCGAACATCCTATAGGAGAATAAGGCCTGAATTCAAATTGAACATGATCGAATTCGATTAGAGTTCAAAACTATTCATTTATTTGTAATTTGAATTGAAAATTGATGCGGTGATACCAAGTTCAATAGTGGATGATTAACTTCACAGGTAGTTGATGGGCATTCTCTTTGGTAGCGATGGTATTTATGATTTTATAATTTTTCCTTTTATTATCGAAATCCAATTTATCTGAATATGGAATCATGCTTAGTTATCACAAAAACTATTACCCAAGATGTAAGCTATATTGGGCTCTTAGATACCCCCATCTTTACCCCCTTGCATTGATGATGTGAGTCTTATGTTTCCTTTCCTTTAGTATCTCCAACCACTTTCAAATCAAAAAAGTCAACTTCAGAAATATAACTTAATCATAATATAATATATTAACAAGCATCACAATTATCATTTCAACCCTCCAGCCTATCCAAAGACACACAATCAACAAAAAGATTGACCATCTTACGAACTCTTTGACTTAATTCTAAACCAAGTGAACCCTATTATCGAACATGGATTTGATTATGGATAATCATTCACTGATAATCAAATGTATCCCAAGAGAACTCAAGTGGTTACCATACAATTAGTAAAGTTTTCAAGGGTCATGATGTAAAATCCATTAAAATAAAGTTAGTAAACCACATCGAGAAAATCTCGAAGATCCATCAATCGATCACCAAATCCTCGTAAGAATAAAATGGTTCGAGTTGTTTCTAATAATAGTTCGAATTTAGAAATCTAGGGATTTTCCATAATATAGTTCAATTAATACGAAGCACTTTTACATCATAATAGTTCCTGTTCAAAAGCAAATCAGGCTATAAAATCCAATTATTCTCTCTCTCTCTCTTCTCACCAAACAAAAGAAAATATTATACACGACATCCTCCATTCTCTAATAAGAAATTCCAATAAAATCACATCGTTATGAACCCTCCCAACAACAAATACATATTATTGTTAGCACGAACATTAATGTGTACACTAAACGGCAATTGTCACGCAGATCAAAATCATTGGAGTTGAATCACAATAAATTCTTAAAATTAATTTATTTGATCCACAAATGAAACCTGCAACAAAAGTATCAAGATCTGAATTGACTCTCCTGAGAACGAGTTGGAGCCGGAGCCGGTGCCAAAGACGGAGCAGAGCGGAGTGCACGTGTGTGATCATTTATTCCTCCTCTCTACTATTATTACTAGAGCTTGGGGTGTGCACTCATATATAAGCCCATCAAAAGTTTAGAAATACTAGATGTACTAAACTTACATCCAAACTTCATTTGTTTCAAATTTGAGAATTCCTAGCTTTTCCTCCAAAGATATTTGGTTTCTCAATTGAATCCAAATTAAAGCCAATGTAATTATATAGGTATACCAAATTAAAATCTAATTACAGTAACATTAAATATGATAATCTCCCACGAATTCATTTATTCGAAAAGAGATTCAAAGAGAGTCAAAAGACATCTTTCGGTTGCCACACTTTGTTTTCAGTAAAGGTACCTTTCGATTTGAACTTCTACCTGAATTTACTATTTTCACTTTAACATGAATGAAGTGAACTACATCTTGAATTCAAACCTTAGTGTTAAAGTATATGGTAGAAACAATAAAGTATTGTTCGTGTTACAATCTTCAGGTTGGTGCTCTTAAATACCATGCACCCTTATCCTGTTTCGTGAGTGTGTTCACGAAAGACCATCTTCCTTTAACTGTGGCCCACGGTAACACTCACATATGTGACATTCTCGAAGGATGCACTGCTAACATCCTGCCCAAAGACATGAACCCATTCAGAGCCTATTCTCTTCCTATACTTACAACTTAAATGGTACTCAAGCTTGCAGGGATAAGACATCCATGCATAAGCATTAAAACAAGAGTGTCAACCAGTTCTCCAAACAGCTTGCTATTACCACATTGAATCTACTTTGTTGGATCTCCACTCAAATAGGTTGGACTTATACTATAGAGGAATTCCCAATGGTTCTCAGCCACATCCCAAGTCTAGACTTTAGGACTAAAGATCTATAAAGTCCCTTTGTCAATGGATTTATCGTTTTGTCTTTGTATCCAATAAAATCCACAGATAACACTACTCGAGACACCAAATCTCTTAACGTCTTAAGTTTGATTTATATGTGTCTCCTTATTTTCTGATTGAACTTTAAACTCTTGATCTTGGCAATTGTGATCTTGTTATCACAATGTATCGAAATCACATAAATTACCTGACCTACCATGTTTCAGAAAAAAGTTCCCTTAGTCATTCAACCTCAATTCCAATGGTATCCAAAGCACACAGTTCAGACTCATAGGTAGATCGAGTTAGAATGGTCTGCTTCAAAGACCTATAGGAGATTACACTACCTTCAAGGGTAAAGGCATACCCAGTAACACCATTACTCCCAGATTCCTCTATTTCCCCTATCCAGCTAGCATCATTGTTTCCTTCTAGTACATATGGATGTTTACCATAATGCTAACTAAGGGAAATAGTTCCCTTCAAGTATTTCAGTACTTGATCTAGAGCCTCTCAGTGAGTACGGTTAATACAACTAGTGTATCTACTCAGCTTTGCAACCGAGAATGAAATATCAGGTCCCGTGCAATTTGCAAGATACATTAAGATTCATATCACTTGTGAATACCTCATCTGGGCTACAGGTACTCCACTTTTGTTCTTAAATAGAGTTTTGGATTAATCAAAAGGAGTGCTTACAGTTTTGCAATCTTGATATCCAAATTTCTCAAGTACCTTCTCAACATAGTGATATTGAGAAGCTACAATCCCATCAACTGACCTTATCAGTTTGAGACCCAAGATCACATCAGCAACACCCATGTCCTTCATCTCAAACCTGCTACTTAAGAATGCTTTAGTCTCATTAATAATCCTCACATGTGATACAAACATCAATGTATCATCAACATACAGACGCAAGATAATACACTCATCACCTTTCACCTTGGAATGGAGATACTTATCAGATTCATGAATCTTAAAACTATATGCAAAATGATTTTATCAATTTTTTCATACCACTATTTTTGTGATTGTTTCAATTCATAAAGGAATTTAACAATCTTGCAAACCTTTCCCTCATTCTCATTAGTTACAAGCCCATCAGGTTGATCTATGTAGATCTCCTCTCTCAAGGTTGTCATGCAAGAAGGCAATCTTCACATATATCTGGTGGATAGAGAGATCATATATAGATGCCAATGCTATGAGCATCCGGATTGTGGTCATCCTAGTCACAGGGAAATATGTATCAAAATAATTGAGACCTTTCTTTTGTCCAAACCCTTAGTAACTAATCTGGTTTTATACTTTTTCATTGATCCATCAAGCCTAAGCTTTCTCTTAAATACCAACTTATACCCGTGGTAGATCACCTTTTGGGCTAATCAACCAATTCTCAAGTTCTGTTAGCGATAATGGAATCCATCTCAGAGTTGACGACTTCTTTTGCTTCAGATGAAGCTATGGCTTCCTTGTAACTTGGTGGATCATCCTCGATCCGGTAGACAACAAAGTCATTACTCAGATTCTTGGCTATACGTGGTCGTTTACTCCTCCTTGGCTCAATTTCTTCTGAAAGGTCATTGGGTTCAGGTTGATTCTCAACCCCCACATTTGTGATCCTTTACATTTGATTAGGAGTAGATCCAGACAATATCAATGTTTAGATTCTGAGGAATCCCAATCTTCATAGGGAAGACATCCTCAAAGAAAGTAGCATCACGGAGTTCAATAATAGTGTTGATATCTATGTCCAGTATTTCAGACCAAATTATCAAGAACCTGTATGCATAGCTATTTTCTAAGTAACTTAAGGACCACATCATTAGTTTTAAGACCTAGCTTCTTTCTCTTGTGTTCCGAGATTAAAACCTTGGCGAGACAGTTCCACACTTTGAGATATCTTAAGCTATGTTTCTTATTTCTCCAAAATTCAAAAGGACACTTTTTCATATGTCTTGGAGGAACCATATTCAGAATATGATAAAAAGTCGTATTCAAGGTTTTTCCCCACATATATGTTGGAAGTCCAGAACTCTGTAGGAGAGCATTGATTATGTCAATTAAGGTTCTATTTTTCCATTTTGTTATCACATTTCATTATGGTGAATATGTGATAGTAACTTCGTGAACTATGCCAAACAGCCTGCATTATTCATGAAATAAATTAGAAGTATATCACCCCCTCTATCTGACCTAAGGTATTTAAGCACTTTTCCTATTTGTGTCTCAGCCTCATTCTTAAATATAAGAAATTTCTCCAAGGCTTCGTCCTTGATTTTTATTAGATACACATAGCAATATCTACTACCACATCTGATAAAGTATTTCTTATTGTCTTTGATATACATCAATAAACCTACAGATATTCGAGTGCACTAGATCCAAGATCTCACCATCTCTAGAGACAGACTGGAAAGACTTCTTAAGTGTCTTTTCTTGCAAACAAATTTCAAATTTTTGAGCTTTATAAATAGTGTGTTTAGAGATCAACTCCAAATTCATCATTCTTTTAATTGAATTTAAGTTCACATGTCCTAATCTACCATGCCACAGATCACAAGATTCTAAATTATTAACAACATGATACATAGAATTACAACATTCAGAACATAAATGCTCAATGAATCAATGTTTACTGAATCACATTTAATTCTAAATAATAAATCAAAATCTGCCAAATAGCCTTTTCCATAAAATATACCATGTCTCAGAATGACAACTTTATTATATTTAAAGTTCAATTCAAAACTATTTCTAACTAAAATGGAGCCAGATAAAGCATTCTTCTTCATGTCGGGGACATGCAACATATTGTGCAAAGTCCAGACACGTACAGAGGGGAACCTCAAGTTAACTTATCTTGACCCCAGTACCCTGACCGTAGAATCGATCCCATCTTCACAATCCCACCACTACAGATCTGATAAGAAGAAAACAATGTTTTATCATAACATATATGGACATTAGCTCATGTATCCACGAGGCACTCGTTTGGGTCATGGATATGGAATAGTTCATATTTTACAGAGACATACCCCTCACTAGACCCAAGTCCTGCAGTGGTGATATTCACTGGTGAACTCACATCTACAGCTTTAGGTTGAGCTTTTAAGGTCGGACAATCCTTCTTCCAATGGCCAACCTGATTACAGTTCCAGCATAATTTATTCTTTGTTTTTTTCTGGATCTTGACCTTTGATTTCATTATATTGTTGTTACTACCCTTTCCATTCTTGTATTTGCCCTTCGAGGCCATGAAATTGACCTAACCTAAATATCAACAGGAATCACGGTCTTTTGTTTCATGTGTTCCTCCTCTCTAGTGATCGCCATCATCAAGTCATCCATAAAATTTTCCCCTTTATGTGTTTCATAGTTATACCGAAGTCTTCCTAAGACTTGGTGATTTTTTCTACAATGCACATGACCTGAAACGTCTCAGGAAGTTTCCTCTCGGCATCTTCTAGACCATCGATCAAGAATAAAAACGCGCGTACATGTTTAGAAACTGACTTCCCTTCGGTTATGGAAAACTTAAAAAACTTAGCAACAGAGTATTTCTCAATACCGAGATCCTTGGTATTATACTTCTAGTCTAGTTCTTCCCCAACCCCTTCGCAGTCTGTGTGGACAAACAATATACATCAAATAATGTGTTGAGTAGGGCCACCAAGATGCAGCCATGACATATACGATCGTGTTCCTTCCATATAGTTTATGCCTTATTATTATCAGGTGAGAGATTTTCCTTTTCCATCGTAGAGTGTTCAGTTTCAAGCATTGAGATTAGCCTTATGGTGGTCAACCATATTTTCATGTGTTGTTGCCAATGCTTGAAATTCTGAGCACTGAATTTTTCAAGCATTTCGGTCATGTCCACCCTCAATTTAAACAATGTTTTCGTCATGATTATAAATCCGACTCCAGATATCTTCTCTAAAGTTGTTAGCAGGAACACTAATGTGTACATTAAACAATAATTACGAAGATTAATATGAATCAATATTGACAAAATTATAACCACGCATATTCGATTCATATAGTAATTACAAGTTACATGCAAGGGCTAATGAAACTATTTAAATAACATTTTAGGATGGGATCCAAGAAAGGGAATGTAATAAACAAATTGCGGATGTAATTTTGAACCCAAGGAATGGTTTGGTGGTAGAGCAGTGTGCCTCAACTTTAAAGGACCCAGCTTCGAATCCCAGTGGGGACGTTCCAGACCCTTGAAATTATCGGACCTACTATTAAAAAATAAACAAATAAATAAATTATATGGTAAATAAAATAGTAAGTAAATTATATAAGAGATCATCGAAGCATCTATGAAATAGAATGTCCATAGAGAAGATATCATCCCCATAATATCCGTGCGAAGGGTACTAGCAGTTCGCTCACAAGATACGGCGACACACGATCTGTGTCCGCGTACACCAACGAGATCATCCTCAAGAGTACCTCAGAGAACTTGCAGCCGAGAAGAAGAAGAAATGCAGGACGACATCGAAGGGAAGGGTATATGAAGACCAAGGGTGATGCTTTTCACTTTCTGAAAAATGACCTCCAACGGGTGCCTCTTCGAATCCTGAAATGGCGAGTTAAGTAAAATTCTCTTAATACGATCCAATCATAATTAATTCGTACAATTAATATATTCGATCTGCTAATGAAACATGGAGGAAAAGTATCGAAATCTGAATTGACTCTCCCGAGCCGAAGACAGAGTGGAGCAGGCATACGCGCAAGTGTGGTCCTCCATTCCTCCTCTCTACTATTGATACAAGAGCATGGGGCGTGAACTCATATATAAGCTCGCCAAACGTTTAGAAACACTATATGTGGTATTAAAGTTCCACCCGAACTCCACTTGTTTCAAATTTGAGAATTCCAAACTTTCCTTCCAAAACTATTTGATTTTCCAATTGAAAACCAATTTTAAGTCCAATGCAATTACATAGGTTTACCAAATTAAAACCTAATTACATTAACATCAAATACAACACATAGACCAATCCAAATAAACAATATACCCACAATGAAATGGATTCCCCACTACGATATTCATAGATCTACTATGCCAACGATGATCCTACCTTAGACATAGTGCGGATAGTCAACTAAAGCTATCGTCGGTTGTTTATTATACTAATAGAACCATTGTTTAAAAAAATCTAATCGATCGATCAAGCAAGTTGGATCATGAATCAACTCCGACCTGATCAGTTCAATCGGTTTATGTAAGTATTTTTTAAAATAATAATAATGAGTCGAGTTGGACAGGTGGTCGAACCTATTGGATCGGGTCGAATTGACCCGAATTGAACCGGTTATGATGGCTTTGATTAGATATTTATTATGGACGGTTAGTAACTAAGTACAACAAAAATAATAATCAATAGTGTTTTAGACTTATGAGATTACATCAGATTTTGAATATAATCTATAAGATAGAGAATAATAGTTTAAGTATTAGTTCCAATTTTTGTTCATAAAATGAATCAAAAATAGAAAACTTTTTTATATAATCTTGATGTATACAATATACTTTGCCCAATCCATCTAATAAATACATGATTTGACTTTGAGCAAACATTATACCATATAGTTCGACATAGTTTGATTTACTCAGTGGTTTGTCCGTTAATTTAACAAATCATAGACTCATGCCATATAATGATTTAATTTTTACCATTTTCATTATGAATATTGTTACAACTATATTAAATTACTATTTTATTTTCATGTGTATCTAATTAGCATTCCACTTTACCAAATTTTGAATGGTTAATTTATCAACACGTACATACATACATGTATATATATATATATTATATCTACTTTTCTCGATACAAACAAATTTAGCATGATCGTATTTTTTATAATCGGTAAGAATAATGATGTCATGCTGATATAACTGCCAGTTCAATGAGTAAATTTAGCCTAATTCGATTTTTTTCAGGTTGATAGGAATAATGATGTCATGTTAACATCATCGTTATTTCAAGTGATTTTAACCAACGGTCTGATCCGGTCAGACCAAACCAAGACTTGTAGGTTCAATGTCCAGTTCGATTTTGAAAATCTTGATCAGAATTGTTAGCATTTTTTAGCGTCCTTTATTAGCTATATTCTCCTTTGTCGAACTATTGACAAGACTGCATGATTAGCTACCCTCATTCATCGAAGCAGATTTTTCCCCTTCCCCTCAACATGCTCTCATGAAGCCCCTATAGATAAGTATATAGAAAGTGTGTGGTGAGGTTAAGGGAGGACAATCTTTACTTAACTTGGCCCGACGCTGTCCACTCCCATGACTTTCTTGGTCGGACCAACCCAATCGGCAATTTCTAACAAGTCTTTCAGAATGCATCTAAACACACATGTTCATCTCAAGGGGCTTATTGCGAAGCTCTCTAACTACTAAAGATCAAGTTCTAGCAAAATTTTAGCATCCACAAAATGCTCGGTTGCAATAAGAAAACATGTTTCCAATCCAGATGCTTAAACAAAAGATAGTCAATAAACTCTAATGAGATAATGCTCCGACAATGGCTCTAGCAAGGGAGAAGTTATGGTTGTAAAGGTTCAGGATATAGGATAACCTATACACCTTTATTTATAATTTTATAGCATATTTGAATATAGTTCAAATCTTTAAATGGGATTTGGTTCATCAACACTAAATTGACCTTCTTGAGTTAGGAAGTTTCGATTATAAGTTCTTGTTTGAGTTAGAAAGTTTCGGTTTTGATGTTGTTAGATTTATTAGAAAAATCGATTAGATAGCATATTATAAGTTTCTTTTATAAGTCAGGTTTGAATTCATTTTGAGGATAAAATTACATGGTTTTGCGTCCTTAAAGTCTTACTTTTTTGTCCTCAAGACTTCGAAGACATCGGTAAAAAATCTCTCATGAACTAAACTCATACAAAAGCACTAAAAATCTTAAAAGAGAGCAAAGAGTTTCTGAAAACTCAATAAGAATGAGTGAGTCACCATAAGGACAATTGCTGGGTAGCTAGTCACCTACAATTCCCTTTTAGTCATGTAGTTAATGGTTCTTTTGTAATGTTTTTTTTTCCAGATTGATGTATATGTAAATGAATATATTGAGATAATTTGTTATGTGAACTCTATTTGATGAATGAAAAAATGTTAGCTACTTTTAGTGAATGAAGTTATTACGAAGTAATCAGGATCTCGGATCTAGAATCAGAGCCATGACAATGCGGGCTAGGTACGTTCGATGGACAACCCCATATCCAATTGGCTAGATCTAAAAATGACTTTATTGAGTATGTATCTGACTATGTGTTCCATGCATTGACTCAATTTATTGAGCCTACTATCTTTGGACATGCAATTAATGTCATTTTATATCTACTTGGTCGACTTTGTATTCATGCCAATTCTATAAAACATGTAATTATCATGAATTTTTCTTTCCATTTACTATTAGTAAGAGTTGAAAATATAACAAGAGTTAATGTATAAATGTGGTGCAATATATTTTGATATGTCATTTTATTAGGGACAAAACTATATAAAATATCTATTGACAATAACATCACTTATAGTCATGTCAAAAAATAATGAAAGAATGGTAAATATGTTATATGATAACATCCTTACATAGTTATAAATGTATTGATTCATGTGCACATTTTACTTTGCCTTGTTCTCTAGTTCAATATTTCAATGTAATTCCATTTATATTATATATACAATGTTTGAAGGAAGTAATACAATAAAAAGAAAAGAGAAGACAAGCAAACAGGGAATTTGAAAGGAAATCGTTATCTTTCATTTTACAACCCATGATTGGTTGAGCCCCTTTACGCCACCAATCGATTAAAATAATACTACCCAATAACCAATTAATCTCTATCTATCATAACAACCGATCAAGAAGAAGATTAGCCATCTTTTATCACTTGTACTTCAGCTCTCCTTCCCTTGAAGACATTAGTAAAATCATATGTCACTTTCATCCCTAACAATCAGATCTAGCCGATGAAAGTTTCCTCAATAATGTATCCACTAGCCGACTTGAACATTTCACTTCAGATACTAGAGCATTAGTAGAAAGTTCCCCTTACACACATCAATCAATCGATGATAATATGATCTAATAACCAACAAACCATTACCTATCCAACAACCGATCAAGAAGGGAGATTAGATGACTTTATAACTTTAGCTCTAGCTCTCCTTCTCTTTGAAGGCAATAGTGAATCATTCTTCGCTTTCAACGCTGACAATTTGATTTTCCTAATGGAAATTTCTTGATGATACATCTTGTCTTTCATCATGAGTGCATTGTTGGGATTAACTTAGATTATCATGCCTTTTCTATCGATGGAGCCGCTTACCCAATATGTGGTTATGACCTGGGCATGAAAACATCTATCATAAGTATGAGAGTTGTGCATAAACAACAAGAAAATAAGAATTAATGATGGCATTTGATCTTTATTGTTTTATTTGTCTTCTTCATGATAGGCTTTTCCTACATGAGTATTCTCCCTTTGACTAGCCTATTCTTTGTTTTTGAGACAAAAGATGTTCATTTGCCTTCTTAATTTTTATATGGGTTCTTATCAGTTGTTCCCTATGATCAGTTATCCCCTCCCTTTTTGGGAATATCAATTCTGCCCTTGACTTCTTCCACAGTGATTATTTGTGCTTCTCGATTAGTTGTTATCCATCCCCAACACAAATGGACGTTAACTTTGAGGACACAAGGGAAATCAGATAAAAAACCAAAGGGTTGAAAGGCCTTCCTTCCTCTCCAACCCCTCCTCCTCCTCCGATCACTCCTCTCCTTTCAGTCCCTCCACCCCTTTCGACCACCCCTCTGATAAATCCATGATTTATCATATTATTATCTTTTTATTATCCATCTTACTTAAATTATTTAATAAGATTCAATCTTAATTAACCAACATTAACATTTAGCACCTTATATATAATTAACCCTATTTATTATGCGTAAATAAATATATTATTGTACCTTTATTTTATATGTTTTCTTATTATTAAAAATCACATAAAAATTACTTTAATATTATACATATTTGTTTTGATATTATTTATGAATAAAAATACAAAAATCATAAAATAAATTAAAATAAGTATTTTATTCACTTAAAATGATTGTAAAAATATTATCTTGAGCATATGGTTATATTTTGACTTTGGTTCTACATGAATCTTGTAGATCTTGAAAATATCTACGACTTTCATGTTCAATAATTTTTCATTTGAAGCTTATATATTCTTATTTTCCTTTATTTTATCCATTTCTATTTCCCTATTGGGTCATGTGGCACCACCACCTCTAGCCACGTGCCAGGCCCTACTCGGCCGCACCTGCTCTCTGCCATTAAATCCATCTAAAGGGATATGATCTGAGCCACTTACCCCTGCTTCTCTCTTGGTTTTCTGATCAATATGACCAGATGCCATTACATCCGATCCTCCGCGCCCTTCTCCCATCCGTTGGATTGCACAATCCAATGGTTGTGGTCCATCATATTCCTCCCCAACTACCCTCTTCACACACTCACAACCCGTGGCTGCATGTTCTTGTTTCTTTTTCCCCAACTGCTCCGAGCAACCTCTCCACTTCCTTCCAACTCTCGATCACATCCATAATTATCTCCTTCCATGCTAGTCATATGTCCTCCACATTCTTCCCAACCATCGGTCGTCGAGGAGCAGTTAAAGTTCGACTACCACCTCCTGGAACCCTCCTCCTCTTCCTTTAAATATCCTTCCTCCAGTCGGATTTGCCGGCATCTTCCCTACGAGAGCTCTAAGCCTAATCTTTATCTTTATGATAGTGAGAGTGGGATAGAGAGAGAGATACAATAGAGGATTATTTACCGAAATGATCCATGTCTTCTCATATGTGTAGTATCTACATTGTTGCTCATGCTTCGGTCCTTTAACCTAAGAACCGTGAAGCGACAGTCAAGGAAGTGAGTATTTAACCTCCAAGCATGTCTCCGCCCTCCTCGATTCTAACACGTTCATCCTCCTACTCTTCAAGTAACATTCTAATTCATTTTCTCTTTACTTCTCGAATTTTCTACAGCATAGTTATCGGAAATGCGAGACCACGACGAACCATTATGCAGAATATCATTCCCTGATCTCAAATGAAGAATAATTAATTTACATTATAGGTCCCTTTGTACAATAGGATTTTGTACTTTGGCCATCTTAATGATCATATAACTATTGATTCAATTGTTGAATCATAGAGGTTGGTTCTTGGATGAAGGTCTAAAGTGTTAGATTGATGAGTCTTCAAGCACCATCAAATGATTGTTACGAGAGGATCTCCAGATTGAGAAGGAGATGGCAATCCTTTCTCTAAAGGCTGATCTCTAACCGACCTTTTGATGTAGGTTCTATGCATAGGAATAGATATTTAGAGGTGTTATATAACCAAAGACCTATGTCGTATGTTGTCATGATATAGGCACGGATCCTCTAATCGGAGACAGATATGTTACTATATGTATGAGTATGTACATTTGGCAGATTAATAGGTTGATGATCTAATCAAGGTCTATACACCAGCGTGTTTGTATACATGCAAGGACATATGAGTAATAAGATCTCTCAAAGGGATCACAAAGATTCATTTAATGAACTGGAAGACATGAGCTCACTCATAACATATTGGGAAGAATCAAATTCCATGCACAATCGTCTCTCTTTGTAAGCTTGATTGAATTTGTAGGTTTGATATATATTTTTGGAAATTATATGATCAACATCTGAGTATGATATATGATTTTGGAAAGTATATGCTTGATACCAACTCCCAATAGTCAAATGAGCAACTTTATGATAAAACTATGAAGTAGACAACGTAAAATTGATCTAAAACTTCATGTTTATTCTAGGTCTTCCAGTATGTAAGATGTACATGTATTAGGAATACCTGAGGATGGTGCGATCATAAACGATTATATAATCATGATGCTTCCAATCCTAGGGAGTGATGAAACGGGATCGGATTTTAGTGACTCATCTCAATAAAGAAGTAATATGATCTTTACCTAAATGTTGGACTGTGATCTGAATGTAATTTAGATGCAATGAAAAAGATTAGATTTACGGTTTTGATTAATTAAACATCTATGGGAGGTGTGCAAGATCTGGATTTGAGATGTGATCTCAATATTCACATCATGTCCTTATCTCCAAGTATCCACAAAGAAAGCGCATTCTCCTTGAAAGAATTCATGGATAATTTCAATATTGATATTATGTATCTAAGCAAAGAGATATTGATAATTAAATGTGATTTAATTATCATTAATAATATGAATTTGATTCATATTATAAGAAGAGTTATCTGATATCATTACGTGTGATTTAATTATCAAAGATGTGAATAATGTGAATGTGATTCATGCTGTTTGGGCACATGAGAAAAAAGATCCAAGATTATTAAATATGATTTATTATCAAGGATATTATTAATGTGGATATCACTATCAACAATAGTCATGGATATTATAAATATGACTTAGTATATGATGGAGAAATTTAATTGCAAATAGAATTACAATTATAAGTTGTTGTGAATTGGATTCATAAAAAAATTAATTATAAATCTAATTTACATATTATGTTGGGTATATGAATATGATTCACAATTATCAATGACATGATTGATATTTTCACAAATTTAATTTGGAATTATTTTTGTGAAGATAAATGAAATAATACTTGTTGCATTTTATCCTATATAATAAATATATATTAAAGAAGAAAAACCACCAATCGTCTACCTTGACCAAAGTCGAAGGGGGGGACGGCCACCCTCTTTTTAGGATATTGGTTGCCTTCCTCATTATCTATTTATTATAATTGAAATTAGAATGAATTAATTTGTATCTTGATAAAGGGATATTATTAAATTATTTTAGTTAAATTTGTTGTAGCAAATTTATAGCAACAAATCACGGTCATTGATTAATAACCTCTTACTATAAACTATTGATTTAGGAGGCACATGGATTGAGATCCATATACATCCGACTAGTATAAAAGGAAGGGTAGACATTGCCTTTTAAAAAACACACATGCCAAGAGGAATTAAACTCTCTCCATTTCTCTCTCTCTAAACACCAAGTCTTTTTCTCATTTGGTTGTGCACCATGGAACCCTAGAGAGAGTCACCATCATTGCAGCATCATCATTATGTTATCGGATTGTTTTGTAGATCTTTGTCTCCTTCGGTGTGCCTCAGTCGTGAAGAATATGTCAGATCTCATGAGACGAGATCAGGAGATTCATCGCTTGGATTATCAACATGGATTGCAAGGAGCGCGCATCTCTCAACACGCTCACAAGCGTCTCCCCCGACGGATCGGACTTGAGACAGGAGGTCTCTTCCTTTAGAGACTCGATCGCAATCACGCTTCAAGAGTTAAACCTAATATTTGTTTGTGTCTTAGATGAATGATCAGAGAAGTGTTCTTGGATCATGTGGTTTTATCGTTTAAACTTTTTAAATTCCGCAGCCTCAAGCAACTAAGTCGCTCCTAATCGCATACAATGTGATCCTCATGCTTTTGTGATGCGCTTAATGATTTTCCCAAATCTTTCAAGTGGTATCAAGGTGGTAGTTATGAGATTTTGGATATGATCCTTAACCTAAGATGACTTGGGCATTTTTTTGTTGTGTGATGCTTCATAGCATTTCATTCACGCAACCCAGTTTAGTGCATTTTTTTGCCCAGTTTAAAAGTGTTTAAATACGTGATATCACTTGGATAATGATCCACATTAAAAAAGGAAACTGTGGGATTTGAGTTTGCATGATTTGGAATCCGATCTAATGAACATGCATCCACTATTTCGAGGATGGTGAATCTTGACGTAATTAAAGAGTTAATTACATTTTTAAAACAATTAGAAATGTGTGAATATCACTCGGCAACTGTTTTAAATAAAATTAGCAAACTATGGAAACTTATTTTACTTGATTTAGATTTAAATTGATTGAGATATGCTAATTTTAATAAGTAGGAGTCACTGCTGGAAATTACATGCTTGATCATGAACCTTGTGATTGTCATTTAATAAAATTAATGCAAATCAATGGTTTGATTTCATGAGATAATTATTGATGAATATTTGCAAAATACTTAAAGATGATGATTATTTACTTGAATGACATTGACCATAACCAAAACTTGTTAGATATGATCTAGATCACAATTGGTTACATGAACCTTCCAACAATCATTGATACTTGAATAGGATTGGGGATTTGTTTAGCAAATATCCTTATAATATTAATCAAAAATATTTTGATTATTATTATATGGTATAACTTTGGTTGAAAGATCGATCATCATCTCGTGTACAAAGTGATATATTGGCATTATTCTGACCTGTGGTGGATATGGTGTCTAGTCATTGAGCGTTGGGGTAACAAGTTGCTCCATGAGTTGTCTGTCCCACTCCCGTTGGTACTGACCATGATAGCGGACAAGAAAGGGATAACGTTTGAAAGAATTATGATGTATTTTTCTAATTATTAAAATCTGAATAATGTGTATTTTTGAGATAACGTCGTCCTTTAAGTAACCATCAAGTTTGTTGGTTGATTGATTGGATTGATAATTGATTTAATATGATTAAATTAATTAGATCTAATTAAAATTAAAATACTCTATTATGAGTAGAGTTGTTATTTCTCTTAGAAGAATTAATTATGTGAATATGATTCATAATAATTAATTAGAATATGTACATGATATGGAGGATTACATAAGTGACATCCATGGTCTAATCATGTTAATGGTTGGTTTAATTAACGACGGGTCAACATCATCTTAGGGTTGGTGGGTCCAGGTGTTAAAGACCGAATTGGGAATGCAAGTTGGACTTGCAAGGCGGAATATATTCCCGCTTCTTTTTATCCAAGTTACACGTTCTCATATTATTGGGATGTGACAAAGATAAGAAAGGAGATCCCGGATTTTGCTTGAGATATAATGGTAAGTATATCTCTTAGGGAATTAACTTTCAGTGTTGACAAGGCAAGATAACTTTGATATAAAAATTCCTAAATCAAAGTAAAAAAATATATTTATATATATACGTAAATTATCTTATTTCAGATATTCCTCATTAAACCCGCTCAAAACTATACTCAATAATAACCAGTAAAATATCATGGATCGGATCCATGATCAAGATATTGTACTTGCAGTTGGACACATAATGTATGTGGTTACAATGTGGAAGTTTCCTCGTAATAATAAGGAATGACAATTAAATAAATAATACGACTAAAACTCTAGGTTTTTATGTCTCTATAGTATTGATCTCTCATCGAATGTACTTTGGAAGTGACATGTCGATGATGATCGTAATTGTCAAATAATCCTTATAAAATATAAGATATGTTATGTCATACATATCTGCTCTCGACATTTAATCATGAATGACATGGTTCACTGCATCGTGCAGGATGGTGGCTCTATAGGAGATGATGTGTTCAAAATTTTTGAGTTCCTATCTGAACTTGTCTTTAAGAGTTAAGATATATGTAGATATGATTATTGTAATCATTCTACTATCTATACTCAAGTCATTCATGAAGCTTCATAACATTCATATTGTATGAATTGAATGAAGCATGCATAAATATTGAAATACTCTTGTATTGAAATCTTTTGAATTCAACAGAATAGATCCTTTGTCTTAAGTAGTGGTTGTTTATAGATGAAGGGAGCACAATGGAAGCATGGGTCTGACCCAAGCAAGAATAAAAGTCAAGGAGTTGACTGTACTTTTGTAGTTTCCATATGACATACAAAGAGTTGGATAAATGCCAATATTGCAATAAGTCGATGTACTGATAGTGTGACTATCTAGGATCCTTAGAGAAGAACTCGGATAGTGCATCGGAATAATATACATCTACATATCATCATTGAAATTGACTTTCTTATTTGATAAGATCAAAATCTATTAATTGTATATCATTCTTCTAATAACACATGCAATTGTTGCATATGCTTTAGAATATTGGAAATTTTGATCTTAATGTTTAATAGTCATCTATATGGAATTGACGCAATTGTTGCAATAATCTCCATTGGATAGATAAAATATATTTTCAGTGGGAGAGCCCTTAGTCCTAAATAATATCTCTATGACCTGGATATTAGAATATACTCATTGTTTATTTCTAAATGTTGGAAATAAACATGAATTTTGGAATAGACCTATCATAAAGAGTTATGACGGATATATTTCAGATAGTAATCTATCTGTAGGACTCTATCAAATTAAAAATTAATGAATGGTTCATTAACATTTCTAAATATTGAAAATTAAACCTTAAAAGATCAATAGGAGAATTATGATCATTTGATAATAATCTGGCATCAAGCCTTCGACATACGTCTGTTGATGAGATCAATAGACTAGTAAGAGATGAAGCTTTAGAATGTCTGAAATTTCAAATCTTACATACTTGTGAATATTGTATTCAACGTAAAAATGTCCAACACACCCTTCTTTGAGAAGGGTGAAAGATGTCAAGGTTTCAAGATCCGATACATATTGATGTATGTAGATCATCTATGTCATAATAAACATTAATGATATGTGAATATCATTCGATGATTTTTGTGACATGAGATTTCTTCCCTTCACCTTATAAACCTTTGAAATGTTCAAGGATTTCATAATTTTGGCTTAGAACCAAAGTCTGAAGGATGATGAAATGAATTTGATCTAACCTAAGTAGCAAGTACATATTAGATGAATTCAAAGAATACCTTATGGAAAAAAGAATATCATTCCTGTCTCAATCCTCCTAATGCACCTAAAGTCAATAGAGTTGTAAGGAGATACCATTGGATCATATGTGACATGATTTGATCAATGATGACTCTTAGCATATTTACCTCTTAGTTTCCAGGTATATATGTAGTATAAACTACAATATATATCCTTAATATGATTCTATGCAAATCTAAGCCTCAAACCCTCATAAGCTATGGATTGGAACCTAGCCTAGTGTTGGATACTTGAGGATTTACGGTTGCTTGGTCCATAACTTTGTCATGGATCCAAGTAAGCTAGAATCTGGCACTAGAAAGTGCTACTTCATTAGGAAAATAAAAGATAGCATTGGATACCTACTTTATGGCCTTGATATTTTTTAAAAGATTTCATCTCTAAGGATATGATTCTTACAGGATGACTCTTTTGAGAATCAAGACAAAAATGAAGTGAAGGAACTCCTTTAATCTTGATAAGATAATGAGGCTCCTGAAATCAGAAACTAAAAGGACAATTAAAGATGAAACACTAATACCTATTCAAATGAATTTGAGGATGGATTCCATGTGTCATTTAAGTCTGGCAATGATCTGACTTCATGTGATGAGGCTTCAAAAGATCATGATATGAAAAGATGGATGTTAGCAAGTAGACTTCATATACAAATGTTGTATATGGACCCTCGAGGATCCACCTATATGGGTAAGACCCATTAAGGTGTAAATGGATCTTCAAGAGAAAAAGGGAACATGATGAGAAGGTAGAGACATTCAAAACACGGCTCGTATCCACAAAGATACACT
Source organism: Ottelia alismoides (assembly GCA_037367405.1). Lineage (NCBI taxonomy): Eukaryota > Viridiplantae > Streptophyta > Magnoliopsida > Alismatales > Hydrocharitaceae > Ottelia > Ottelia alismoides. The sequence goes on from JAZKJV010000793.1 coordinate 176,410, forward strand.
CGAAGAGAAGACATCGCTTGTAGTGAGACTTGCTCTTCAGTGACATTGCTTAAACCTATCAGAATATTTCTAACTATAGCTACACAACTTGGCTTTGACATCTTCAAGATGGAAGTCAAGATTGCATTCCTCTATGAATACCTCTCCGAGGATATTCATATGAAGTAGTCCCATGGCTTTATGGATGAGGAAATCAAAGAGTGAAAGCTAAAGAACTCCATCTATGGACTCAAATAAGCTTCTTGTAGTTGGACATAAGATTTCATGAAATTATAAATGTTATGATTTCAGATAGAATTGTGATGAACCATGTAAAGCTTAGTAGGAGTTCCATTGTATTCATCGTGCTAAATGTATATGATATCCTAATCATTTGGAATGATATAAGGATGATAATAAGTGTTTTATAATCTGGCTATTCCATACTTTGAGATATGATCTCAAGGATACCTATTAGATTTTAGTTCTGAAGATGCTCAGAAGCATAGAGAAGAGGGTATTGGGAGCGTCACATTAGTGATACACCTTGGATATGTTCCATTTTCTGGAAAATTCCAAGAAAGGATTCCATCCCTTGAGATATGGTATTGACATGTTTGAAGGGATAGTACCTCAAAGAGTTGTGGAACTAAGTGCTAAAACTGCTTGCCCTTATGCATTAGTTATGAGAAGCCCGTGTATGTTAAATGTGTACAAAATCCGATGTCTGCCATGCAGTGGGAGTAGTAATCCATTACTAATCCTACTATGTAAATAAAACACTTGATTGCAGTAATAATAACAATATTTTCAAAGAGGACAAGACTTTTGAGATAGTGATATCTAAATCTTATCTTCAAGAACTTAAGACTTTTATAGATAGTGATCTAAAAGGTCTTAACTGCAGATACCTTAGGAGATAGAGATCTCTGAGAATAATGGTATTCTATTAAGGATAACAGAAATTATATATTGGTTATAACGATTATTGAACTATGGTGTCAAGGACACTATAACTAGCAAGATTGAGTATTGGTTGCATAAGATGCAACATTCGCATTGGATGCGAGCAGTGTTACTATGAGATATGCAAGTTCCGTAAAAGGACTTGACGTAGTATCTCAGGAGCAGAGTGATTGATCATCTTACGTAGCTATTTTTCTAAATAGCCTATGATTGTCATAAGAGTGTGGGTTTAAATATTAGCCTATTAATGGCTCTTTGGGCTAATGGGAGATTGTTAGACATGCGAGCCCACAGTAAGCCATTATGCAATAAATGTTATTGCGAATATCATTCCCTGATCAGAAATCAAGAATAATTAGTTTGCATAATAGATCCTTTAGTACAATTAGGGTTATGCACCTTGGCTATCTTAGTGATCATACAACTGTTGATTCAATTGTTGAATCATAGAGGTTGGTGCTTGGATGAATATCTAAAGAATTTGATTGAGGACTCATCAAGCACCATCAAATGATTATTAAAAGAGGATCTCCATCTTGAGAAGGAGATGGCAATCCTTCCTCTAAAGGCTGATATCTAACCGACCTCTTGATGTAGGTCCTCTACATAGGAATAGAGATTTGGAGGTGTTAGATAAGTTAGGTCAAAGAGTTGACTTAGTAAGATCGAGGTAACTAAAGACCTATGTTGTATGTTGTCACGATATAGGCACACATCCTCTAGACGGAGACAGATGTATTACTATATGTCTGAGTAATGTATATTTGGCAGACCAATAGGTTGATGACCTAATCAAGGTCTATACACCGGCGCGATGGTGTGCATGCAAGGGCATATGAGTAATACGATCTCTCAAAGGTCTCATAAAGGTTCATTTAGTGAATTGGAAGATATGAGCTCACTCATGACATATTAGGGAATCAAATTCCGTGAACAGTCGTCTCGCATTGGAAGCTTGATTGAATTTGTAGGTTTTATATATACTTTTGGAAAGTATATGATCAACTCCTGAGTATGATATATGCTTTTGGAAAGTATATGATCGATACCAACTTCCAATAGTCAAATGAGAAACTTTATGATAAAACCCTGAAGTAGACAACATAAAATTGATCTAAAACTTCGGGTTTATTCTTGGTCTTCCAATATGCTGGATGTACAAGTATTAGGAATACCTGAGGATGATGTGATCATAAATGAACGTATAACTATGACGCGTCCATTTCTAGGGAGTGATGAAACATGTTTGGATTTTAGTGACTCCTCTTAATAGATAAGTAATGTGATCTTTGTCTAAATATTGGACAGTGATCTGAATGTGATTTAGATACAATGAAAAGATAGATTTACGATTTTTATTTAATCAAACATCTGTAGGAGGTATGCAAGATCTGAATTTGAGATGTGATCTCAATATCTAAGTCACTATACATGTAACAATACAATCACCATGTCCTTATCACCAAGTATCCACGGAGAAGGTGCATTCTCCTTGAAATAATTCATGAATAATTTCAATGTTGATATTATGTGATTTAATTATCAAAGATGCAAATAATGTGAATGTGATTCATGTTATTTGGGCACATGAGAATAGAGATCCAAGATGATTATATGATTTAATTATCAAGTATATGATTAATGTGGATATCAGCATCGACAATAGTCATGGATATTATAAATATGATTTATAATATGATAAAGAGATTTAATCGTAAATAGAATTATAAATTATATGTTGTTGTGAATTGGATTCACAGTAAAAAATTAATCGCAAATCTAATTTACATGTTATGTTGAATATATGAATATGATTCATATTTGTCAATGGCATCATTGATGTTTTCACAAATTTATTTTAGAATTATTTTTGTGAAGAAAAATGCAATAATATTTGCTGCATTTTATCCTATATAATAAATATATATTAAGGAAGGCAAACCACCAATAATGTGGTCGTCCACCTTGACCAAAGTCAAAGGGGGGACGACCACCCTCTTTTTAAGGTGAGGTTGCCTCCCTCATTATTTATTTATTATAGGTTAAATTAAAATGAATTTATTTATATATTGATAAAGGGATATAATTAATTTATTTTAATTTAATTTGTATCTTGATAAATACATATAATTAATTTGTAGCAACAAATCATGGTCATTGATTAATAACCTCTTAATCTAAATCATTGGATTAAGAGGGCACATGGATTGAGATCCATATACATCCAACTAGTATAAATGGAAGGGTAGACCTTACCTTTTAAAAAACATACATACCAAGAGGAATTAAACTCTCTCAATCTCTCTCTAAACGTCAAGTCTCTCTCTCTCTCTCATTATGGTCATCCACCATTGGGCCCTAGAGAGTCGTCATCGTCGCGACATCGGCATTATGCTACCGGATTGTTTGCTCGTGGATCTCCATCTCCTTAAGTGCACCTCGCTCGTGAAGAAGATGTCGGATCCTGTGAGACGAGACCATGAGATTCACCGCTTGTATTATCAACATGGATTGCGAGGAGCACACGTCTCATCAAAGCGCTTGCAAGCGTCTCCTCCGTCAGATCAGAGTTGAGATAGGAGGTCCCTTCCTTTAGAGACTCGATCGCAACCACGCTTCAATAGATAAACCTAATACTTATTTGTGATTTAGATGAAACGATCTGAGAAGTGTTCTTGGATCATGTGGTTCCATCATTTAAATTTTTTTAATCTTGTTGCGATCGCACACGATGCGATCCTCACGCTTACGTGACACGCTTAAGGATTTTCCAATGTTCTTCAATAGTCACACACCTTCATCATTGCCTGATCTCATTCATATATTCTCCTCACTCCAACTATTCACACACATCCATCTTTCTACACACTTCTCCATCACCTCCTCCATCTCGGACTTTCACAACCTCGCAAAAGGGTTGTGAACCCGTTAGGGATCACTTCCTCTCTGCTCGACGAAGCCCCCATTTCACTTCCTTTTCATCACAATAGATTCTCTTGTTGTTGGATATCCATACTAACCATGTAGGATCTTGAGTGATTAGGATTTCCAAGGTTCTCCGATCCAGGTTTTTTTCTCCGACTACCTTGCTTTGCCAGCTCTTTCGTGCCACCTACATGTCACCTACAAGCCTCCATCACCTTCGCTAAGGTTCCAACCACCCTCCTCGACCTTCAGAATGATCATAAGAATGAGGAGGATCAAGAGCTTCATCATCGAAGCTCTGCTAGGCTTCGTCTCTTACAAAGGAGAGGGTTCTTCCAGAACCTACAGGTATCGTCGGATCATATACCTTTGATCTAATATAATGGTTGCAATCCATTACTATGCCTCCATTAGAAGAAGCGATTCATACCGTAGCTTCGGGTCGCCCGAGTCTACACTAGAGCTCCAACGCCCATCACGTCGCCCGAAGCAATCCCGTCACCCAAGTATGATGTCTCACGTGAGCAGGGAAATTACATCATCTAGCTAGTACTTTCTTCTATTTACAAATAGATCCAATGTGTTCTTAGAGAGTGCCCCTAGGGAAATTTTCAAGATAAACCCCCACTACTTCTTTTAATTACTACTTTATCCCTGTAGGGGTGAATTTACATCTTTTATCCTGGAAATTTTTGTATTTACAATTCAAACCTAATTTGGACCTCTTTTTTATGTAAATATTATGTTTTCTTTGCATATATGCCCCTACCTTGATCATTTAATGCCTTGAGCATATTAAATCCAAATTTTATGAAAATTGGTCTTCAGTTAAAGACTTTTTGACGCTCTTCATATTGGACTCTCTGATTTGCCTTGTGGAAAATGAATTAGAATTCAGAGAAGTATCTTGGCTACGGTCATCTACTAATTGAGCTAAATTAGCATGTTAGTTGATTTAAATGTGTCTTTGAGCCCCTGATTCTGCCTTGATTATATTGATACTAATTAGGAATCTTGCTTGTTTACTTTTGTGGACATTAATTCCTGATTTAGAGACACTTTAAGGTGCTCAGTTATGTTGAGTGATTAAAATATACATGATATCAATTGAATGATGTCTTGATGACACATACCAATTAGTACTTGAAAATTGATGACATATTTGACTATTGTACGCTTGACAAAATTAATTTGTAATTCATTAATCATGAACATTTATTTTGTGAGTTTGTGTGTCTTTGTGTACTTGTATATTATTTTGCATTTAGTCTCATTCTGTAGCATATCTCATATTTACATGAAAAAACCCCATAAAAATCATGTATGCATTTGCAGTATTTTACGCCCTTTACTTGTGTAGCATCTTAGAGTATCTAAATTACATACCTAGATCTCTAATTAGATAGCTTAATCAGTAGCATCTATGTATTCGACCCTGGGCGTATCCAGGAGATTTTAGCTGTGTCACTCCTCGTAGAGATTCTTGCTCGATTCTGACGAATACGTAATTGGTCGTATTATAATGATACATAATTAAGATAGTTGATTACACATTTATCACCCTCCCCTTCGAGCCCCTCCTCCTCTTATGCATTTCTTGTACTCTGACCACTCCTCCTCCTCCTCCTCTAACCTGTCTTCCTCTTCTGACCATCCTCCCTTCCAACCCCTCCTCCTCCCCCTTTGCCCTACCCTCCTCCTTTCCTCCCATCCCCTTTTCATTCCATCCAGCCCCTCTCCTCCTCCATCGTTAAAGGTTTTAATTCTTTTCCTATTCATTCCCATCAACATTTATCCTGAAATCAACCATTCCTTATTGTTCTTTTTCATTTAATTTATCTAATCATAACTTTTCAGATTAATTCTTAGAATCGATTGAGATTTATACCCTTTTAGGAGCAAGTCATATTGTTCGGTATCTTCAACCCATTTGTTGTAGCACCATTTTTACCTGTGCATGAGCATCCATTGAATGACCAGAAGGACCACCCAATTATGCAATGCACACATTTTGAGGGGCTTAAAAGTGCAACGCCTCCCGCAAATCAAATCTTTAACCATTACACATGTCGAAAATGAGGATCACCGACCTTTCGAGTCCGAGTACAACTCCTCCATCTTCAACACCTGAAGCATCACCGCCATCTTATTAGCAAACGAAGAACCACTTAAAGCAGAACCACATGAAGCATCTGAAGGATATTGTGAATCCTCAAGCGCATCACGGAAGCGTGTCGATCGCATCGTATGCAATCGGAGCAACTAGTCGCACTAGTTGCTAGAAGCAGCGGAAATTAAAATTTTTTAACTTTAAAGATGAAACCACATGATCACGAGAACACTTCTCGGATCGTTTCATCAAACCACAAAGTATAAGGAATACCTCTTGAAGCGTGGTTGTGATCGTGAGATCCCAAAGTAGAGATCCTCCTATCTTAAGTCCGATCCACGAAGAACGCACTTGCGGGCGCGATGATGAGTCACGTTCCTTCCCGCAATCCTCGATGAAGATCCAAGCGATGGCTCCGCCGATTTCGTCAAATGAAATCCGTCGTCTTCCTTTAGAGTAAGAAACTCCAAAGAAGAAGGAGATCCTCGAGTCGTCGAAGAAGAAGCCGAGAGTCTCTCCTTTCTCAACACAAAGTGGACGGCCACTTAATGGAGAAGAGAAAGAGAGAGAGAGGGCGAGAATGAGAAAGAGAGAGAGAGAGAGTTGTCACCTTGTACAACTCTTAATGATGTGCCATGGAAGGCTACCCTAGCCCTCTATTTATATTAGTTTAGGATCCAATGGATCTCAATCCATGGGACACATGGATCCAAAGGCTATGCTTGGTCCATGCTAAATCAATGGCTATGATTGTTGTTGATTAAAACCAACAACATTAATTTAAATTAAAATATGTTGCAACATTATCAACATAATTTAATTTAACTTTAACTAATTAAGAGATAATGTGATAAATAAAATGGAGTCAACCAACCTCCCCTAAAATTGGGGTGTTATTTTGTCTCCTTTTATTTTATCTTATTATTTCTTAATAAATTGCAATAACTATTATTGCAATAATATCCACCAAATTAATTCCAAATTAATTTGTGAATATTTCAATCATGCCATTGATCATTATGTGAATCATATTCACAACCCAAACTAATTTGTAAATTACATTTCCAATTAATTAATTAATGTGAATCCAATCCACACAATTAATTAACAAATGCTATTTACATAGATTCTCTCTCTTATATATGTATATTATAAATCATATTTATAACACACATATATCATGGATAGTATTATCCACATTCTCTAATCCTTGATAATTAAATCCCATTTAATTATCTTGGATAATAATTCTCACAATATGAATCATATTCATATTAAGCTTGATAATTAAATCTCATTTAATCATCAAGTTCTTCTTGCTTGGATATGGAATTCATCAAATGAATTATTCTTGAACTCCTTCAAGAATAATGTGCTTTCTCCGCAGATACTTGGAGATAAGGACAGGGCGATTGTATTATTCCATGTATAGTGACTTGGATATTGAGATCTTATCTCAAATCCAGATCTTACGAACCTCCCACAGATGCTTGATTAAATCAAGACCGCAAATCCAATCTTCTCTTTGAATCTGAATCTCATTCAGACCAATGTCCAACACTTGGACTAAGACCGGATCGCTTCTCTACTGAAAGGAGTCACTAAAATCCAGACCTGTTTCATCACTCCCTCGGAATGGAAGCGTCATAGATATACAATCGTTTATGATCACATCACCCTTCAGGTATTCCCAATACCTGTACATCCTGCATACTGGAAGACCCATGGTCAACCCGAAGATCAAGATCTATTTTACACTGTCTTCTTCAGGGTTTGATCACCAAGTTTCTCATTTTGATCATTGGGATTTGGTATTGATCATATACTTTCCAAAAGCATATATCATACCTAGGTCTTGATCATATACTTTCCAAAAGTATATATCAAACCTACAAATTCAGTCAAGCTTCCAAAGCAAGACGACCGTGCACGGAATTTGATTCTTCCCAATATCTCATGAGTGAGCTCATGTCTTCCGGTTCAGTAGTGAACCTGTATGATCCCTTTGAGAGATCGTATTACTCATATGCCCTTATATGCACACCAACGCGCCGGTGTATAGACCTTGGTTAGGTCATCAACCTATTGGTCTGTCAAATGTGCATACTCAAACATATAGCAATACATCTGTCTTCGGTCAGAGGATGCGTGCCTATGCTGTGACAGCATTCAACATAGGACTTAGGTTATCTCGATCTCGTTAAGTCAACTCTTTGACCTAACTAATCTGACACCTCCGAATCTCTATTCCTATGCAGAGGACCTGCATCAAGAGGTCGGTCAGATATCAACCTATGTGAGAAAGGATTGCCATCTCCTACTCAGGCTGGAGATCACATCTTAATAATCATTTGACGGTGCTTGATGAGTCCTCAATCTAACCCTTTAGATATTCATCCAAACACCAGCCTCTATGATTCAATAATTGAATCAACAGCTGTATGATCATTAAGACAGCCATGGTACATAATCCTAATTGTACAGAGGGACCTATTTTGCAAATTATTTATTCTTCATTTCAGATCAGGGAATGATATTCGCAATAACATTTATTGCATAATGGCTCGTCGTGGGCTCACATGTCCAACAACATCAGGATGCCAACGACCCCCTATGCAAGAACAAAGAATGCCTGGAGCGTGAACTCTCGTAACTTCCAACACCCAGTTGCACAATAAGCCATTCACCGTCATTCTTTGCCAGGAGAAGCACCATGGGTTTAACACAACCCATCGAGCTTGTCGTCACCATTGAGGAGGAGGGGTGGTAAAGGAGGAGATAGGGTTTTTTTTCTTGTTATGCCAATCTTAACTACACCATGGTTTGAATAAAGCATGGTTTAGTTCAACTAATTAACAACCAGACTAATGAAAGGGCACGAGTGATCATTGTGAAAGAAGTCAAGGACATAATTAATATTCTCAGAAAAAGAGCGAGCAAAACTGATATTGCAATATCTTAGAAGGATACAACTGAAAAACAACTAATTTACATTAATCATATTTCTCTTGCCATCCATCTTGTGGCGCCTTTTACTTGATTACCTTGTATTCACTCTGGTATCATTTTACCAAAGCTTAAAAAGAAAAGGAAAAAGGGAGGGGAACTCGAAGCCGCGTAAGAACAGTCGGACGGAAGAGAAGAGAAGGCCGAAGTGAAAGCCGCCCCTTCCTTTATCCCCCGACGCACCACCACAAAATAAACGAACATCTCCTCACCTCCGATACAAACCCTAATATCCTTTCCCTCCCATTTCATCCCGATCTCAATCCCAATCGCAAAGGCTTCAGCTTTCGGGATCAGATCTCCATGGCTGGTCGTTTCGACGTCAATCCCTTCGCCGAGGAGGATGTCAACCCCTTCGCCGTACGCTTCCCTTTCTTCCTCAGATCTTTACATTTTCGTTATTTCTTTCTTATGTTTCTCCTAATTTTGTGTTGGATTTGACTGGACATGCAATTCGCTTGTTTCGGATCGGGCAATATTTCGGTGTCTCTTCGAGATCAGGAGGGGAATACAATTTTGGTGTTTGAGTTAGGATTTTACTGTATCCGTTCGTTAAGATCTCTTTTTGGATGTATACTTCAAATTCAAGAGTTGGTTAATGGAAAACGAATAGCCCTCTTTTTGGTCTCTCAGGCGATTGGAATGACGACAGCTACATTCACAGCTTTTGGAGCTTATCGTTGTTTATGCCATCCCTTGATCCGACTATTAGAGCCTATTTGATTACTGGTTGATTACACATGATACAACCCAGTGTCGGTTCTGGGATGCTTCCATCTTTACCCTTACATTATTTGGTTAGTATTAATAGTGTGGGTTCCACATTTTCTTTACTATACTCTTTTTAATCATCTTCAAATAAAAAAGGTTGATATAAAAACATAGTTTAATCATGTTTTTTTAATCCAAAGTTTAATCATAAATTTAATAAATATAACATACCTACAAACAATATCACATGATATTCATTTACGTCCAATCCTTTTAATCATACAAACACCTACTAGTACTACTACTAAAAAGAATACCCATCTTGATAATCTTTTGAACGAAGCTTATCCCAATCCAACACTACCTTGCAATTTAACGGACCCTTAGTGGAAGCTTTGCATACTGAGCAGTCATTTTTACGACCATGTAAGTAATGATCCGCCTTTCATTGTTGTTTGTGACAAATGAAAGCTTCTGAGCGAGGTTGACAGGCACATGTTATCAATTGAGGATTTTACAAGAGGGGGATGAGATACATTAGAAAAATGAAAGCTGGTTGTGCACCCAACTTTCTCATCTATGAAATGCAGTAATGAAGCTACTAAGTAGATGATATTTTAAATATAGGAGGCTGTATATTATACAGGAATGGTATTCATGGATACACCACTTTGTTGATGGAATGTCAAAAAAGGAGGAAGATGATTTTAAGAAGGTGTTCTATTATGTTGCGTGGGAACATTTATGAAGTGTCAAAGGCGATAAAAGCACAATCATGAAATATAAGAGTTTTACCATGTTTTATCCGGGAGAGCTTGGTGATGAATTTTGTACTATGACGGGAGAGGAGTTCGAGCACACACAATTCTCTTGGGTAGGGAGGTTGAGCTTTCGGACTTAGAAGGATTGCAAGTCTCTTCTCTCTCTTGCAATATGTTGCCAATTGGGCACTTTTAATGGAGGAAGCGTCTCCTTGCCTATAGGATACATGAGGTTAAGTTTATGAGGTCGTCATGGAAGATAATTAGTAGGGTCTTTAGAGCATGAGATGACCCTTCGCTATTTTAGCTAGGAACCGTTTTGGTGCTTCTTTTTGCTCTTATTTCGGAGTAATTTCATGTGGCTTGTCATGGTTATTGGTAGATCATATTCCTAGGCTTTAATGGAAGTGCAACCTACAAAGTTTATTGGTGGTAGTTGTCCTTCATGTTCATGTTGTACCTTTGTATTAGTAAGGGACATGATCATGGCTATGCCATAATGAAAGAAATTACCTTTGTAAGCTGCTCCCTTGCGTGCCATGTTCCTGTCTTCATTAGTATTCTGGATTCTATACAAGGACGTGGATCAAGATTTGTGGCATGCTTGGCAACAACTATGTTTCTTTCTCATGCCTAACATTCTCACCATTCAGGAACATGATTGAGGACGTTGTGTAATTGAGCAATTGTATTTTGTGAGTTGCTTTTCTACGTACACACCTTTTTACTTGGCAAGTAGAAGGGTTGGGAGTACACTTTTCATCGTCATCATCGCCCTGCGTCACCTCTTCCTGGAGCTCGTGGAATGATTTTTGTGCGTCACCGGCGAGATTCGGACTCGTTTATTCTCGTCGCCTGGACTTGCTCCCTATCGATCCGCTCTCGCCGATTCGCGAGGTTGTTGCTGAAGCGGCAGGGCTTCGCCGGGCTGGCCAGCATCGTCCCCAGCAGTAGTCGGTTGTCGGCTGTTTATTTTGTTGTTTTTGGGGCCAATTTTTGTAATCTAAATGAAGCTACTATCTTGGAACGTTCGTGGATTGGGAGACCCGATCCGCCGTCAGGCTTTGGGCTCGCGCATGCGCGAGTGGGATTGCGATGTTGTATTTATTCAGGAAACTAAGCTTGCGGGAGTCGACGACGCCATATGGAAATCTTTTGGGGCAGGTCCTTTAGATGCTTTTTGCTCCTTGGATGCGGTTGGCGCTTCGGGCGGCGCTATCATTGCTTGGCGCTCTTCAAGATTCTCGCTTGTTTGTGCTCGTTTGGGACGACACTCTATCACTGTGACACTTATTCATGTCGACTCGAATTCTTCTTTGGCTTTCTCGTGCGTATATGCGCCTTTAAATCACCTCGATCGGAGATTCTTATGGGAGGATTTGAATGCTGATGCTGCAGCCCTGGGGAGCATCCCTTGGATTGTGGGGGGGGACTTTAATGTCACTCTTATCGCTTGCGACCGCCCGCGTGGCAGAGGGGGTCGGGACCCCGGCTCGAGTGATTTTTTGGATTTCGTACACGGCTTGGCTCTTGAAGATTTGGTGGCTAATGATATTTCTTTCACGTGGCGTAACTCATCCTCGCGTTCACGCCTTGACAGATTCTTTGCTAACAATGGCTGGATGGAATCATTCCCCCTATGCTCCGTTTCTTCTAGGCCGCGATCCTTCTCTGATCACTCGCCAATTATTTGGGAGGCTGACGAATCGTCCCGTCCCCATGGTATTTTCCGATATGAGAGGAGCTGGCTTATGGAATCAGTCTTTATGGATTTGGTCCGCAATCACTGGTCTCAGCTCTCCTTCCCCGGGCACGCGGCTCGCCGCTTTGATCTGAAGCTCTCTTCGCTTCGCCGTGCACTCGCCGCCTTCAAATTTTCCACTCGTCAGGCTAGGCTTTTGGCTCGGAGCAACGCGGAGGAAATCATTCTTCGACTTGATCGTTTGGAGAACGATAGAGAGCTCTCTCCTATTGAATTAGCAGAGCGTTCCTCGGCTTCTTCTGTAATTTTGGAGGACGACAGGAAGAAGGCGATCGAATGGAGGCAGCGCTCTCGTATTCGTTGGATTAAGAGTGGCGACGCTAACACTGCGTTTTTCCACCGGGTCGCCAGTGCTCGCAAGCGCGCTAATCGTATTTCCTCCATTGTTATTGGGGACGTCTCTGTCCAGGGCTCTCGCGAAATTGGCTCCGCATTGGTTGATCATTTTAAGAACTTTTTTGATCGTCAACCCTCCTCTCCGTGGCGATGGTCTGCTGCCGGAATCCTCTCTCTAGACCCTACAGATGCAAATATATTAACTCGGCCTTTCACGCTGGAGGAACCTAAGAGGGCGGCTTGGGACCTTAACGATGACGCTTCCCCTGGCCCCGACGGTTTTCCCATCTCGTTTTATAGGGACTTCTGGGATGTGATCTCTAATGACGTTCTTGAGGTCGCTCTCGAGTTTTGCAATGGAAATCGGGGGTTCGACAGGATTAACCGGGCCAACTTGGTCCTTATTCCTAAGTCTCATGGGGCCTCTCGTATCGAGGACTTTCGCCCTATTGCTATTTCAAACGGCATCTACTTGATCATTGCAAAGGCTTTGGCTATTCGGCTTGCTCCCCTTCTGGATTCTCTGGTATCTCCCGCTCAGGCCGCTTTTATACAGGGGAGAAAGATCTCCGATTGCTACGCGTTGGCGTCTGCAATCATTGACGGCTGGCATAGAAATGGCACGATGGGGATTCTATGGAAGATTGACTTTGCTAAGGCCTACGACTCATTGGATTGGCGCTTCCTTTGGGGGGTTTTAAAGGCTCGGGGCTTCCCTCCTCTGTGGATCTCATGGGTTAGACGATGCGTTACTACTATCTCTTTCTCCCTCTCTATTAACGGCCGGCCGATCGGGGGACTTTTTCAGCCTCGGAGAGGGGTTCGTCAGGGATGCCCCCTCGCCCCTCTCCTCTTCGTTCTGGCCGTTGACGTTATGCCTCGCATGATCCAGGGTGTGGCAAGTGCTGGTTTTACTCGCGGCTGTTTTTTGGATGACCTTCACATCCCTCTAATTCAATTCGCGGATGACACCCTTTGCTTTATTGAGGGTGGCCGGTCTCAGGCTTTGGGGATGGCCACAACGATTCAACTTTTTTGCGAGATCTCGGGACTCCACATCAACGCCGCTAAATCCAAAGTGGTGTCTTTTGGCTTATCGGCTCTTGAGGCCGGGGAATGCTCCTCGATTTTGGGGGCTTCCCTCGGGGAGCTTCCGCTTGAATACTTGGGCTTGCCTCTCTCTCTTGGTCGGCCGCGTTTGCGGGACTATCACAGGGTGATTGAAAAGGTGGATGGCAGATTGGCTGGCTGGCGTTCGTCAATGCTATCCAAAGGCGGTCGATTAGTACTTATCAAATCGGTTCTCTCGGCTATCCCCATCTACTTCTTCTCGGCTCGCGGATTGCCCAAAGGAATCCGCCTCCATCTGGAGAAAGCAATGAGGCGCTTCATGTGGGGCAAGAATGGTTCGGCCAGTAGAGGCTTGCATTTAGTTCGATGGGATGACATCTCTAGGCCGAAAAGTGACGGGGGTCTTGGCGTTAGGCGCTTGGAGGTGGTTCGTGATGCTTGGCTCCTCAAGTGGGCGATGAGGCTTCTTGGCCGGGAAGAGAGTTTCTTGCTGCAATGCCTTCGCGTGGCAGCTGGTAATGCATTTGCATCTGTTTTTGGCGACCATTCCCCGGGTCCCTCCCATTCTTTCTGGCGCGATATCTTGTATGTCTTCAATTCTAACCGCTCGCTGGTTGCTCCGGCTATTGGCGATGGGAGATCTTTTCGCTTTTGGACTGTGGATTGGTCCGGGAAGGGCATTCTCATGAATCTTTTTCCTCGTCTTTATGCGATGGCCGGGGATAAAATGGCTTCGGTGGCCTCTTGCTGGGCCGATGGCGTCTGGTGCCCTATTTTTTTGGGCACGCTCTCCGACCAGCGACTCACTGACTTCACAAATTTGATGACTCTTCTTGCGGACGCTCCTTCACCTTCCTCGGGCCGTGATCACTTTGCTTGGTTGGACGGGACCTTCTCCACTCGAAAGGCTTATCTCTCCGTTCTCCCCCCTGTTTTGATTGCGGATGCATCTCTTCTTCGCCACTGCAAGCTCATCTGGAATCTCAAGATTCCGGAGAGGATCGGCGTCTTCCTTTGGCTTCTCAGACGTGAAAGAATACTTACGCGTGCCCGCTGCACCTCCATTATTCCGAACACCTCTCCAACCTGTGCTTTGTGCGGCATCGACATTGAAACCTCCGACCACCTCTTCTTGCTATGCCCCTTCGTGCAGGCCATCTGGGATGGCGTGGGATGGGTGAATCGATCCTCTTTGCTTGAATTCTGGGAGAGCCTTGCTGCTGCATCTTCTCGCCCTAGATCGGACAGAATTGTTCCCATTGCGCGTATCTGGAGCATTTGGCTGGGAAGAAACAAATTGATTTTTGCAGGGCAGCGTTTCTATAAGGAAAATATATGTATCGCTGCAAATAATTTCTGTTCGGATTGGCTATCCATGTAACGTTTTTATTTTGGGTGGCGGATGGTATCTCTTGTACCATCTACCTTGACTTTTGTGTTGTTTCCCCGCTGTAAGTATATTCCACCTTAATTTTAAATTTTAAATAAATTGGGGCGAACACCTCTGAGTGTATCCCCCTTTTTTGAGTGTCAAAAAAAAAGTAGAAGGGTTGGGAAAGAGAAATTATAGCTTAATAGTCAATGCACCTTCTTTCTCCAACTTGATTAACCCCTTGATGGACCAGCTTTCTTCTTCTTGAGATTTGTTCTCCAGATTTGTTGGCCATAAATCTCTAAGGGCAATTGCCCCTAGATGTTACCTTAAATGATTTTTCTTTGGAGATCTCTTAGGATCTCTGTGTGGAGCCCAATGGAGCCCAGTTGGCTATATAGATTTTTGGTATAATAAACATGGGACCTTGTGAGAGAAATCATTAACCTTTCGAATTCCAAAATATATTCTCCTAACCTTTCTAGAAGTGGATTCTTGTTGTTAGGTGCAAAGATTAATTCCTTGATTTCTGTGTGGGTTTCAGGACCTTGGTTGGTCTCACATATTTCCCATTGAAGATGTCCCTAAAGCTCATTAAGGTAGGTCCTTAATACCTTTGGTAAGTGGTCCAATGTCAGGATATCGGTTACAATTCTTGAATTTAATCATAGATTTGGGAATTTGATAAATTAGAGTTGTTCATCCATAATTAGTTAATTTTATTTAGAACTTCATTTTTATTTATGTTAAAGAATTTGAGATTGATTATAATCTCAAAATATATGATAGATAATACTAGTTAGAGTTATTTTAGGAGTCCATTAGGGTTTTTTAAGCAGTCATTTTTATTTTCGTTATTTATATTGTAACCCTGTCCCTACCTATATAAAGGGGTGAGTGGTCCATTGTTTGAGAGACAAGTTATGAATTATGAGGTAAGTTTTGGTTTGAGAGCCCCTCCTCTATTATCCTCCTCCCCCTCCCAAATTGCTAGGATTTCTTCTTCTCTATGTCGTCCCACTCTTATCCCGTGAGCCGCATCGTGCCTTCTTTTATGCTCTCCTATGTCCTTGATTTCCAGACCACATCAGTTTTAGCGAGGTTTGCATCCCATCTTCATACACCGAATTCCATTGAAACTTGTTCTTCTTACATAGTTAGAACTCTGATGGATTCAATCCTTATTTGAACCATGATCTATTTACCAATATTTAGATCAACATTCTAACCTTGTCTTGTTGATGGATACGTGCATTTTTTTCTGAGGTGTTTATCTATTATTATCTGATGGATATGGGAATTTTTATTGGAATGTCGCCAAAATAGTTACAAATGCTACCAAGGACTTGTGGGTATAAGCATGCTTAGTGGTGAAGTGAGTATGCTAAAATTTTGAAAGCCTTTTCTCAAGATCCTATAATCATGTAAAGTGGAATGAATAATGTATTTACTATAGGAAAGACAAAGCCCTACAACATTTAAAATCACGTGTCAGAGTTCAAGGAGAAAAACGATACCTTGAACTTGAAGATGCACATTGGGGGTGAATAGTGTTTAAGCATAAATATAATCAATTTGATAGTAAATAGCTTAACTAATCAGAGATGAAATTTACTCATAGTAAATAAGCAAATACTCAATTTAGAATGCTGATTTGGACGTATCGTATCAAAATATGGAAGCACCATGTAATATAAATGCACTGTATCAATCCAATCCAATATCAAATCAAAATTACTGTAATCACGAACACGGATGACCTGATTCAATTATAAGAAAACAACTGTGAATAAAAATGCTATAGAATAAACCACTAATTAAACTGACTTTGTAAAAGATTAAATGAATTGGTGAAGTCAGGTGGTGATATAGTGTTACAAAAATGTGCTTTAGTGAGCCACATGCTCAAGGAACCAAAATGAATGCGCACAGGAGAGGAAGGACTCATAATTGAAGAAGAGATGGATAGATAGTAGGAAAAACAACATAAGAAAGGCATGCCTCGGTTCTACGAGGCATATGCATCACTTGGGTGCTTCGAGGCTATAACATTGAGGCGGTTTTCTGAAGACAACACCTTGAGACGCATGCCTCAACACCTTGAGGTGCTTTTTAAAAACATCGAGTATTACTCATATCGTGAAACAAGCACAAAAAAATTCAAACTGAATACCACCATCATTGTGAAATTAAAAGATGGCAAAATTTAACTCATAACATCTTAGATTTAATATCGATTTAACACAATGCGGATAATGTTAGCCTAACTTTGAGTTTTGACATAGAGAGTTTTATTTTAGATCATATAATGATGAATATTTGCCCAGATAATTCTTCAACGATGTTTCAAGATTGAATGATTTAGTTGTCATGTTTTCACAAATCAAATGTTGAGAAAATTAAGGAAGTAGGTTATATGACCATTGGTTTGATGAGAATGAGGGGATAAAGAACATACAATGTTGAATTAGCTAGTCTTCAAGCCTTCAAGACTCCTCAAAGCCATAATTAGCCACTAATAAGCCATCATTATCTCCGACCTAGACGTAGATGCAGACAAGGGTTTGAATATCAATATTGGACTTTATATCGGTACCATGTCGATAGAAAATTTTGGCGATATATCGTTGAAATATTACCCGTATTGATAATCATAAGGAAAGACCTTTTTAGGGACATATATCGCCATATCGCTTGATATATCGGTCCCATGTCGATATTGATATATCTTGAACCCTGGATGTGCATCCATCCTATGTCTTCTCCACCCTACCTTTTATAGTTTGATGTCACTCATTTATATATTTAACCAAAAAGGTGTTGAGAGAATATCTTTGTAGGATATTTGATGAGGAGTGACTGGCAAAGTAACGAGAGGATTTAAGTCGTGCGAAAGACCCACCGTCAATCTGAATGATCTTTTTTTTGAGGAAAAGAGGGTAAGACATCGAGAAAATGCCTAACCCAGAATTTCTTTATATTCATCGTATAAAAATTACAAAGATAAGCAAGTCTTTAAACTCTTAGCATGATAGATTACACTTTTCCATATATATTCGCTCACCCTAGAAAATATATCCATTCCGAGCAAGCCCATCCAAAGGATAACATCCACCCAAACTTTGGCGGGGCTACCCCCATGACCAAGATCGTCCACTGACTCTTAGAAATCGTTCTAGTCCATTGTCGAAAATCTTTCATCAAGCGTCGCAACCCACACCTCTCAAGCAATAGGGCATCAAAGTAATAGATGCTCAACTCTCTCCTTCTCTGTCGAACAACACACATAGGTGCCATCGCTCTTGGGAACAAACCGAGATCTTCTCTTAAAGAAGATGCAAATATACTCCGTGTAAAACATGAGCCTACCCATCCTCGAAAGCATACATATACAAAACACTCTTTGATAGTAATTTTCATGTGAAATGGGAGAAATGGAGAAATTTATCAATGGTATCGAGCCAATTTCGAATTAAAAAAGATTTGAACTTTACTTATTGGGTGAAATGGATGGTTACTATGGTCGATATATCTGCAATATGTCATTGATATCTCATCGATGCTCTAGAAAAAGATATCAAGGATGATATTGAAATCATTGACTTGCCGACATCACATATGGCAATATCCCGTTGATATGCCATGATATATAAGCCCATGCTTATAGCTGTTTTTTGTGGAACTAGTGGCCGTGACAACTTGTTGGGTTCATACCCAATTAGACCCATTCACAACCACTCAAAATGCTTAACCTCAAGTTGTGAAGTAGTAATCCTCTTTCTTATAACCCACTCTCACTCTTTGTGATTAATAGATTTTGAGACTAATTGAGTTTTTGAACTCCGCCGCTTATAGGCACCGTCCTGGTTGCAATGTGAGCCCCATTGGTCATTTCCGGTAATAGTGACGACTATATGCTCTAGGCCGTCCTTTCCTCTTATCTCTGTAGTAGGGTTGGCACCACCTCTGAGCCAGCCCTTTCCACTATTAGATGGAGTTTGCGTTAATACAGTTTGTAATGTTCCCGGCTAGACCTGAACCGTTTTTGAGAAAAATGCTTAAGCCTGAGTTTTTGAAATAGTAATCCCTCTCTCTTGTAATTTGCTCACACTTTGTGAGTTCTAGACATAGGATTATGTTTGAGATGTTTCAATACCATTGTCAGTAAATTAAGTAATTATCTCTTGGAAATTTGGAATGACCCTTATCTTTGAACCCTCGAGCAAGTTGTGCTTTCATTATCCATCTTGCTAGACAACACAAAATGGGAATTCACTGTGATGGCTGTGGTCATCGATGGGTTATGGTCACTGCGTGCTTGGGTTTCTGACTGTTGAAATATTATTTACCACTGCTAAATAAGTGTTTTTTTGTTTCATTGATATCCTCTTTTTTGTATTTTTTTGATTGATATCAATATTTTTTGTATATTTTTTTGATGAAGCATGTTTTTTTCCTACTTTTGTGTTGCAGGACCAAACAGCTCGTAACAAAGCTGGCGGTCAATCTAATTATGGTGGAGGAAACTTCATTTCTGTCGTAAGCCTTACAATGTTCCTACTTTGAAATCTTTAATATTTACTTTAATGCAATTAAAAAAAACTTAAATGTGTAGGATATCGATCGGTATTGGATTATCTTATTCTTAACAAGCAAGATGAACTCTCGAGCCGTGTCTGATTTCTCTACATATTAAAAATACAAATATATCAATCAATACAAATCAATATTCTGTTTCCCTCTTATACTATGATTTTTTTGTTTATTAGGGCATCTTCTCCTTTGCATTATGTCTCTCCTCTTCTATTCTATTTCTCTGCGAACCTTTTCATTTTCAGTAGAAGTTGTCCAGCCAGTGTAAAGAGAAATTTTACCATTTGACTATATCCACATTTTCTTTGTTTCTGATATGTATGCATATGTCCACACATATATGACATATATGATATATCATATATGCATCTGGATCATATTTGTGCAGGGCCGAGAACTATCTTAAGTTTCAGTGTTTATTAATAATACTAGTCTTACTTATTATACCCAATTAATAACAATGAAATTATTTAACATTTCATTTATATCAAATGATTCTACTTCATCTTAATCTTAATAAACATTTCAAATATATATATATAATTTTATTAAATATTTTAATAAATCAAAATGGATTTTGATTAATTTTATCTTATTTCTTTATTAATATTTATTCATTAATGAATAATTAATATTAATATCTATTATTAATATCTCTTATTTATTAATAATATTAAAGACAATCTGATACTAATCAATATTCTACTCCTTACAATAAATTACAAACCCAGAGTCCCAGACAGATCAATATTCTACAACCTGCCACCTGTCCACCACTGGGAAGGACCCTCTGGGATGTGGTGGAGCTCCTTGAGGTGCTCATTTCTTTGGCTATAATAATTATGTTTGTGTCTGTATTTTTTCTTTTTGTTAAGGACCTTAAAAAGAAGGAGAGGGATCTTCAAGCCAAAGAGGAAGAACTGAACAGGAGGGAACAGGTGCTTATCACTCATTGGCAATATTTTTATTTGAAACTGTGCTTCTTATTTGCTCATTTTTCTCTCTAATTAGTTGCTATTACCCTTTTGGCCCATGATTAAATGTGCTAAGGGCCATTTGCTGCTCATCCACTAGTAATTTTTTGAACACACTTGGAGTATGTCTTTCTCTATTGTTGTTGGATACTGCTGAATTCTGAGTTCTGTGTTATAACAACTGGACATTTTAACTTTTCATGCTTTCTGGGATCAAGCCTTACAGATTGGCATATCATTACGGAGGATTAGTATTTCTTTGAGCATTCAGAATGCTCTGCTTGTGACAAACTGCGGTTGGCACTCGTTCTTGGTTCTTTAGCAAGAATGATTTTGATAGAAAATTTGAATGGATTCTAGGTCATCATTTTTTTAGTTTTGGCAAGAAAGAATGACATGCAAAAATGCACAAATCCTTCACTCGTGACCTTCCACATGCTTTTATATGTTGTAGTTCGACCACACTTTTGTTGTAGTTGGACCGCTCTTTGTTGATTCTTTAGCAAAAATAATTTTTGGGAGAACTTTTGAATTGGATTCTAGAAGTCTTCAAATATTTTTTAATTTTAGATGGAAATATTGCCATGCAAAAAAATCGCGTATCCTTTATTCATGGCTGCACGAGTGCTTTTATTGTTGTAGTTCAACTTCTATCTTTGACCATGAGTCCATGAGTACAAATAAAAAATGGCAAAGCCTTCTCCCACTTTAAATATGGTTGGTTACATGGATTCTTGCTCGAATCCATGTTGAAAGATCCAGCTATTTTTTTACATTGGCTGTCGGCTACCTAACACAATCCCCACAAGGGGTATTTGAACCATGATCTTTTGAGTGGTATGTACACTGCACTACCACCAAACCATTGAAGTGAGTACAACAATGGCTACTAACAGAATCTAACATTTTACTGGGTTACATGAACTGGATAGTTTTGACTAGTTCTTGGCTTTTTGTATCAATGAATACTAATGGAATCTAATATTTTGTTGGGTTACATGAACTGGATAGTTTTGACTAATTCTTGGCCTTTTGTATCAATGAATACTACTCACTATATCGATATTTACAGGAAGTCAGGCGCAAAGAAGAGGCTGCAGCTCGAGGTCATTTTGAAACTTTTTTGATCTGTAGCTCTATTTTGATGCAGCATTCCATCTTGGCATCTCATAGGGTTTTCTTGAGAATTAAGTTATGCTTATTCCTCTTTTGCAGCTGGAATTGTGTTGGAGGTCAAAAACTGGCCGCCCTTTTTCCCCATCATACATCATGATATTTCTAATGAGATACCTATCCATCTTCAGAGGCTTCAGTATTTTGCTTTCTCCTCGTTCCTCGGTATATTTCACTTTTCTTTGTTCTATTTCCTCATTCCTCGGTATATTTCACTTTTCTTTGTTCTATTTAAAAATGATGAGGTAAAAGTACTAGAAGTGTTCAGACTTTAAACTTTAATTAAGAGTTGTGTATATTCATCGCCTTGGGAGAAACATTTGGCATTGTTTTGTTTCTAGACGAGACATAAGTTAACATTAGACATCCAACACATTATATCATCAAATTTATAAAAAGCTGAGGGAAACTATCATACTATAATACCGTTACAAGCACAAAGATACATGTAATAAAACTTTTTTGCTGCACACTACATTTGCGACATAGTTCTCACATCTTTGGAAACTATCACATTTCTCTCCCCATACATAGAGCCCGTTGAACAACCAATGGTAAGCTTGCTCTCAGCCTCTCAGGTTCCAGAGTCTTATGCACATGTGGTTGCCCCTAGCTGTCCTTTTGCTTCGAAGCTCATTCATGACGCATATGATCTAGTCACATCCCCCATGCAATCCTTATTTGTACCCATTCAGAATACATGGATATGCAAAGAGCATGTGGTCACATTTTCTCCTCATGGACACTAGATAGGTTTTGTTTGCATCGCATCTTTCGCCATTTGCTTCTTGACGCCTTGATAACTAACCTCTTGTGCCTTACCAACATGCATGCATTGTCACCTTCATGGGTGCCTTTGCCTTCCAAACCACATGACAATCCAAAATGAAATTAGATTGGGGATTGATGCATGCTCGATCCTTTAGGCCCTTTCCACGAAGATATCCTCTCCCTCCCACTTGCATGCATTAGACACTTCTTCCACTATCACCGACCTATCCAACAACAAGGTCAACGAGGCGAACTTGTGAAATCTCTGGTTCAGCAACATCCCAACCCAACACTATGTCACAATGGCCAGCCTAAAAGATCTCTATGCTAGCACCTCTTTTATGAGCGATCTTAGGCTTTGTTTCATCGCCAATAATACATGCATCAAACCTTAGAGCTTTGGGACATTCTCTGTAGCAGACCTCTCCACCAATGAGATGCATATACCATAGTAGTCTTTCGGGACCCTCCCAAACATATAGTTCCCTTTTCCCAATAGATTTAGAAACCGCCTTTCCAACATGTTCTCTTTGAATGCTTTCAAAAACATGATCTCTTTGAAAGCTTGCAACCTATTAATACCCCAAATCCCCTCTTTCTTGCTCTGCATGGCTCACCCTTTCCCGTAGATCCTTTGTAGATGAGTTTTATGCATGTTGCTTCCGTTTGCTTCTCCACCTTCTCAGTCATCGCGGAGACAAATTTGTAGAATAGACGCAAATATGTTGACTAAATCCATCACATTGTTTTAAAAAGCGCACCTCAGGCAGCGGGGTGTAAACCTCGAGGCTGAAGCCTCACTCAGAAGTTGTGAGGTGTAAGCCTCTGGGTGCTAGTGAAGTGGTGAGGCGTATGAGTCGGTGAGGCGGTAATGAGGCGCACTTCTCATCCATCTGAAGTAAGTTTATAAGATTTTAACTTTTTTAAGATTACAGCTTCTCTTCTCAACTGAAGAAGGTTTTCATCCTTACAATATTGTGGAAGTTCCTAATCTAATCTATAATAACTAAACTATTGCATAGTGGAAATGGATGTGTGAATAACTCAAATAACCGAGCATAAGTTTGAACGTGATCAACACTTTTAATCATTATTATTTGTTACATATCATATTTGATATCAATATGTTATACATGCACTTTATCAAAAAACATAAGCATTCGCCTACTTTATAACCTTTAAAATCAAAACTCAATAAATAAACACCTTTCATTGATTATATACATGATTATATGATCATCTAATTATGTGTCCATTTTTCTTACTTTGAATTGTTTGTTGATCCTATGTCATGCATCGATTCTTGATATAAATACGAGTATGATTAAGAAGTATCTCTTTCAATATGCACTTGGAGCTAAATAAAAAGTTTATTAGTGGAAACTTGGAAATTTGAGGTGCAATATAATAGTAGTTAAAGAAGTTGAGTCATTACATGATATATAATGATGCAAAATAGAGAAAAATGATGTATGAATTGTTATATGTAATTGTAATGCCTTAATATAATGTTTAGAATGACATATAAGTTGTTTTCTCCAGTGTTGTAGGAGTTGGTATTCAAAATGCAGTAGGACGGTCACTGAATAAAGAATATTCAATATTTGAGAGAAAATTCAGAATTCCTCCATTATGCATTTTTCAATTATTTTAAATATAAAAATTATGTCTAATATACATATTCTTACGTATTTATACATATATGGTCATCGATCAATAAGAATTCAAGATAAAAGTACCAATTAATAAGTTACATATATGGAGTTTTAACATTTGCGGTGATACCGTAATAAATGGGAACCTTTAAAAAATAAAAAAATCAGAAGCTTGTTGCAATAATCGGCCGAATATCCGAATATTCAAGCTGAATATTCGTTTTTTTACCGAATATTGACTGAATAACAATATTCTATTCAATCACCCCACAAATAAGAATATTCAACCGAATATTGCAACAATGGTTTTCTCATATTTTGATCTTAATTACCACAATATTTCAATTCTATTTTTTTACTGTACTTATTTTCTTCTTAAAAGTGAGGCTTACACCTCGACCGTCTTGAGGCTTATGCCTTACTTTAATGATGAGAAAAATCTTACTACACCTCTTGATCCAACATGACCATGCTTTCATCCCTAGATTTAAGTTTCAACCTCCAACCCCTCCATCACTAGGCCCTAGTCCACAATCCTACATGAGGGGTTAACTAAGGACAAATTGAAATATATTAATGGTAGCTGCACATGCATTGTGTCCAACAACCTTTTACATGCTGTCGCTTCCTCCATGTAAAATCCATAAAGGGGCATGAACTTTTCATCTTCAAATGTGATATGTCCCTATAGACCTTTACTAGTAGCCTCACCTGACAATCCTGCGCGGATCCTAAATGAAGTATACTATATCATCCACATAATGGAGCAAGGGTATTTATGACAAGCCTATGTACTTTCTTGAAAAGCTGCATAACAGACCTTTATCTTACGCTGAGCGAAATCTCGATTTCGATCTCGTTTCGGTGACCTGGAATACCGAAATTTTGCCTACATTTCGGTAAATTTCGACGATTTCGGTGGAAAAGTCGGAAAAGGCTCAAAAATCCGATTTTTTCCCCAATTTTATTGTAAATTTCAATATTCCAAGTAAACATAGAAATACACAATTATTTCACACATTTTGGTCATCTATACCCCTTATATAGACATATCGGTCATATCGACCATATCGGTCATATTGTAACATTGTTAGATATTGTAAATGAACTTCAAACAATGAAACAAACAATAGATGTTCACCTATAGGCTTACAGCATACATTATACATATCAGTCATCTTATCGTGTATGACTATGACGGTATGTCACAGTCACACACCATATCGAACATATCGTTGTTACTTGTTAATAGTTGATACATAATAACAGAGTAATAGTTTCACAAGCTACAACAAGTAAAAATTATTAAGAACATGCACATTAATGATCAATGCAATCAAAGATTAAAAATTTAAAATATATTATCTGGTGCTATGTTTGGTTCAGAACCAAGAGTTCTGCGGTGGATCTGAATGGGCCCCCTTTCCTTGTTGTCTCTCATAAGGCATCGAAGATTCAATGAACTCGCAGTAGTTCTCCCATGTCATGTACGAGTACATGGCCTTGTAATCCACCACTACTGCCTGTATTGATGGTCTTCGATGCCTATAAGTATCCCGAGATGAGGATAAGCAGCACTGGATCCGGTATCACGAGTGGCACGACGAGGCTGCTGTGAACTACTGGCCTGAGATCCTCGGGACGACGACGACAGAGTAAGAGAAGATCTCTGTGGAGGAGGAACTGGCGTGTACTCAGGGAAGAAACCATAACTGTCACCCCCAAAGAAGCTGCCTGTCTCTGCTCAGGTTGGCTACCTTGATAGTTGTCTCCGCTATAGCTACTGTATCCCCCATATCCACTGTAACCATATGAATATGATGGAGGTGCATACTGAGGAGGAGGTCCTGGAGGAAGAGCATGAAAGTATTCCGGGAAGACGCCAAATGATCTCTCATCGTGCGACGATCCATATCCGTCTAAAGGACTTGGTGTTCCTTCGTGATATGGGCTGTCAATGTCCATGCAGCTCAAAGAACCTATAGATGATATCAAATCGTCCATGTAGCTGTCGGTTGGACGATGACCTCGACCGTACTCGTAATTCATAGGTCCTGGACTCAGACTTGGAACAAACTGTCCGTGTGTGTTCCTCTGTGCTCCATATATTCACATCCTGCTTGTAGCCTTTCCTCAAATCTGGTATCTTGTGGTCCACGACCACCCCCTCCTGATCCACCCGAGTTTGTTTCCCCGCCATCACCAGCTCCACCACGACCACCACCACCACCACCACCATCATCATCTCCACTGTCATCCTTTGACTTCGATTTGGATTTGGAGCTACTGGAGAGAATTTCATCAACAACCACATCAATCTCGCCCTCCAACCCTCCAACAGGGTCTGTAATCCGCCCGGATCTTGCCAAATAGTCCCCTACACCTGTTCCCATTTGCTGGCTTATATTTTCATTTGGTCTTCCACCTGGTTGATCGAGAACTGGAGCACCATTGGAATCCATCCACATCTGGAGAACGTCTTCATCAGCATCATCATCATGCATCTTGAAAATGTATGCAAGATCATTAGGGTCCGTGTAGTCCTCTTTGTCTTGTCCCTCCCTTGCATGTTTCAACTTCAGCCTCAAGTTGTAATGCACGTAGACAAGTTCAATGAGCTTCTTTTCTCCCAACCTGTTCCGTCTCTTAGAGTGGATCAAATTGAACGTGCTCCAGTTCCTCTCACAACCACCAACAGATGTTGTTTGATACAACACTTTCACTGCCACACTTCGAAGGTTGGGAGCTTCCATCCCATATAACAACCACCACTCGGCTGCAAAAAATACAACGAGAGAAATCAATAGTAGGAATAAATGAACACACAAGCAATGGTTTTATTTGTCTTCGTCCCTACCAGGAAGAGTATTGCCCCGTCCATTTACCGCCGTAGTCCGACCGAAGGAACTCAACGCATCCCGGAAATACTTAACCAGCACACATAGGTTTAAGTCGTAATCCTTCTTAACGATTTTTTGTGACCCCTAATTTAGCTAGAAATTGAGGATTACCTCGTTCATGCACAAAATCTGTAACTTCTCATCCTTGACGAGCTTCTCCACAACAATTTGTACGGCTGCTAGAAGATTAGCATTTGTACCAAGTCCATTCTTGTACTGGTGCTTAGGATTGAAGTAATAAACTGAACACAAAGTCACGAATTAGATCTATAAAAATTTATGAAAAAGAAATTAGATTTTTACATAATACATATCGGCCTTGTGAAGAGGATGTGAGAGCATCTTTGATGCAAACAAAATTTGCAACGGATAAAAATATATTTTTTGGTAGAAGAAATCTAGAGAGGGGAGGAAGAAGGAGAAAACGCGCCGGTTGCGCGAGGTTTTTGGGAAGGATAATCGTGAAGATCACGTTGAGAGAGAGGAAAACAAGAGAGAGATAAAGAGGGATAATGAGATAAACTCAAATTTTCATATCAACTGAACTGTCCTTTTACAATAGGCTACCAACCTCTTTATATAGTAGAGGTGGAATTACAAAAATAGAAAGTGAATCGAAAATAAATTCTGACTCGATCTTAATTGATTTGATCGAGATTCAAATCCACATTATCCTAATTTGACTCTAATTCAAAATTCGAAAATTAAATTTAAAATTGACCAACTAATTAGAGGTCACGCACGACCTCTTTTATTTGAATTAACATTGCGACGACTTGAATAAATGTAAATAAAATTAATAGATAAAAACACTAAGCCCTATATTTTAATTTTGTGCTGCATCAATTCTCCCCTTCTTGAAAAATTCGTCTCTCGACCAATTGCTCGATCTTCATTCCGTCGGTGGAGAATTCTATCTGGATTGGTTGAGTAGACATCCCCAATTTCACTCTTTTCCATGTTACGTTTATAATTTTTTTCAATTGAGGGGCAGGGCTGCAATTGTTCTAACCCTTCATTTAAAATATATCAATAACATAATTTAGTCTTCAATTGGCCCTTCAGATAAATTTTCTTGTGAGGAGGGGGCTGCTTGTAGAATTTCCAAAATATCTCATCCCACCTGAAATCCCTTTTAGGGGATCCGATTGAAACCTTTGTTAGGATTTTTATTTCCTTCAAATATCGGAGATGGCGCCGCCACAAGGGGAGTTGCAAGCGGCACGGGCGTCGCAAGGAGAGGCGAGCTCGTCGTGGGGCGTTGGCGCTTGGAGCTGGTGGGGGTCGTGCGGAGCTCGTGGCATGGTTGCGCGAGCCTCGCGCAGTGCTCGAACACCGGTGCCACTGGAGGGCCGAGGGCGGCGGGTGTCGGGAGGACACACACAGGAGGCGAGTTGGAGATCAGAGCGGGCTGGTGACGCCGCCATGCGCGACTGATCGAGCTGTGGAAGGGCAGCGTAGGATGGCACGCGGTGGCGAGTGGGACTCGCCGGTGGGTGGCTTGGAGCAGGCTGGTGACGACACGTGAAGAGGCCCGCTGCGAGGCGACGAAGCGGGCGCGGAGCAGGCACGCCTCCTGGAGCACATGGATCTGGTCGGTTGGGGCGGCCGCTCACAGCAGGGTCGCAGGGCTGTTCGGATAGCGCCATTGGGACCAACCAGATCTAAAGATCTAAGTTCTTCACCGACTTACTTTTCCTTGTGGGCAGCAGCTCCGTCCGCGCACAGGTCGACGAAATTCAGTACTTCATCCGTAGGATATTCGTCGTAGATGGGTGCCAAATCTTCCTTTTCTTCTTGTATTACTATTGTATCGAATAAACCTTCGATATGAGTGAAAATACCTTCATTTGTTGTCTCAAAATCGGGTTGAACAACGGCTACAACGATCTGACTTTCGTTGTCGACGAACAAATCTTCATCGATTTGCGCATCCAACCATGCTTGGACTTTCATGGATATAATGCGTTTCTTGAACTTCTTCGAACGCGAGCGTGAATGCGAGCCATGCGAGAGACGACTCAAATCGTGTTGGATCCTCCAATAGTCGACAGGATCGTCGAATCGTAAGAACGATTCAGTTTCCATGCTCTGATACCAAATGATGCAAACAAAATTTGCAACGGATAAAAATATATTTTTTGGTAGAAGAAATTTAGAGAGGGGAGGAAGGAGAAAACACGTCGGTTACGAGAGGTTTTTGGGAAGGAGAATCGTGAAGATCACGTTGAGAGAGAGGAAAACAAGAGAGAGATAAAGAGGGATAATGAGATAAACTCAAATTTTCATATCAACTGAACTGTCCTTTTACAATAGGCTACCAACCTCTTTATATAGTAGAGGTGGAATTACAAAAAGAGAAAGTGAATCGAAAATGAATTTTGACTCGATCTTAATTGATTTGAATCGAGATTCAAATCCACATTATCCTAATTTGACTCTAATTCAAAATTCGAAAATTAAATTTAAAATTGACCAACTAATTAGAGGTCACACACGACCTCTTTTATTTAAATAAATATTGCGACGACTTGAATAAACGTAAATAAAATTAATAGATAAAAACACCAAGCCCTATATTTTAATTTTGTGCTGCATCAATCTTAGACCATCGCTCGTCTATGATGTCCAACCATGCTTTGGATCCCTTCCCAACCGCTTCTCTGACCTTCTCTCTCATGCAGCGTATTGCCTCGTAGATGACTCCCATGGTGGGCTTCTTATCGCCATCCATGATCCGCAATGCATAAACAACTGGATCCATGATCCTTGTGACCTGAGTCACGTCATTCCAAAAGGAGATATCATTGATCAATATCTCCACCTTCCGTCCTTCAGTTCGAGCTTCAGGTATCTCGAACCACTCACCTTGGCAACACATGGTTTTCAAACCTGCCTTATGTTGTTTGAGGCTTTGCAACGCTATAAAATTGGTTGAAAAGCGTGTGATGCCATGCCTCACCAGCTCCCCATTGCACATCCGCCTCATCAGTGCCAGCACTTTGCCGTGGTTGTAAATGAATGTGGTGATCATTTGTGCTTTCTCGACCACCCTTGATACAAGCTTCCTCTTGCTGAAATCCTTGAGGATCAAATCAATGCAATGCGCAGCACACAGTGTCCAAAAGATTCCGTAGCTACTCGACTTCATTATTGTTTCACCCGCCTTCTTGAAGTTGCTGCCATTATCCGTCACAATCTGCACAATGTGATCTTTCCCAACCTCCTTTATGACGTCCTTCATCAACTTCAGCAGGTACTTGTGGTCATTCACATGCTCGGATGCATCAACCGATTTCAAAAAGATCGTCTTCCCATCACAATACACAAGGAAGTTGATGATCTGCTTACTCGTGTAGCTCGTCCACCCATCGCACATCAATGTCACCTCGTACTCTGGCCATCTCCCCCTTAGCTCGGCGATGTACTCATTCATCTCCTCCTCCTCCATCCCCAGATATTTGTTCATGATCTCGTACGATGTAGGAGCCTTCACTTCCGTTCCTGCTGCAGCGATCTCATCAATGGCATGCTGCAGAAATGGCCCGCCTGCAATGTTGGCAGGAATGCTCTCCCCAAAGAAGAGTTTGCTGATGGCTTTTCCCACACTTTCTCGTGCATTGGTGAACATTCCCTTTACCGTTTTTTGCCTCGGATCCTTGCTTGCCTTATATTGCATGGATCCGCTCCTCGTCAAGAAGGGCTCAATTCCCTTCCTCTTGTGTTTCTTGTTGGGTGGTGGTACTGGTGCCCCTCCAGAATCACTCCCACTCCCACCTGCACCATAGAAGCCGCCCCGTGCACCACCGAGTTCTCTCCTCTCGAACTCGCTCCTCAATGAATCTTTTGTAGCCCTTCTGTATGCCCTCCTCTCCGCTGCAGTCTGAATGTCAGCAGGGTACACAAAATCATCATCTGAATCAGAAAGGACGCTGAATTCTTTCTTGAACATGAACTCCTTCATTTGTTCTTCCCTTCTTACCTTCTCTGTGTCTCTTTCCTTCTTTCCGTCCAAGCTGGCCTTCACCTTGTCCCTCACATCTTGGGGACAACGCGTACACTTGGCAACATTCTTGTTATTGCTAACAAGATGTTGCTTCATCCTTGTGATCCCACCTCCTCCAACTTCTTTCCACAGAAATTGCATTGTGGTTTCGCCTTATTTCCATCAGGAGCGGAGGCATACCTCCAGCCAATGTCCCCACTGAAATCGCCCCTCTGATCATCAGAATTATCAGATCCAGATCCGAAACCAGAATGTACCATGGTGATGATCGTCGAAATCTGCGAGGAAATTCAAGAACAACCATTAAGTAGGCATACAATGCGTCCGCTTATGAATATGCAAATCATTTTATGTTTTAAATTTCGGAATTATTATATATTTAATTTCTCTAAGGTCTAATATTCCGATTTTCCGAAAAACAACCTTAGATCTATACATTAGGGTCTTAGATCTGCCAACTAGGGGACCATTTTCAAGAAAGATTACATAAGTGACACAAAATATGTACAAAAACTTAAATATTTAACATATTATTTTCGGATATTCTTATTTTTTAAATTTTATTAATAAAAAAATTCCGGATTATGATTTCTACTTCCATAACTTAAGATCCGAATTTATAATAACCAAACTCATTATCGTTCCACATTAAACCTCAAAAGCCCCAATTTCCTCTTACATAGATCTAACAAAATGTTCTCAAACTATGTTTTAGTTCATGTTAACTTCGAATCCGAGATACCATGTTCATATCTACCACTATTGTGCAATCAAACAAAAGCCCTAATTTTCGTCTCCAAATTTAAAGTTATATTTCGGAAATCTCTCAAAATAAACACCATGCCAAGATATATCAACATCCTAAGAGTGAACCCCTAAAAAAATTTATGAATTTTATGAAGAATTAGCCCAATTTGGCTTACCTCAAAGGAAGAAGTTGGAGAGAAGCCTGCCTGAACTCGGTCGAAATGGGGTGCTTTCGATCGAAATTTCGACATATATCGACATTTCGGTGATTTTTTTAAAGCAAGATTCCATCTGTCAGTCGATATCTCGAGTTGAGCTGATATCTCGCGAGATTTCACTCGAAACCGTGGATATGATATATATAGATAGCAGTTTCGAAAGCCCAGACCTGTCGAAACTGATATTTCGACGAAATTTCGTCGAAATATCGCGAAATTTGATTCCATGGTTGAGATATGCCAACTAATGCATCAACTACTAGATTAAATAACATAGGTGCTAAGGGGCATTCTTGCTTAATGTTCGTCTTGATTACACCAATTCACCTCTTGCCCTCACATTCACTAGAATCGGGGAAATAATACAAAGCGCAATACACCTTATCAGATGATACATGCGCGCGTGTGTTGTTATTCGGTACCCTGGTTGTAGAGACAACCAATGATATCCTACATCAATTGACTGCCAAGGCGATCCGGGACATCCTCGCCACAACTTAATTTCATGCGAGGAATGAGACAAAGATATTGCAACTATAACATGACTTCTTCATGGTCAATCGAAATGGTCATCCTCATCGCAACTAATGGGTAATTTTGAGAAGCTTCACAGCGTCATGCCTCTGGCAGCATCTTCGGAGCAACATAAAGCATACAGGAATGCCACCATGGTTGGAGTCTTTTTGGCCGCTCTTGATCATGAATGTGATGCTACACAATCTTAGTTACTTGCGGATACTACCATACCTCATGTGGAGGAAGCATACCATAGATTCATTGGAATCACAATCCCTTCGTCAGCCTCCTCTGAGAGCTCCTTGATGATGATCACATCTCACGGTAGAGGAGGATCTTCTCAACTCAGTGGACACAATGTTCGTTGCGGGAGCATGGTTCGAAAAAACGTGCCTCGAGGCTTGAGGCGAGGCGGCCCGAAATCGCCTCTGAACGATCGCCTTGATAGGGTCCTGAGAGACGATTGCCTCAGTTGGTCGAGGTGGAGGCGAGGCATTCGTCGAGGCATTTTTTTGTCAAATTATTTTTTGTGTTAATTCATTTATCCTATTAGCGATTTCAGATGTTTATAAAGGTGTAGTTGTTTAGGATATAATTATATAGATGAATGCTTAAATTTTGCCGCTTTCATATTCATATTTACTATTAAACATGTCCAATCATGTCAAAAAACTCTCAAATTATTCCCTTAAACATACAAATCCACAAGTATCATAGAAAAAATTACCCGTAAACTTATTTTTAAGGAGTTGTCACATAATGAGCTATGTAATATACCGAGAAGGTCAAACAAGATATAATTGAAGAGGAGTTTATGTACTACTCCCATTCAAACAGATCAATATATCCGAATAGAAATAAAATCCTTAATAAAACATTTCGTCAGGGAGCACTACCCCCACACCCCCGTAGGGGGGGAGCGCACCTGCTCCCCCCATAGACCCACCGTGCTCGCTGATCGGACAACGAGACCCCCATTTTGTTGGGGTATGGTATGACAGGAAGGGGTGCATACGCTGTTTCTTCAACTTAGGTTAGATGGTTAGAATTTAGGGGAATATTAACAGATTCAATCTCTGATTGGATGGAAAATTAGTAAAAAAGGCATATACAGTTGTATGTCTTTTCTTTCGGTGTTCCTGTCTTTGTAATTTCATCATATATTGTAGTGATTTATATCATATGTTAGAATATATAATTTCATCAATATATATTTTGTTGTAGTTTTTATATGTTTTTCCTTATAAACTGAGGCTTACGTCTCGATCGCCTCGAAGCTACGCCTCGCCTCGATTCCAGAGAAATTGCCTCGTTCTGTTTTAATTTTTTCAAACATTGTCGCAGGGGAGGTGCTCGTCCATGTCAGCCATGCACTTATCATCACTGTTCTGATCATACCATGGCCTCAATTTTCGGCAAAATTCGGTCGAGTTTCAGTTTCGACAGGTTACTAAAATTTGACCGAAATGTCTAAAATGACTGATGTTGGGAGGAAAGAAAACTCGTTGTATTAGACAAGACCATATGGCTCTTTTATATAGGAGAAAAGCCCCGGGTTAATTATAGAGACATACATAAAGAAAACATAAATAAGAAAAACATAACCGGAGATACAATTATCTCATCACTCCCCCTAAAGATGGAGCATATATATCTATCATGCTCATCTTGGTGCAACACTTCTGAAATGAACCTCTAGCGAGTGCCTTGGTGAAGATTTCTGCAGTCTGATCTCCAGTAGGAACATGTGATGTGGATATGAGACCTTTCTGAATCATGTCTCTAGTGTACTGACAATCCACCTCTATGTGTTTGGTCCGTTCATGAAATGCAGGATTGTTGGATATAAATAGAGCCGCTTGATTATCACATAAAAGCTACGCCGGAAGAGAAATATCAACAGTAAGATCAATTAACACAGATCTTACTCACATCATCTTTACACTTTCCTGTGCCATCGCCCTGCACTAGATCTGGCCGCCACTTTCTGCTTCATGCTTCTTCATTAAACAAGAGAGCTACCAACAAAAAAATACAAAGCCAGAAGTAGACTTCCTGTGTCTAGGGCAACCTACATAGTCTGCATCTGCACAAGTTGACACCTCAAGACCCTATTGAATAAGAGATTAGAACCAGGTGAAGTCTTCAAATATCTCCAGATCATATACACTACATCCATATACACCTTCCTGGGTTGCTCTATGAATTGGCTAACTTTGCTCACTGCAAAGGATATATCCAGTTTGGTTATAGTGGTGTGTAGGATCTTCCCAACAAGCTCTCTATATATCCTCCTGTCTACCTCCTCAGTGTCATCATATAACCTCATACTCGGATCCATAGGGGTAGTAGCAGGCTTGCACCATGTCATTCCTTTCTCAGAAAGAAGATCAATCACAAACTTCCTCTGGGTCATTATGAGAACACGTTGGTTCCTGGCAAACTCTAAAACAAGGAAGTATCGTAGTGTGCCAATGTCCTTAGTCACAAACTGCTGAACTCCTTGGCAGCAAGAATGCCCTGCTCATCATCTCCTGTGACAATGATATCGTCAACATAGACAAGGATAGCAACAATACCTCTCTATGTCCTCTGAATAAACAATGAGTGACTGCTGTAGACCTCACGAAACCCTGTTGCTCTATCAGCTCCGATAGCTTATGGTACCAAGCTCTAGCCCTCCAACATGATCGAACATTTTCAGAACTGGTTAGGAATGAGCATCACTATTGTGTCTACTTTCTTTGCGTCAAGAAAGAGAGACTTTTGATAATTATCCAAAGTGGATGAGAATATGCTTCGACACAGGCAAGGGTCCAGATAGAGAGTTTGCCCTCCCCTCTTGCTACCCATATGCCTGCTGCGGAGCAGGAGTGCCACGCACGAGCAGAGCGAAAACTGAATCCCACGAGATTGTCAAGAAGCCTTCATTGATTTCATTAAAATAAATAAATATTTGACTTCCCATTTTTTGAGAATCTTTAAGACCCCAAGGCGCAGGAGTGCATATCATTGGGAGTGACCCCTTAATTGGCCAGAGTCTGATGTCGAAATTGGGGAAGCCATTAATTTAACTGGGATTGTCAGCTGTTTCAGAATATATCAAACCTCGAGTCAAAAGACTGGAGAATAAGGAAGCTAAGGCACGACAATCAACTTATGTTTTCATTTTCGCTTGATCACATTCATCCCACGGATCTCCTTTTTTGAGGTCCTTCCCTTGAAATCCATCTTGGACTCTGCTTCAGGCCATAAATAGCCTTATGAAGCCTGCACACCTTCTGTGACTCCCCCTCAGTAGCAAACCCTGGTGGCTGCTGCATATACACCTCCTCTCGTAGATCACCATATAAAAATGCGTTCTTGACATCCAGCTGGTAAAGTGACCTGTCCCGTGAAACAACAACTGATAAAAAAATGCGAAGTGTTGAGTATCTAGCCACCGGTGAGAATGTATCCTGATAGTCCACCCCATAGGTTTGTGTGAACCCACGTGCCACAAGCCTGGCCTTGTAGTGATCCCCACTGCCATCTGCCCTTTGCTTTACTGTAAAAATCCACTTGCAGCCCATGATAGATGCTCCTGGAGGAGCAGAAACAATGCTCCATGTGCCATGCTGCTATAAGGCTGTCGTCTTCCTCCATTGCAAGACGCCACCTACTGTCCTGTATGGCCTCCTGATATGTTCGTGGAGAAACAACCAAGAGTCCCACAACAAACTTCTTGTATTCCTCTGAAAGATGGTCCAATAAAACATGCACAACAAGAGGATAAGTTGCACATTGACGACGCGACTTTCGCAAAGCAACATGTATGTCCAGGTCATCATCCTCTCTGTTCTCTGGTATCACCTCATCCTGTGTAGCATTCAAGACACCAGTGCCATCAGATGAAACAATGTGCTCATTACATATCTGAGGCGTGCTGGATGTTGTGGAGGGCGCATGAGCAGAGGGGTGAGTAGAAGACTTGCACTTGTAGATATGTGGTAGGAACTAGGAACTGTGTCTGAGGTAAGGGAGGTGGAGACGGTGGAGGTGATGGAGATGGTTGTGGTGACGGAGGTGGTGAAGACTAAAACTCAACATTGGGTGCATAAGATGGAGAAGATGGAGGTGGATGAACAACCACATCTTCACCATAAGTAGCATGAGATAACCTATCACCTGTAGGAGAAAAATATATAATAGACTCAAAGAATGTGACATCAACACTCACATATCATTTTCTTCCTACGGGATCAAAACATCGATACCCCTTTTGGGTACGAGAATAACGAACAAAGACACATTTGACAGCTCTAGGTGAGAGCTTGTCACGACCATGGGTGAAATTGTGGACAAATGCCACAGATCCAAAAACTCCGGGAGTCAAGGAGAACATGTCATTCTCGGGAAATGCAATCGAGAAAGGGACCTTTTCTCCAAGTATAGTGGACGGCATGCGGTTCATCAAGTAGCAAGCAGTGAGAATCGCATCTCCCTAGAACGAATGTGGAGCACGACTTTGAATCAGAAGGGTTCTCGTGACATCAAGAAGGTGAAGGTGTTTGTGTTCAGGAACACCATTCTGCTGAGAACTATAGGCACACGAGGTCTGATGAACAATACCTAGAGATCTGAGAAATTCCGATAACTGTAATGTGGAAAACTCCAAAGCATTATCTGTACGAATAAATTTCACATTAGCATAGAAGATATTTTTGGCCTTAATAAGAAAAGATTTAATGATAAGACATGCTTTAGACTTTTGTTTTAGCAAGAAAATCCAAGAAAGTCTAGAATAATCATCCACACCAACTATACAAAAATGTTGTCCCTAATGATCAGGAACACGACTAGGGCTCGAAATGTCAAAATGAAACAACTCAAAAGACTGACTATTGCAACGATCCCGTCGACTCGGAAACGAAGACCGATGATGCTTTCCAAGATGTCTGGCTTCGCAATCCAAGGTGGTGTGAGTAGATATCTGTGATAGAACATGACACAGCTTCTGAAGAGGGAGATGTCCAAAGTGTAGATGCCACATGAGAGGGGAAACAGAGCCTGAAGGAATAATAACGACTCCAACACAAGGTGGTATGACAAGATTATATAATCCTCTATGCTCATGACCTCATCCAATCACCATGCCTGTTAGTATGTCCTAAAACACAAGAGCAGATGGATCAAATATGGCACGACAATGGAAATCCTTTGTAATTTGACTAATTGACAAAAGATTCATCTGAAAGTTAGGAGCATATAAAGCATTCTGCTGATGCATAGATGGAGTTTGAACAATCTCCCCTTGACCAATAATGGGAAGTCATACTCCATTAACAATCATCACGAATCTACCATGAGGGATAGATCTGTAACAGGTGAACTGTGCTCGATCTCCACACATATGTTGTAATGTGCCCGAATCCATAATCCAACTAATCAAATCGGAACTGCTACAACTGGTGAGTGCATAACTAATACCTGATGAGCCGGACAAAGCTCGGGCATTAGCTGCAGCATCAGAAGAACTTGCAGTTGGAATAGCAGGAGTGGACATC
Source organism: Ottelia alismoides (assembly GCA_037367405.1). NCBI lineage: Eukaryota > Viridiplantae > Streptophyta > Magnoliopsida > Alismatales > Hydrocharitaceae > Ottelia > Ottelia alismoides. The sequence goes on from JAZKJV010000793.1 coordinate 214,508, forward strand.
ATCTCACGAAGTCTAGAAACAATGTCATCCAGGCGTGCGTCCTATATAGGAGTAGAAGCATGCTCAGTCTGCTCAGCAACCCTCGTATACGCAGGATATCCATGCTTCTGAAAGCATGTCTCAGAATGAACAGGACGATGACAATGAGAACATGAACCACGCTGACTTCCTCCTCTTCGACCCCGAGGTCCACGCCCTCGAAACTGGGAAGTCCCCCTTTGCCTCGGGACACTACCATGGCTGTGGGTGGCTGGGATACAGTAGTAGATGGGGTAGTAATCCTGCTCAATTGCTTGTACACCTCTTCCATCTGGGGTATTGTCTCTCCAGTTAGGAGTTGAGTACGTGCTGCATCGCATTCAGAGTCAAGAGATGACATGAAAACTCCTGTCATAGTGGCATTCCGATATTGCTGCTGCTGCTCAGTATTGGTAATGATAAGCATGAAGCTGTGCAACCGCTCAAACATGCCTCTAAGATGAGTGAAATGCTGATGGAGTCGTCAACTATTCTGTTTAGTCGAAAAAGTGTCAAACTGCAACTAAACAATCTTGCTATCATTCTTCGTCTGCCCATATGTAGGGGCTAAGATGTCCCACATAGCCTTTGCAGTGGGCTGATTGAAAATATCGTTGGCAATCTTCATGGTGAGCATCCCAGAATGCTAAATACGAGCATATGCATCATCTTGCTTCCACAAAGCATCAATCCCAGTTTTGTCCGTTGGTTCTGTTTCCATCAAAATATGCTCCTTATTATGTTACTGCATAAGAGTACGAAACTGCATGGACCACAACTCGTAGTTGGTCCCATCCGTCTTTATGATGGGAGCCAGACCCTTGAAGTCACCGGAAGAAGTAAAAATGTCACTCTTGTTTTCTGACATTGTACCAATAATGAGAACCACGAACAACTAAGGAGTATAATGATCCGAGAGCATCTACACAATCTTAAAGAGGAGTGGTTGTATCTGTAGACTCATACAACCATCCTCATTGATTCGTGGTGAGGTCTAGTTCCTTAAGATGTGATATATATGAGAGAAATCACAATATCCGATCAAAATCTGACATCCAGGGTGCAAAATAGAGGTGCACAAATAGTTTCTGGATTATCGGAGCACAACCGCTACCTGCATGGGGGATGGGGTCCCCTACATGACACGAGATGGAAATCAGAAGGCTGCCTTGTGCAGGCGCAGTCCCTGCACAATGCAGGCTACACCGAGTCCCTGTGCCTGTGTGGGCGGAGCCCCTGCGCAATGCAGGCGCACAGAGACCCTACGCTGGTGGCACCCTTGGGCATGCGACGCCTTCTCAGCTGTGCTTAGAAGTGCGAGGAGGCGAGCAGAGGGAACCTGGTGGTGCGAGGAGGCGGGCGGAGAAGCCCGGAGTAGGCCGACGGCGGCGCTGGAGTTGGGGCCTGGCGGGGGAGGGTGGTTGGGCGTGTAGGGTTAGGGTTTTAGGGTGGGATACGGGAACCCCAGTCTAGGATCGTTGCTTCCATACCATGTTGGGAGAAAAGAAAACTCGTATTAGACAAGACCCTAGGGCTCTCTTATATAAAAGAAAAGCCCTGGGTTAATTATAGAGATGTACATAAAGAAACATAAATAAGAAAAACATAACTTATCTCAACAACTGAAATATGGGGCGCCCTAGTACACAAAATGACTGAATTGACCAAATTTCGATCGAAATTCGACCGAATTTTCGTTTTGGTCGGTCATCGAAATAGTAGCCGAAACCAACATTTAGGACCTTGGGTCATACTCTGAGGATACATGTAATTCAAAGCATGATTTTCCAACCTCTACTTGTGCGGCTGAGTAGTTTGAGATTCTTACTGCTCCTGCCACTATCTATGACAAGAGGTTCAAGGAACTTGTATCTCGTTTGAGGGAGATCATGCCTCCCGATTCTGGACCCTCCAGTGCTCCATCAAGACCGTCTGATAAATTGTTGCCTCAGCATTTGCCGATAGTTCAGGTACAATACATGCCCTTGTTAGTTGTTACATGGCAACTATCTCTGAATGGATCATGGATTCGAGTGCCTCTCTTTACCTAAGCGGAGAGAGCTCAGTTCACTTCCTACATATTAGTTCATCTTGACAAATATGTTGTTATTGCTGATCGGACACATTTTCCCATTACTGGACATGGGGAGATTTGATTGGCACAATCAATGCACTTGTATAATGTTCTTCATGCTCATGATTTTCAGTGAATCTATTATCCATTAGTCAAATCATCAAGAATCCATGTAATCAATCCTACTTAAAGTGAGAGAAGATTTCACCATTTTTTAGTCAAATAGTTAAGAACTTACATTATCGTGTCATATTTGATACCTCTTGTCTTGTGTTTCTGGATATACTCACAAGCAGGGTGATTGGATGTGGCTGTGAGCAAGGGGTCATTACCGTCTAGTCCAGTCTCCATATGCTGGTGTTTCTTCCATTCCAACTGGGTTGGTCTTTCCTACACGTGGCATCTTCGGGTTGATTATTTTCCTCTGTAGAAGCTGTGTCGTGTTCTCCCTCAGATTTCATCTCGATCTTCCTTTCAGTGCGAGACTTGCCAACTTGGAAAGCATCACCGTTTTAGTTATCCTGGTCATCAAAGTTGTAGCAGTAGTTATTTATTTGATTTGATACATTTTGATATTTTGGGTCTTAGTCATTGGCCATCAGGGGCACATGCTTTATCTTGTTGCTATCATGATTACTCGAGATTCTCATGGGTTTTTTCTTTTGAAAACATGTATGAGGTTGGGTATATCATTCAATCTTATATTTATAAATAAAGAATATTTTTCCGTACATTAAATATGTCCGCTTTGATAATGCGTCGGACTTTTGTACTACGCATCTATCCTAGTTCTTTAGGTCTGCTGGCATTATACATTAGATGTCATTCCCATACACTTTTCAGCAGATTGGTGTTGCAGAATGCAAACACCGTCATTTTGTGGATGTGATCAGCACTCTTCTCATTAAGAGTCATTCTCCCCACTCTTTCTAGGGAGATGTTGTTCTCATTGTCTGTTGCCTGTGGTCAACAAGATGCCGTCCCTTGTGTAGGTGAAAAGATTCCTTTTTCGGCTGTGTTTCCTGACAGGGACATTTCCTCATTAATATATTGTGTCTTTTTTTCTAGGTGGTATATTACGTCTCTCATTATGTCACATTACTTAACACTAGTTTTTCTTTAAACTTTATTGATTGTGTATTTAAAAGTGTAATATTAAGAATTTCTTCGAAAAATCAGACAATTTTAATTTTAATGCTTAATATTCATGAACAAACTTAAAATTTCAAGCGTTCATCTTGTAAATATATATCCTAGACAACTCTACATTTATAAGCTTCTAAAATTACCAATAAGACAATTTAAATCCTTAAAAAATGCTTTAAATTCCAGAAAACGCCTCACATACCGCCTCGCCCCGCCTCGCCCGCCTCGGACTGCCTCGACCTTCTGAGGCGTACGCATATATCTGAGTGCTTACAATTGAGATTTGGAAGATATGTTGATGATTTGACAAGGTATATATACTCCTTGTCAAAAAGAAAAGGTACATACCCGATGACGTGCATATAAGGGTATATGAGGTGTACGATCTTTCCAAAGAATCATCTATTTTATTCATGATATATCAGAAGACATTGCTTAAGACATATTAGGGTAGAGAGAATTCTACCCGTGGTCATCTTGTTCTAAAAACATGATATAGATTCAAGATTATACGGTCAATTCAGACATCTTCTTAACCCTAGAAGGCGAAGCCTTCTACTACTATAAGTAGGGTTGTCTACATGGATTCTAGCTCAAATCAATGTTGAAGGTTTTGACTATTTTTTACTTTGGCCGTCGACTACCTAACACAACTCCTACAAGGAGGGATTTGAACCCTGGTCTTTTGGGTGGTAGGCACACTGCATTACCACCGGATCATTTAAGTGGGTACTTATTAACTCTAGAAGGAAACATACAAACGATGTGGAATTCCAATATGTAGGTTGCATGAGTGTTGTGAATACTCGAGGTGGATGTCATCATAGTAGATTGTAAACTATGATGCTTCCATTTCAAGGGAACAACAAAATAAGATGGATTGTAGTGGTTCCGCCTAGAGAGGGTTTAATGAGATTTGATGGGATTAAATGTCAATTCAATGATTAAGTCAAACTTGAAATGAGTTGGAGATTGATCTGAATTAGTTCTGATCGATTAGAAATACTTTTCTTTTTAGTAGTTGATTTTATAATCGAATAACTTTTGTGATTATTACCATAGTATTATTTTATATCTAATATCGAGGCATTATGCATAGCTTACATGATCTCTTTATCAATATTTTCGAGTATTTATGCTTGCTGCACAACTGAGAGAAGTCCAATGTGATTACGCGAACAACACTGTCTGATTTTCAATACCTGAGTTATAAATCAGAATATTCACTTATCTCATAATCATGAATCGATGATCATAATCAGATTTTCATGGATACGGATAGGGCCATCGGGGATATCACTGTTTGAGAAATGTGAGTCGAGATATCATGATAGAAATCTTTGTTATTCACTGACTCAAGGATCACCTATTTTGTTGATAAATTAAATTCATCTTATTCAATAAATTAATTGATAATTGATTGAATATAGTCTTAGTCAAAGGTGGGAAATCTTGGTCACAATCTGATCTCCATTAAGATTGGTGGGCACACACCCTTTCTATAAAGAGAGGGTGGGTGATCGCCTTTCCTCCTAAATCTAGGGGTATCAAAATCCTAGTAGTTAGTCACCCCCTCTCTACTCTCTCTGATCATCCTTCTCTATGCCTCTCGCTCACGTGTTAGTTCTCCTAAATCTTGAAGGGGAAGCTGTGCACTAGCCTTTCATGTGCATGTTGGAGAGATGGAATTTGTGTGATGACATCTGCCACGAGGAGGAAAATGAAATCCCCAATGACCCCTTGGACTTGTAGGAGGAGAAGAGAAGGATCTAAGATTCGTGGGAGATATATGCTTAATCGCCAAGCCAATGCGTGCAACAATCTAGGATCATACCTACGATAGGAAACTTCTCATCTTAGAGGCTTTCACATCTATGAAGCTATAAATCCTAAACTCTTATGGTGCATACAACATGAGAGAATTGTTTTACCATCATGTGATTCCATCGTAATTGTTGTTATTCACCTATATGATGTGTATTCTTTTTCGGATTTAATCCATTCTTCCTTATTTATGTGATGCTTGAGGTTTGACCTTAATTAAGTCTAAGCTTGTATATTACAATGTTTTAAAAGAAATAAATGGGTACAAATAGTAGATGTGAACTAATCCTTCGAAGGCCTTAACAACATCTCATTATCAAAACAAATAACAGAAATCGTGGCCCATTAGGAAAAACTAGAGACATAGCGATATAACACCAAAACATACAAAACTCCTAACAAATTCAATAATTTTTTAAAAGATCACCTTACAAATGCCATAACCAATGCAAGAACAACAAGCAACAACATGACTATCGGGAGAAAATGGTTGATATTGGTACTGTTGTAAAAGTCAACTGACTAGTTGGTCCTACTAGTCGAGTCAGGGGAGGGGGGTGGTATCCGACTTGACTAAGCCTAGTCAGCTATTAGTCAGTCAACCCAAGACTTTTATATAGAACTTTTTTTATTTTTTTAAATTATTGTTTTTTTAAAGCAGACTTGTTCTAATATGCTTAATGTTATATTGAAAGTCATTTACTTCTTTTGTTTCATTATTATAGTATAGAAAATGTACGAATCTATACAAATATATAATAATATATGTATAAAAAATGATTTATATATTTAAAATAATTAAAAATTCAAAATCGACTAATAGCCGACCAAATCTGATTAGTCGCCCAACTGTCGATTAATCCATAGTTAGTGACCCTATCGATCGAGTACTGACTACTGATTTCTGCAACCTAGGATATTGATCATGTTAACAAAACAAGTGGCAATTTTACATATAAAACACTACATTTTCAAATGATATATTGAGATCAGCTGATTACCCAAGAAATCCCTGGGAAAAATCAAAGATATCTCGGTAACGAAAACTATAGGAGGCTGGCTGTATTGGCGAGATCCGACGGGACCCCCAAACATAGAAAAACCGCCTGGAAGTCCGAGGACCAAATATCGGTATTCGATATTCAGTTGAAAAGTCACTAATTAAGAATAAATGGTATTCATGTGACTAGTCAGAAATATTTGGTTAGATTTTTTAAATTATTTTAAATAGAAAAGTATGTTTAATACATATAATCTTATATACTTATACATGTATGCTCATTAATTAACATGATAAAAGTACTAATTGAAATTACAATTAAACTATTCATATATAACTTTCCCTTTTTATTTAAGAAAATCATGGAAAAAAAATCAAAAAATGTACTAAGCCTTCTACTATAAGTAAGGTCGGCTACATGGATTCTTGCTCAATCCCATGTTGAAAGATTCGGCGATTTTTTACGTTGGCCGTCGACTACCTAACACAACCCCGGCAAGAGTGGGATTTGAACCCTAGTCTTTTGTGTGGTAGACACACTGTACTACCACTAGAGTCCTAGACCATTAAGTGGGATTTGAACCCCGGACTTTTATCAATAATAATAAATATTATTTTTTCATTACTCGACCAATTAGTAACTTTGAGTTATCCCTTTTGCTCTCTCCACCGAATAAAGTAGTCTTGTCGACTAATCAGTCCAGTCTGGTGTCTATTGCAAGGTCTCCATTGCAACAATGATTGCATGATATTTGTCAAGGGTATCCGACTTGACTAAGCCTTGTCAGCCATTAGTCAGTCAACCCAACTAGTCGGCGACTTTTACATAGAACTTTTTTAATTTTTTAAATTATTGTTTTTTAAAGCAGATTTGTTCTAATATTCTTAATGTTATATTAAAAGTCATTTACTTCTTTTGTTTCACGATTAAGTATAGAAAATGTACGAATCTATACAAATATATAATAATATATGTATAAAAAATGATTTATATATTTAAAATAATAAAAAATTCAAAATCGACTAATGGTCGACCGAATCTGATTAGTCGCCCGACTGTCGATTAATCCATAGTCAGTGACCCCGTCGATCGAGTACTGACTACTGATTTGATTTCTGCAACCTAGGATATTGATCATGGTAACAAAACAGTGGCAATTTTACATATAAAACACTACATTTTCAAATGATATATTGAGATCAGTGTTGCAAACCCCGGACTTTTATCAATAATAATAAATATTATTTTTTCATTACTCGACCAATTAGTAATTTTGAGTTATCCCTTTTGCTCTCTCCACCGAATAAAGTAGTCTTGTCGACTAATCAGTCCAGTCTGGTGTCTATTGCAAGGTCTCCATTGCAACACTGATTGCATGATATTTGTCAAGGGTATCCGACTTGACTAAGCCTTGTCAGCCATTAGTCAGTCAACCCAACTAGTCGGCGACTTTTACATAGAACTTTTTTAATTTTTTTAAATTATTATTTTTTTAAAGCAGACTTGTTCTAATATTCTTAATGTTATATTGAAAGTCATTTACTTCTTTTGTTTCATTATTAAGTATAGAAAATGTACGAATCTATACAAATATATAATAATATATGTATAAAAAATGATTTATATATTTAAAATAATAAAAAATTCAAAATCGACTAATGGTCGACCAAATCTGATTAATCGCCCGACTGTCGATTAATCCATAGTTAGTGACCCCGTCGATCGAGTACTGACTACTGATTTGATTTCTGCAACCTAGGATATTGATCATGGTAATAAAACAGTGGCAATTTTACATATAAAACACTACATTTTCAAATGATATATTGAGATCAGTGTTGCAAATATCGGTATTCGATATTCAGTTAAAAAGTCAAAGAATAAATGGTATTCATGTGACTAATCAGAAATATTTGGTTAGATTTTTTTTAGTTATTTTAAATAGAAAAGTATATTTAATACATATAATCTTATACCCTTATACATGTATGCTCATTAATTAACATGATAAAAGTACTAATTGAAATTACAATTAAACCATTCATATATAACTTTCCCTTTTTATTTAAGAAAATCATGGAAAAAAAATCAAATAATGTACTAAGCCTTCTCCTATCATAAGTAGGGTCGGCTACATGGATTCTTGCTCAAACCCATGTTGAAAGATTCAACTATTTTTTACGGTGACCGTCGACTACTTAACGCAACCCCTGCAAGAGTGGGATTTGAATACTGGTCTTTTGCGTGGTAGACACACTGTACTACCACTAGAGTCCTAGACCATTAAGTGGGATTTGAACCCTGGACTTTTATCAATAATAATAAATATTATTTTTTCATTACTCGACCAATTAGTAATTTTGAGTTATCCCATTTGCTCTCTCCACCGAATAAAGTAGTCTTGTCAACTAATCGGTCTAGTCTGGTGTCTATTGCAAGGTGTCCATCGCAACACTGATTGCATGTTATTGGTCAAGGGTATCCGACTTGACTAATTCTAGTCAGCTATTAGTCGGTCTACTCAACTAGTCGGCGACTTTTACATAGAACTTTTTTTATTTTTTTTAAATTATTATTTTTTAAAGCAGACTTGTTCTAATATGCTTAATGTTATATTGAAAGTCATTTACTTCTTTTGTTTCATTATTATAGTATAGAAAATGTACGAATCTATACAAATATATAATAATAGATGTAAAAAAATGATTTATATATTTAAAATAATAAAAAAAATTCAAAATCGACTAATAGCCGACCAAATCTGATTAGTCGCCTGACTGTCGATTAATCCATAGTCAGTGACCCCGTCGATCGAGTACCGACTACTGATTTGATTTCTACAACCTAGGATATTGATCATGGTAACCAAACAGTGGCAATTTTACATATAAAACACTACATTTTCAAATGATATATTGAGATCAGTGTTGCAAATATCGGTATTCGATATTCAGTTAAAAAGTCACTAATTAAGAATAAATGGTATTCATGTGACTAATCAGAAATATTTGGTTAGATTTTTTTAGTTATTTTAAATAGAAAAGTATATATAATACATATAATCTTATATACTTATACATGTATGCTCATTAATTAACATGATAAAAGTACTAATTGAAATTACAATTAAACTATTCATATATAACTTTCCCTTTTTATTTAAGAAAATCATGGAAAAAAATCAAAAAATTTACTGAGCCTTCTCCTACTATAAGTAGGGTCGGCTACATGGATTCTTGCTCAAACCCATGTTGAAGGATTCGACTATTTTTTACGTTGATTGTCGACTACTTAACGCAACCCCTGCAAGAGTGGGATTTGAACACTGGTCTTTTGTGTGGTAGACACACTGTACTACCACTAGAGTCCTAGACCATTAAGTGGGATTTGAACCCTGGACTTTTATCAATAATAATAAATATTATTTTTTCATTACTCGGCCAATTAGTAATTTCGAGTTATCCCTTTTGCTCTCTCCACCGAATAAAGTAGTCTTGTCGACTAATCGGTCCAGTCTGGTGTCTATTGCAAGGTGTCCATTGCAACACTGATTGCATGATATTGGTCAATATCTGCGAAAATAGATCACTTAGGGATTCTCTGTCCCATACATATCGAAACCGGTATAACGATAGTTCAATCTCTGGAAAAAATGAAGAATTGATCTAGAGTTCTCTTTCTAGTTGCTAGACCCCTCTTAAATAGTTGTTGCTTGTGATTCACGTTGAAACCTCAGAGCATTACAAGGAAGAAAGTCGGTGTTGGACAATTGTAAGTTATTGAATTGCCAATTGAGATAGACAACGTATTTGGATGATGACCAAATACATCACAAGGTTTTCAAATGAAATTTATTGTTAGGAAATGTATTGTGTACTCTCGATCCTTCAGAAATCATGTTATTACACTTAGGAAGATTATAATGGCAATCGATGGTTCTTGTACCCACCTAGGTTTAATGCTGGACGAGGCTTGTTTCGGGTACTTTCGTTACTATCATGCATGTGGATGGATTTGCACATGGAGATTGTTCTGTTTATTGACATCAAATATGATATCTTTAGGAAATAATTAAGACCTCCCAAGTGTATTATTGTGTATAGTATGAGCTTTGCAAGACGTAAAATTAGCTTTTTGTAACTCAACCAGAAGTTTTTTTAGGTAATGCGGATATGAAGGTTGCAGATTATTTGTTACGACTTATTAATTTGTATAAAAAATCATTTCTATTGATTATTTTGTATTCTGAGATGTTGTATGCTGTTCACTCTGTTATATTATCTGTAACGGTAAGTTATTTATATGGTAGAAATTTTCAACGAAATAACATGACATTCTTATATAAAGAGCTCTGTGATCCTATCTATTAGTTGACATATATCATAATCATTTTTTTTATGTTTGTTCAGGATTGACTGCATGCCTGCTGTGGAATATCATAGCAGTTACAACTGCTTGGATCAAAGGGGAGGGTAAAGAAACACTAATACACACTCGATTTTTTGCTGCACTTTTGTGCTCCAAATTAATTCAATTTTCTCATTATTTGGTACTATTTTTATTAATACATGCATGGCTTGTCAACATGTTTATATTTGTAGGTGTGAAAATCTGGCTTCTTGCTCTTATTTACTTTATATCTGGGGTCCCTGGGGCATACGTATTGTGGTATCGTCCTCTTTACAATGCCATGCGGTAAATCCTGTCCCTTTTCAGTTCTGATGATATTACTACATGAACATCTCAGTGAAGGCTCTTATTGAAGAACTACTTGTTAATCAAGTCATCATAATCTCCGTTCTATGATGTAGTAGTGGACAAGCGAGACATGCTGCCCAGATGAAGAAAATACATGTGGAAAAACTGAGAAAAATAATCTAGAGGATAAAGCAAATCATTAACATCTGGAGCATACACATCATGTTTAGCTTCGACAAGCATCAAAGAGCACCAAATTCTGAAAAAATACTGAGTTTTTTCTCAGCTATTGGACACGTGGCCTTTCTAATGGCTAGCATTTCCCCCTCACTCCCCGCCTTGCTCTTATACATCTCTCTTTCCTTTTTCTTCCCATGCATCCTCTCATCCACGTGTCCTTTTCATCTTTATCTCCCACAGCCTCTCCCTCCCTCCCCCTCTCTCTCCTCTATTTTCTTTATTTAGTAAAGATGAAGATGGTGATTACTTTTTGTATGTCAGTTTTTTTTTTAAATTATGTGTGCATTCTCCCCAACTATCTTGGCCCCTTTACGATGAAAGGCGAATATTTAACATGTCCCCTCATCTTTTTATTCTCTCTCCCCTTTATTTATTTGCGTAGAATAAATTCTCATTTAAAATTAATACACACCATTTTCCCATACATCTATTATTTTATCATATTCAAGCAACTTCAATTTATTTCCAACGTGTTTTTATGCCTTCTAACATTTACTAACATAATTAACTTAAAAGTAAAAATTTATATCTAACAAATCAATCATACATGTAAACTGAAAGGATGCAATAAATTACTAAAATAATTTACATTCAAACTAAATAATGGAAATGACATACATAAAAAATGATAGTGTGGTGGATAGATTTCTTAAAAAGCTACAATTAACATATAATGTACCTAAGTTCTTAATATTATCACCATAATAGGATATAAAAAATTGTAATAATTATTCCAATAATGTAACTAGTAAATGAGAATCAATTCATTCTCTATATTTACCATACAAATGGTCAGCTCCCTAAATATATTCTTTGAATAAATTACTTTTGTCAGCTCCTTTAATATATTTGTTGAAGAATTACTTTTTACCATTCCATCTCATATCATGTATCAAGTAAATGCTTTATTAGGCAACAAAATTAAATTATTTGAATAAATATAATACAAAGAACATATATATCATTATTAAATTGGATGAATGAAGGTGGATAAAATATCTCTTACTTTAAAAATTATCGAGCATCCACTACAATAAAATTGAACTATAATGACGCTTTTTTCAAAACCTGTTACTAGATTAGCCATTGATAAATATATAACAATGATATTATTTGTTGTGAAATGAGTTTTCATACTTGAAATTAACAATGAATAGTATATCTGTCGGTATATCATTAGCAACAATCCATATAACAATGCTTATCCATTGCTATTTTTCAAAATATCAACTAATCGTCATTATTTTTTTAGTTCAAAATTTAGAGACGATTAATTGGAAGTTTGAAAAATAACAACGAATAAGTTGTCGTTATGTGGATCATTGCTGGTTATATAACGACATGTATGATATTCGTCGCTAATTTCAAATACGAAAAATCATTTCGCAACGAATAATATTATCGTTATATATTTAGCAACAACTAATTTAGTGAGAGATTTTGAAAAATCATCAATATAGCTCAATTTTGTTGTAGTGATCACCTCAGCTTTACCCATGCAACATCCTCATCCTCCTCCCTACAACTGATTCCCCCTCCAAGTGTACATGGTTCCCCATTCTGAGATAAAACATCCACATCCTATATCCATTTGTCTACCTGTTAGCCTTTTGTCTATTAGTTTCACCATTTTTTCCATATTGTTTGCCTATAAAATAAATATGTCCATTACTAACACCTGAACTTCGAGTGTATGAGTCTTCTTACACGGTAATACATTTTTTTTAAATCTTGCAAGATCATAAATCTATTGAACATCAACTTCGATCAATCCACCACAACATAAAAAAATAGGTACTACCAAGTTATTTGTTTTTTAACATAGTATTTTCTTATAGTATCGAAAATTTAATGAACATCAAGTATTAAGCAGACCAACACTAAGTTAAAGAATGGGTTATAATTTTTTTTTCAAATAAATTTCCTTTTCCTTCTATTCATTCCCCTTTCTTTTGTCTTGACATCTTATTATTTTGCATGCTACAGAAGTTATTTCTTTTTTAACTAAATTTTCCTTATGATATCGTAAATCTACTGAACACCAACTACATTAGAGGATCAATACTACGAAAAAGAATGGGGATGATTTTCACAAATAAAATTTCTTTTCCTTTTATTCTATTTTTCATGCTATCGAAGTGATTTGTTTTCTAAATAAAATTTCCTTTTCATGAAATAAATTTTATTTTTCCTTCTATTAAATATCTGGAGTTTTAAAATTATATGATACTAAAGTGATTTGTATTTTTTAATTAATTTTCCTTGAAGTATCATAAATTTGATGAACACCAAGTATGGAGAAACCAACGATAAGTAAAAGAACATGTATTTTGTAAGTATTTTCCTTTTACTTATATTATGTATCGAAAATCTTTAAAATTTTTATTGTAATTTCAATCTCATTTCTACTATTTACCCTATTCTAAAACATAAAAATGAAGAATAATATTTACTCCGACTTTATGTGCAAGTATATTTCCTATGATTTTCACATATTGTGTTCCGAGTATTTTCCTTTGATGCTAACCTCATGATATCATTCTTGACAATAAAAACCAACCCATGCTGCGAAGCGCGGCTATGTACCCTAGTATTTGAAGAAAGGTGAGAGCAAGGTTGCAGAAAGCGGTAGTCGGTACTCGATCGGCAGGGTCACTGACTAAGGATTAATCGACAGTCGGGCAACTAATCGGATTTAGTCGGTTATTAGTCGGTTTTGAATTTTTTAATTATTTTAAATATATAAATCAATTTTTATACACATATTCTTATGTCTTTATATTTATTTGTATATATTATATACTATCATAATGAAATAAAAGAAGTAATTGTCTTTAAATATAACATTAAGCATATTAAAATAAGTTTGCTTTTAAAAAAACGAAAAACTAAAAAAATTAAAAAATCTTTATGTAAAAGTCGGCCTTCTAGTCGGGCGACTAGGCGGACTAGTCGGCCTGATTGGTCGGGTTGACCGATTAAGGGCTGACTATGCCTAGTCGAGTCAGCTACCCCACCTACTCGACTAGTCGGGCCGACTAATCAGCCTAGTCGGTCGACTTTTACAACAGTGGCTGAGAGTAAGAGGAGAGTAGGCAAGGATAGGAAATGGAGGGATGTGGAGGGTGGTCATAGGGAGGACTTGAAGGGGGACTGGCTGAAGGTGAGAAGGAAGTGAGGAAGTAGTTAGGAGGGGGTAGGGGAGGTTGGGAAGCTGGGGAGATCCAATTTGGGTTAGGTGGTATCCAGACTAGGGATGATAATAAAGAACCGATACTTATGATGCTTCCCCTGCATGGAGATAGAATTTTGTGATATTATGCAGAGACACCATGGTTTGCATTCTATGCGTAAAGGTTGGACATTTTAGGGTTGCGTGCACCAATTTGGATTGTGGAGCAAGGCAAATGCAGTGGAAGTCGAGTGGGAGGGGATTATGTGCTTGATGGCGTTACTTGGAAGAAGTCTCTAGACACATGCTTGGCAGATGAGTGGCCAAACATTGAAGGTGGCATCGTGGAGACATTTGACCATATTGGCAATGTGCTGGGCAGTGTACCGGGAGACTGTTTTTGAGTTGACTTCATACATCCAAATGGATTATTATGGTGCATTCACATGTGTTGGAAGAAGAGGTTTATTTGTGGAGCACAATAATGGTTTAAAGGCTGGAGTGTGGGCACCTGAGTATTGTGTGTAGCAACAACAAAGAATACATCCCGACGTAACTCGAACAGGTGATACACTTTATCAAGCTGGACAACATATAGGCACGTGTTTGGCTGGCACTCTTATGATGGAGATAGCCAACGGTATCCTACATTAACTTACCACAAATGCGATGCGGGATGTGGGACATTCTAGCCATCACATATTCCCAGACGAAGAATGAGACGAAGATCCTTTCGCTCCAGTATGATATATTTACGATAAAGTAAGATATTTGCACTTTGCATGCTTTCTACCTTCACAATGCCCTTGAACACTAGCCCTGACTCTTGAGCAGCTGGTGGTGTTTTTCTTGTGGCCCTTGATACTTAGTAGTATGATGTCGCTTACAACCATTTACTTGCAGGAGGCCTATAGTTGGCCGAGCATGATTATGGTTCCTCATGCTTTTACTACTCAGACCTTATCTGTTGTGGTTGCATATAGCAGAGGAAGTTCAACACAATTAAGAAGACACGATGTTCGCGGTAGAGGGAGTGGTCGCCCTCGCCTGCAGTGCACATACTGCAATCATACATGACACTCTGATGGTAGATATGATCAGAATCATGATCGCCCTATATCTGCTCATGCTGCTGAGCAATTTGAGCCCATCGTCACTCCTACTGATCGGAAGTGTGATGATCTTGTCTTTTGTCTGATTTAGATTATGGACCCTTTTGCCGATTCCATTAGTGCTCCTCCACCCTCGTCTGACATTGCTGCCTCTGCCAATACCTCATGTACTTATTATCTTCTGACCGCCTATGTCACATTGTAGATATTTTAGAATAAATCATGGACAATGGAACATCTCATCATCTCAATGGTGAGAAAGAATAATTCACATCCTATAGTGCCATTTGTCTTTACCGATCTGTAGTCATTGCTGATGGGAGACATCCTCCTATTATAAGATAGTGAGATATTCAGTTGATGCCTTCCATGCGTCTGTAGAACATGTTAATTGTGCTATTTTTTTTGAATTTATTATATATCAATCAAATTACCAAGGATTTGAATTGCCATACCATTCGGCCTATGTTCTCTTATTTTCAGGATATACTCATGGCCTTAAATTTCGCCGAAATTTGGCCGAATTTCGGTTTCGGCAGGTGACCGAAATTCGGCCGAAATGGCTATATCGGTCGAAATTTGGGGGGGGGGGGGTCTAGTTCAAAAAACCACCGAAATGACCGAAATTTCGGTCGAATTTCGACCGAAATTCGGCCGAAATTTCGTTTCGGTCCCTCACCGAAACGAAACCGAAATCCGACTTTTAAGGCCTTGGATATACTCACGTGCATGGTGATTAGATGTGGCCATGAGTAGGGGGTTCTTTACAAATTGATCTAGTTTTCATATGCTGGCATATCTTATGTTCATACTAGATCAGTCTCTCCGTACTTGTGGCACATTCGGTTCGGTCATCTTCCTATACAGACTGTTGAGTCCTCCCTTAGATCTCCTCTCAGTCTAGACTCTAGCTTCCAGTGTGAGGCTTGCCAGCTTGGGAAGCATCATCATACTGGTTTCGCGATCGTCAGAGTTGTAGAATTAGTTCTTAACTTGAGTTGTTGCATTTTTATATTTAGGGTCCCAGTCGTGTTCCTGATCACCAGTGGCACCGATTTTATCTCGTCGTTGTTGATGAATTTTTTAAACTTTCTTGTATCTTTTTATTGAAAAATAAGTCTGATTTCCATTATGCAAATATTTAACATGGAAATAAAGATTTTTTTGCTATTGTTTATTATGTTCTCTCTAAAAATGCCTTGGAATTTTGCATTGATTAGTTATCTTAGTTCATAAAGTCTCTTGGGATTCTCCGTTGGACTTTCTGTGCTATACTTTTCGATGGATCAGTGTTACCCAGCACAAACATTGTCATCTCTCAGGATTTTCCTAATACGAGTCATGATCCTCACTCTTATTGGAGAGATGCTGTCCTCACCGCTTGCGGCCTCGTTAATCATATGCCGTCCTTTGTGTTAGGGGAAATGTGCTTTTTTCAATTGTGTTTCTTGAAGAGGACCTCTTCTCTCTACTATCTTGCATCTTTGGTTGTATTACCTTTGTCCTTCACCTTGACCTTGACAAGCTCTCCTCAGATCTGTTGAATGTTTGACCATTCTTGAGCTTAGAAAAGGGTATCAATGTTTGATTTTGTCAGACACAAGTACTATGCTAGTGTTGGCATTACATTCTTTCAGTTTAATATGTATTTTTCTCTCACAGGTGACATGATGACTTCTTTTGAGTCTAACGAGGAGGTTTGCATTATATCTGCTTCGCCTCTAGCTTCTATCTTTCCACCTATAGTTAAAACTTTGCCTCATGTGCACATTTGCAGGCATACTACTAGATCCTTTAATCTTGTGCCTTCCTCATCACCCAACATGCCCTAGATAAATCGTGAACACTTGGTTTCCATTAATGGTGTTGTTAATGTTTCTATAGAACACGAGACTACACATGATGAAAGTGCAATCCCTTGAGATTGCCATACAAGAGACGAATCATTTAGAGGACCTTGGCCAACCTATTGCTCTTCAAAAGAGGAGGCATACATGTTTTTTGCACCTTCTATCCAGCCATGTTTCACGGTGGCGTCTATCAAAGGGTTTCATGATGTTTGTACCAGGATTGTCAGCTGTTACGATCCCACACACATATCAAAGGCTACACATGATAATCGGTGGTGCCTTGCTATAGAGGAAGAAATAGCTGCCCACTTGTCACGAGGCTCATGGAGCTTAGTTACCGCCTAATAATGCCAAACTTATTGAGCATTGAGCATACGCCGATGTTGACCTCTCAAGGCTAAACTTGTGGCATGCGGATTCACTTAGACATGGGGTAGACTATTATGGCACTTTTTCTCTCGTGGCATATCACTCCACTCTATGGATCTCATTTCTGTTGCTGTGGTACAAGATTAATCACTCTCCTAATCTTGTTGTCAAGACTGCCTTTTTGTATGCCGACCTGCAAGATGAATTCTATGTGCAACAGCATCCATCTAGGTTCGCTGCTGAGTGGGTGTGTCAGATATGCATACTTTGTAAGGCTATTTATGACCTTAAGTAGATCCTAGAACATGGTTCAAGAAGCTCTCAGATCTTTTTGAGAGAAAAGAAGCTCTGAGATCTGATAGAACGACATGGGTTTAACAAATCAAACACAGATTATTTGCTCTTTGTACGCATAACATCACGAGGTATTGCTGTTATTTTGATTATGTTGACGACATTATTATTACATTAGATGATGCATTTGGGATGTACGAAGCTAAGGTGTTCATCGGACAATAATTTATCACCAAGGACCTTAGAGAACTACAATATTTTCTTGGGCTTGAATTTGGCAGGAATTAGAGAGTACTTTTGATAACCTTGAGGAATTATGTCATCGATCTTCTAGAGATTGGGAGGCAGACTGCAAACTTGCCACTATTCCCATGGATCCTAGCATGAAATTCTATGATGATAAAACATATGAGGTGGACAAGAAGAGATACATGGAGCTTGTCGAGAAGCTCCTATATATGACAATCAGCGTGTCAAACTTCTCCTTTGTATTGGGCAAAGTCTGCCAGTTCATGGAGAAACCATGTCAGGATCATGTGGATGCAGTCTCCATGATCCTAAGGTACCTCACGTCTTTACCATGTATATAGTTACTCTTCTGCAAAAGGACTTCTCCTGAGATCATGACTTGCATATGATGCAAACTATGCAGGATGCCCAAAAGATAGGAGTCAACATCTGCATTTGCATTGTTTATTGGGAGCAAACTCACTGGTCTCATGGAAATGTAAGAAGCAAACTTTTGTTGCATGATTAAGTGTTGAATCCAAATACAGGGCTATTACGCAAGAAAGCATTGAAATGATGTGGTTCAAGTCTGTTATGGTTGATCTAGCTAATGACACTTTTCCCTATGTAGCTACTATGTGACCAAGGTTGCAGAAATCGATAGTCGGTACTTGGTCGGCAGGGTCACTGACTAAGGACTAATCGGCAGTCAGGCGACTAATCGGATTTATTCGACCATTAGTCAATTTTGAATTTTTTTAACTATTTCAAATGTATAAATCATTTTTATACCTATATTCTTATATATTTGCATGGGTTCGTATATTTTTCTTTTTTTGAAAGAATATTTGTACACTTTCTATATTATCATAATGAAAGAAATGAAGTAATTGACTTTAAATATAACATTAAGCATAATAGAATAAGTTTGCTTTAGAAAACAAGCAAAAAAGTTAAAAATAAAAAACTCTATGTAAAAGTCGACTTGACTATGCTGACTAGTCGGCCCAATTAGTCGGCTTGACCGACTATTGGCTGACTAGGCCTAGTTGAGTAGGCTACCCCCTCGACTTGACTAGTCGGACCAACTAGTCAGCCTAGTTGGTTGACTTTTACAATAGTGTATATGACAATTTAACAACACTCATTGCCAACAATCCAACATTCCACGAGGGGATCAAAAACATTGAGGTGGTTGCTGCCAATGTAAGCCATATCACGATATATCAGTGATATATCAGTATCTACATGTGACCGATATATCGTCGATATGGTCGATATTTGCCCTTCCAAGGCCATTTCCTTCACAAAATCAGGCCTATTTGGGCGATATGGCGTCATTATATCGTTTATATATCGTATCGATATGTAGCCGATACTGTTACCGATATTGATATTACCTACCTTGATTGTCATTACACTAGAGACATGATACATAAGGGCCTGTTTGGTTGCAGGGTTAGGCAGGGTTGGGTTGGGCTGGGTTGGGATGGGTGAATAGTAATCTGTGAGGAGGAAGTACCCTTGTGAATAGTAACCAGGGTTGGGCCAACCCTGTCCCACCCTGCAACCAAACAAAGGGTTCATCTCTATATCTCATGTCAACTCAGGGGAACAAACTGCAGATATATTTGCCACGACTCTAGCCAGGGTGCATTTCAGAATTGTTTTTCCAAGCCGGGCATGATAATTATCTATGGTTACAGAATAAACAATACATTCATTTCTTTCTACAATTATAAAACATGATATAAGTTCCAAGTTTTTAATCCATGTCTAAAAAGAAATGTAAGAGGTAGACTGTCAATATTCTATTTAAAGTTCTACTTATCGGCATTACCTCTAACTATAACATCCACATCAAGAGGATCTGCATATGAAGAACCACTGCATGTTGGGTCATCCAATTAGTTATCCATATACTTCAAATTTGCATCATCTTCGCCTTTTTCACTAACTTTATCGTCACGAGACTCCCCACCATGAATCTCCTCATCAATATCCACAACTACTCTACCTAAATTAGATAATACCAATCAGGGAATGCCGTATCGATATCGATATCGTTTCGATATCGTATCGATACGATATTTCGACGATATATCGGCGATATATCATCGAAATATCGCCCATGTCGATGATCTTTTTTGAAGGAAATGCTTAAAAATTGAGATATATCACCATATCGGTACCCATATCGGTCGCATCTCGATATCGATATATTGGCGATATATCGTCGATATATCATGAAATTTCCTTCCATGATACCAATGTTGCTTTTATTATTTTTAAAATAGCCAAATAAGTTCTACATACTATTCAACATTAACTTTCTTTCTTTCGTTTCTTCTAGCATGATATGTCTTGTTCTTCCTCGACTGTACAACATCATCCTCAAGGGGAGTGTTTGCGTCGAGCTCTTGATATGCTTTAAATTCACAACGTTAAAGCTCTGACTCCCATTCATCACTAAAATCTGCATCATCCAAGAAAAGACGATACTCAATGGTTTCTTTACCTCTCTGTACTTCAACTTTAACTTGAACATCATGTATACCAATTCAATGAGTTTTGCTTGCATGATTTGGTTCCTTCTCTTTGTGACATAGTTCCGGATTCATAATATCCTCAAATATGTTAATCATATATATATATTTTAGAACACAATTACTATTATGTTCGAAATATTACATGATTAAAGGAATTCCATGTGCGTTCACACTTTAGTCCACTACAAATCAAACTTAAAACTCAAACTTAAAATTCGAATAGCAAACATTACTAGCTCATGGTTTTTATCCAGGGAAGTTTTTCACCAATATGCGAAAATTGTTATATTTCCACATTAGGAATGAATCCTCCGTTGTCTTTTTCCTTATCTTTCTATGCTTCAATTTTAAGTTGAACTTAATGTATATCATATCTTTGAGTTTTCTTGCAAGTTGTTTTCTTCTATTTGTGTGGGCCTAGTCCTGGATTCCAATATCCTCAAATATGTTGATCATATAAAGTATTGGAAAGTAATTATTATATTACCTGATAAATGGTAATGTTGTTGCACTAACATCTTGTTGCACTGCAAGTCAAAGTTAAATTCTAATGGCAAACTTCACTGACTCAGGATTTTTATCCTTGAAAAGCTTCCACCCGTTCATTGAAATTTGTTATATTTCACATTAAGAATGAATTGAAAAGATAAAATATGTAGTATAACAAAATAAATACATACCAGGACTTTTCTTTGCATGTTTCCATCCAAACAATCCACCAGCATTACTAAAATATTCCATTTGTAGACTGACTTTCTTCTTCTCAAGTGGATCTGTTATCACCCTTCCATGCAAGAACACAATCTAATTTTATCTCAAAACATGCATGGATAATGATGCCTTGAGATGACATTGGGAATTGATGTAGTATGTCACCACATGCAAATGAATATGGAGCTGACGATCCCATCTGCTATGGACAATATCCCAAAAAACTACATTTGTTTCTTCATTGATCAATGCTACGTTCAATTTCTTGCTCGGCTCTATCCATGGCTCCATAGAATAAACCAATTGGTGGATATTTTTTAAAATCCACCATCCTCTAAACCATGATTAAAGGCTTGCTTGTCTGTATCACATATGTAACACCATATCGGAAAGGTTTGCTTCTCAAAATTGTGTTCTATACACTTTGCCCTTGAGGCTTTGAAGCATATAGGCTCCCTTCCATGCATTGGAAGTAAAGTATGATTAGAGAGTCACACACAACAATCTTTGCAATGTGAGAAAATTGGTTGCACCTCAACCACACTATCCTCCAGATCCTTGTGGACAACCACTCCTACATTCAACCATTCTCTTTACTTGAATATCATAATTTAAAGCTTGTCTTCTCAATCTCCCTTGCTTTCTCTCCAATCCATTTTGTCTCTTGGAGACAATATCCAAATCTTCATTCTTCCATCGTTTCTGCCATCTCTATCGATTTACCGGTCCATGTGCCAATATTCCAACTGCCTATTTGCTGCTGCTTTTGCGATCTCTTCTTTACTCGCATGCGTCCATCATGTGAGAGTCCTTGCAAATTTTGGGCTGCATTCGGGTGGCAATGGAGTTGAACTAGCTTATTTACTCGCATGAGTTCCTCAGGCGAGGACTCTTGCAAATTTTGCACCAACGTCTACATAGCGACTCTTGCCAACTTCCCATTGCATTTGGGCAATGCAATGCGTAGCTTGTAGGGAATGGCCCATCGAATTGTTTAAATCCATGTTGAAATACCCGACTGATTTACGTTAGCTACCGGCTAACTAACACAACCCTCGTATCCGTCTTGAGATCGACAATGATAAGTTTAAAAACCAACCTCAAGTTAAGGGATGCGATTGCAAAACAAGAATAATAAAATACAATCCTTATAAAAGTTGATTGATTTCTAAATTTACTAGGAGTTTTAATAATTAAATTAGCTGTTTTTCTTTTTAGATATATCAATTGATCTTGATTTTTTTAAATAATAAAATACTTTTTTGGACAGAAAGTACTATTTTGATCTAATTCTTAATTATGCATGCCATTACAAATAATGCATTTCGCAAAACTGGTGGTGTTAATTCTTCCCATTTCAATGAGATGACATTGACACAAGGAAAATCAGTCTTTCTCAACAATGGTCCTAGCACCAATGGAAACTGGCATTCTGGATATATATTGCTTGAGTTATCCTGGGAAAGCACCATGTTGAAGGGCAATCCCATTGACATTCCCAATTCATTTTCTATAGGGTACTGACAATGAACTCCATTTGTCCTGCCCTCATGGGAAATCAAGTAGTCAGTGCAGAAGATGTTACCTCATTGTTGCAGCCTCATCTATGGGCTGTTTGTTGAAAACATGAGTTTGAACTTGACCTGATTTATATGAGCTTTGTTTCGGTTTATGCCATGGCCCTATACTTAATACATCTTTTATATAGAAACGACCTGCTTCTTGCTTCTCTGCATTACCGAGTTCCCTACTGTAATGATATGCAACCTTTTACTTCCTACAATTGATCAGACCTGCATTTCTTGATGCATTTATCTTTTTCAAATCATATTTTTTTATATAAAAATTCTCAGTTTTTAATGTATCTCAAAATCCTTTGCAGAACTGACAGCGCATTGAAATTCGGATGGTTTTTCCTTTTCTATCTGGTATGTATTCCAACTATAATGGATTTTATATGCACTCATTTTACAAAAAGCGGCTCGAATGAAATGTTGTATTTTTCTTGATTTTTTTCAGCTTCATATTGGATTTGTCATCTTCTCTGCTGTTGCTCCCCCCGTTATTTTCCATGGAAAGTCCTTGGCGTAAGTTTTATTAAATGTTATGGCTATCCAAACATAACAAACATGCTTTGTTTGTTAATATACTAACCTGAGACGAACAGCTCCAAAGCCCTTTTTAATGTGTTGGAAACGGCATATGTAGAATAATACGCACATAATCACCAAATGCACTAATTAAAGGTATATTTTGATGAATAATATTTTGCGAAGTGCAATAAGTTCTTTTATGTTTGTAGGTATGGAAAATTGTGTTATGTGTGTGCGTGTGTGTATATATATATATATCAAATCATAGAAATTCACAAGGGTTCTTTTTGGTCTTTTTAGAGTTAGTAATGGGTCTTGATGTCATGAAATGCGTGTGGCAGGAGATAAAATATATGTATGTGATTGTTGATGCTTTTTTAATGAAACAGTTAATAAGTAAAATATTTTTTCATAGCAAGGGAGATCGAGAAGACATGTTTTAAACTTTAGTATTCTGGTAAAGATAAGGACATGAATTGTGTTGGAGTAGTTCATAAGGATTTGTAGGATATGTGTGATTGACCAGGGTTCAGATTATTTTGCTAAAATTTGTGCTTGAGGAAGAAAGTCTGAATATCATCTTAGTTTATGCATCGCAAATTGGTTTAGATGAAAGAATTAGACATTTTTTGAGAGGATTTGGATAAGATTATGCAAGGCATTCTACAAAGAGATATGATTTGCCTAGGCGGAGATCTTAATGGACATGTGGGAAATGATGCTTCAAGCTATGTTAGTGTCCATGGAGGCCATGGCTTTGAGGATAGAAATGACGAAAGAAAAGTCATTTTGAATTTTACAACAGCTTATAATCTTTTCATAGCAAACACCCCTTTCAAGAAGACGGAGGAGCATTTAATTACTTATAAGAGTGGCCTGACTAGAATACAAATAGATTAGTTTGCGTTGAGGAGAAGAGATCGGTTGTATTGCAAAGATTGCAAAGTAATTTTAGGGGAGGGTTTGACAACCCAACATCGCTTGTTAGTCATGGATGTGCAAATAAAAGGGCAATGAAAGAAAAAGAGGGTTTCCAAGATCACTAAACTAGATGGTGGAATCTTCTTTGAAGCAATCAAGCTTCAGGGAGAAGATTTTAGAAGATTTATCTCGGGATTGTAACAGAAGTACAAACGAGATGTTGGAGGCAGTATCATCTTGTATCCAAAGGGTTGTCAAAGAGATGCTAGGCGAGTCAAAGGGATGAGTTCCAAGCCAAAAGGAGGCTTGGTGATGGAGTGAAGGGGTGTAAAAGAATCTTAAAGTTAAAAGAACATGCTTTCAAGCTATGTCTAAGGATAAAATATAGGAAACTGTCACAAACAAAAAATAGCAAATAAGGAAGTAAAGAAAGCTGTAAGCGAAGCTAAGTCAAAAGCTTATGAAGTTTGTACAAAAATCTCGACTCTAAGGAAGGTCAGAATGATATATTCAAATTGGCCAAAGCAAGAGAAAGAAAGACCAAAGACATTTCTCAAGTGAGATGCATTAAGAATGGGAAGAACACATGCTTGTTACTCAGAAGGATATAGAGACTAGATGGAAGCAATACTTCATAAGCTTTTCATTGGGGAAGGAAATAGGGAGATCACTTTAGGAGATCTAGCTAGTAATGAAAGTTACTTGAATCGTGCAAGCTATAGACGAATACAAAAGAAATATAGGAAGCTTTGAAGGTTATGAAACCTGGGAATAGTGTAGGACCTGATGACATTCCTATAGAAGTATGGAGGGTTCTAGGTGAGCATAGTTTGACTTGGCTTACAAATTTATTCAATGTTATTTGGCTAAGTAAGAAAATGCATGAAGATTGGCGAAGAAGCGTCGTGGTGCCTCTTTATAAGAACAAAGGAGACATTCAAAATTGTTCGAATTATAGAGGTATACAAGTTCAAATATCTAACATATCTGTTATTGACGAAGAAGAAGCTCTATGGTATAAAGATGACCGATGGGACAAAGCTCGAGGCGGACTTGGATGAATTCAATAAGATTCTTACAGACATGCTCACACTTGAGGAGAAGAATGCAAAAAGAGAATCTCTCTTCAAGGAGGAGGATGAGGCAATGATCTTGTCGAGTTCTCTTCCATCTTCCTACGATCTTATTGTGATGATACTACTATATGGCAAAGAGATCATCATATTTGACTAGACAATTACGTTACTGCTTATGAATGGCTCTCGACAGAGGTCGAAGAACGATGCAACGAATGATGAAGGTCATGTGCTGACAATCGAGGATAAACGTTCAAGATCAAGGGAGACACGATCTAGAGGTCGATCCAAGTCATGAGGTTCAATCAAATGCTTCTTTTGCGATAAAGAGGGTCACAAAATAGCCGATTGTCCAAGACGTGAGAAGGAGAAAAGAAAGAAGGTCGATAGTTCTGAATCCGATCAAGAAGATTCCAATGCAGTCTTTGAGGGAGACTTGCTAGCGTGCTCTAGAGAGAAGGTAAATTCAGGACGATTTCTGGACTTGACATGTTCAGATCTTGTGTGCTCATCTGAGGAGCAATTTAATACATATCATGCATGCAATGATGAAATGATTAAGATCAGAGATGGAGAGGTCCACCACGCCGTGGAATCGGATTAGTGCAATTTCGCATGTTGATGGAGCATCACGAACCGTGACAGATGCACATTTCTACGGTCAAGAAGAATCTGATTTCACAGGGAACGATCAAGTCATATGAGGACATTGAGTCATCATTGAAGGGAGAGTTCTCAGAACGAGCAAGGGAGCATGCTTGGTGATGCGTGAGACAATGATGTTGAACATGGTGTATAGGTTCGCCAGAAGGGCCGTGGCAAGTGATGGAGCTCCAGTTACTCCCAGGACAAGTAATATGATGAAAGAGCGGCAGGTTACCGGCGTCTCTGCTACAGAAGTGCGCAATAAGGAGACGCGAGTGCGATTCACTTTACTAGAGGATGATGACACTACGAGAGATAGGTAGTGCCGCACCATGAGACACAATGCTGAGTTGTGCATGCTCCCCTGGAGGGGATACGTCAAGGGCACCCAAGGATGGGTGCGTCACCCAGATGCGGTGAGTTCTTGCTAACGAGACCTGTAGATGACGAGGATGGTGCAAACTCAAGACGATGATGAGATCACAATGGAATTCAACTCAAGGGGGAGATTGCTAGGATTAGGAATCCTAAAGAGATTTGACTCCTAATTTTAATAGTAATTGAGTTGTATTCTATGTGTAATTGAGCTATATATAGAGAGGATGGAGACATTGCCTCTACATCACAAGAAGAGGGAATGCCATAAGAGAAAAAGAGAGTGGGTGATAAAATAGAAGGGAGAGAAAGATAGGGAACATGAGAGTTCTACTCATTACACGTGGTCTATCACCATCATATCATGGTCTTATTCTTCTTCACGTGCTTCTGTGGTAGTGATTGATTGTGTATTTGTATCCATATCCGGGGGTTCATCCCCAACAACCGGTATTCGAGTGGAGATGGTACCGGATTGTGATCCAACAGAAGGTTGGTCTTGGTGTTAGAGATATTGATGACACGTGAACATAACAGTTGCATACACATCTAAAAAAACATAATTGAACATCTAAACCTTGAATGACAATTTAAAATGCACTTGTTCATTGTCATTCAAAACTGTTTACTAGTAGTTATATGATGATAATTCATCTTATTTTATGTTTATTGTAACTGATTTTTGTGTAATTTTGTTTTTTTTTCCAGTGGTATATTGCCAGCAATTGACCTCATCGGTGAGCACGTATTGGTTGGGGTAAGTTTGCATACGCATCCTCAGATATTCTAGTGTTTGTAGACGACATTTGAAAGAGGGATAATTTGGATTGTGAAAGTTGACATCATTGGATTTGATACCTCGCACCTGATTAAATCAATAAGTTGTTTAATCTTGTGTTACCTTAATCATCTCTGCTGGTGTAAACCATCCATTGCTGATTTTAACATTAAATCACTAATCCCAACCTTGCAATGCATTTTATACTCAAAACTTCGGATTTAATTTTTCTGGAACCAACTTCATAAGACCATTTCACCCTTTCCAATTTCAGATCTTCTACTTCGTAGGATTTGGACTTTTCTGTCTGGAATCACTCGTTAGCATTTGGGTCATCCAGGTTATTATCGTCTCCAGATATGCATTTTTTTTCAATTCTGGTTATTTTTGCTGTGTCCCGTTCTTAAAGGGGAATTCTCATCTGCTTTATGCATACATGTTATTTCTTCCTGCAGCAAGTGTACATGTATTTCAGAGGAAGTGGAAAGGAAGCCGAGATGAAACGTGAAGCGGCACGAGGTGTCATGCGGGCTGCTGTATAGCGCATCTGAGGGCGAGCCACTAAAGAGATTCAGGCGCTAGGGGTTGGCTGGAAGCAGATATATGGTTGATGGTAGGTTCCACTCACTATGTCATATATGCTTACATGTTCAGGTCATTTCATTTTTCTGTTGCGATGGGTTCGTCGAGTGTGTGCTTGTTTGTTGTCTTTCACTTAAACGAGTGCAACTCAGAGTTGTAATTCTTATTGACTTTACTGTACAGTGTCTTGGTCTATCGATTTTTTTGCATTCAACTTGCAATTTTAGCTTTAGCTTTGTTTCTTTTCTTCTGATTGTCATTGTGGTTTCTCATGTGTAGGGAGTATCATCAAATTCACATTGATCCATTTTGATTCTATCTATCTAAAATTTTCGAATTCTAATTGGATTACAAGGTTCAAATTTGATTTGTTTCCTTCCAAAATTGAAATGTCAAATGTTTCAGTGTACCAGGCACTGTTGCAAAAGTTGGCTGGGGGTAGCGGACTCGACTAGGCTTAGTCGGCCATTATGCGGTCAATCGACTACTCGACCGACTTTTATATAGAGGTTTTTATTTTTTTTATTTTTTAAAAGCAAATTTATTCTAATATGCTTAATGTTATATTTAAAGTCAAATACTTCTTTTATTTCATTATGATAATGTAGATATATATATAAATCTATGCAAATACATACGAATATATGTATAAAAAATGATTTATATATTTAAAATAATTTTAAAAATTCAAAATCGAGACCGAATAAATCTGATTAGTAGTTCGGTTGCTAATTAATCTTTAGTCAGTGACCCTATCGATCGAGTACTGACTATCGATTTTGATATCCTTGAGTGTATGCATTAGTTATTCTTGATAAAAGCATTTTGCATGATGAATACAAAGTTCAAATAGGTAATAGGGGGATTTAGGATTTAGAGCTATAAATGAGTATAAAATAACTTATCATGCATGAATTATGGTTTCTTAATGGCTTATCTATTATTTTATTTTTATTTTTCTTCACCTTGTATTATCTTTGATTAAAAAGAATGAATTATAATTCGTGAATTGTTGATGAATTAGCAAAAATTTCGTCATGATGTGAAATAGATAACAAGAGATCTAGAAGTAAAATAACCAAAGTTCGCAGAAGTTTTTTTTGGTATTTAGTCGACAGGGCAACTTATTCATGATTAATGTGTAGTTGGGTGACTAATTGAATTTAATGGAACATAACTGGTTTTTTTGCACTTTTTAAAAATTATTTTAAATTTATAATTAATCTTTGCACATGTTTTCTTAAGGTTTACATATATTTGGACAATTTTGGTACTGTGTTAAAATAATAAAAGAAACAATTGAGCAGTAAAATGTTAAGCATCTTAGATCTAGTTTACCTTTAAAGTAATAAAAAAAATCAAATGATGGTAAAAAAGAAGTCAGCTGGTTAAAAGACTACCGGTCTACCGTTGATTTTTTGATATCTAAAAATATATGTTTTTGTTTAAAACTTTCGATTTCCATCCATTCTTTATATAAACTTTAAAAGTAAATTTATTAATTTGATTTTTCACACCATTTTACACATGATGATGCTACCACTAAGAGAAAAACGGATCATCAAGAGGGAAACCGCTAAGAGAATAAGGTTGCTTTTCCAATATAGAAAAATATATAACATTCCAAAAGATAATCCTGCATCTATTGCTCATAAGTCATAAACAATGGAAGATTACAGCTTGATATCTTAGGCTTAAGTATTTTACATGGTTGCCAATAGACTCGACTGGATCTAAATCTAAAGTGTAATAATTAGTTATCGTTAATATTGGTGTGGATTAAGACTTTAGAAGTTATAGAATAGTCAAGAGAGGGATGTGAATATGATAAGAAGGAAAGAGATGCCATCTCGAATAAAGAGAGGTGAGAACAAAGGGGCTATGTCAAGTTGTTTTTTCAGTGAAGATCATACAACAATAACAAAGCTTTTGTTTTTGATCATATCATTCCGAATTTGATCTTTTTGTGTATGGTCATACAACTATCTTAGTATTTTCATTTCTACTAGTGTCATTCTCTGCACATGTATGGTTCATAGGTCAACATTCCGAAACCTGATGAATACCCATTCATTCACCTTTATTACTTTATTTTATCTTTTAAATCCTAGTTAAAAGCACATAAAATTAGTTAACTTGTATAAATTAATGCCCTGACATTTGTCTATAAATACTACTTAAATACCTGTAGTTAAATGCAAAATAAATGAATAAAGAACGGAAAAGTAAAATAAAGGAAGTATTGCAAATACTATTTGGTCCTAAACCCTAAGACCAAATCGATATTGACTTGGTTGATAAGCAATAAAGTATGGGGAGATAAGGGTAAACAAACACAACCAAAATAACACTGTCACCTAGAAACACTAGGTGACATGTACACTATATATATAACATAATCTTAAACTGATACAATCTTACACGCCTTAAATAAAGATATTTTCTACACAAAACCTATGCATAAAGATACATAGAAAAATACAAAAATAATTGCAACTGAAATTAATGTACAATATGACTGGGACACATATATGGAAAACCACAAGCAAAATTTCACAGATCCATATCTTCTTCATATGAACTCAAAATTGATGAAACTTACTTTATTGTGCTCTAAATTAAATTATCTAATTAATGAAAGTGATTTCAATTAAAATTGAAGTTAAGATGCAAAAGTTGGCTTTTGGGTCCCTTTTGTACTATATATGGAAGGTAATATCGATATCGTATCGATACGAGCGATATATCAGTGATACATTGTTGAAGTATTGTCCATATCGACGATCTTTTGTGAAGGAATGGCCTGAAAAGGAGGATATTTCGCCATATCGATACCGATATCGGTCTCATATCGATATTGATATTCGGCGATATATCGCGATATTTCCTTCTATGCTATATACTTGTTAGTATACTCATTCTTATTCATTCTTTTTATTTTTAGTTTTCTTATATTTTTTATATACTTTTAAATATTATTTGAAATACATTTCATTAATAAACATAAAATAAAAGCATTAAAATTCATTAAACTAAATAATGTAACAAAATACTCATGTATACTACGCATATATGATACACATCTATATTTATATAAGTGCATAAATAAACTCACAAAAATAAAACAAAAATATGTAAATATATATATATTTAAATATTTTATAAACATATAAATTATGTATATAAAATAATAAAAATCTCAAATACATAATAAAAATAAAATACATCATATAGGTATTTATACCTATAATTACACTTGTAAAAATTAACATTTAATAAACACGTCGAAAAAAATAAAAATCACCTAAAAATAGTACATACAATAAGAAACATTTTTCGTGTTTAGAGAAAAAAACAATAGAAACATTTGCTATTTGATTTTCATTTATTTCCCTTTTTATTTCTATTTTGTCTCTTTGATGTTGACATAAACCAATCAGAGAGTGGTACTGGTTGACCTCGGTCATCTCCCCATTCCCCCTTTGGACTGGTCCATTCACAATGTTTTTTTGCTTCCAATTTTTGCTTATTTTTTCTGATCAATCAAGATTCCTTCTGCCTTCGATTTCTTCTTGTGAAACCTTCACCTAATTCTGATCTTTCACGTGGATTAAGAGTTGACCACATTCAACCCACGATACGATTAAAAACCCTAGGCGAAGGGAGGTTCCTGGGTAGCTTATATATGTAATCACCTCCTATTTTTGAAAATTAATTCCTCTTGACCGAATTATGACCCCTTGGATCGAAGCTGGAGTATTCTTTTGTGATAGGGAGTGATCCCCATCGATTTACAATGAGGAGGAAGGTGACTTGAAGCGATTCGACCCATCACTAGAGCTTCTCTTGTGGTCCTCTCCTCCTAGTCACATCAAGCAAGTGATTTGTTTCTTTCTTTACCTTGTCGATTCCTATTAGTAACAATAGTGTATCCTTGCATTTAGTTTCATTTAAATTCATCTTTACATCTTAAAAATACAAAAATCGCAGTTCAAGGAGCTCTAGGTTCTGACCTTTGTCCATCGCGAATCAACCATCCTCCAACTCGCTTGATCGCCTCCACACCTTCATCTTCTCATCTTCCTTCACCTTGACTCATTTCCACCCCATATCTCGCTCAGATCAGGGAGATCAATGCTCCTTTTCTGCTCTTCGTCGGAGTTGCTTCGCCATGATGCATTTTTGCCCCATTTTACCTGAAATCAGCCAGAACTCTTCTTCTCTTTGTTTGTGAGCTAACCGTGCAGGGACTGGAGTTGGTAGACCTAGTTAAGGTCGATTTTTGTCAGCCACAAGCATTCCAGGTGCTCCGACTTCTCAACATTGCCAGGATTCTCAATGGGTCATGGAGATCTTTGAGCACACCAACAGGTGCAGAGGAGCTTCAACTTCATTTTGAGCTAGCTAGGAGCCTTCCAGGTGGTCGGATGACATAAATACAACTGATTGAAGAAGGCCAAGCTCGGCCTTCTTCCTTGTTCTTCCAGCGAAGCAGCAGACAACTGATCTCCTTGAGGCTCTAGTTCTGATCAGAGTCGTTGGATCAAGGTCACCTTCAACTGTCAGATGATAGCTATGATTTAACCTTGGCCTTTGATCCGCAAACTGGTAGGGCACCATATGTACCGTCCACTGTTCAAGTGAGCCATGTGGAAGCGTCATCGCGGTCAGTCAACACGTGGAGAGGTATTTTGCAGAACTTTCCCTTCACCTTTTGTATTTTATCTTTAGTCTAGAAACTTTCATTTGAAGTTGTAATATTTTTTTAATATTTATGTTAAGCCCCTAAGCTATCCTTGATTTGCATTTAGCCCAATCCACGCCATCTCACGTGCCCGAACGTGTGAGAGGGTATGATTTTTGCGTGGATACCCTTGTGGGTTTTTGCCATGAATTTTAGATAATAATATATTTTACATGCTTGAACCTATTATCTTGGAATATTACATTTATACCCCTACCAATACAAATAATATTTAAATTGTGGAAATGTTTCATGTAAGTCTTTGAACTTGTTTAAAATGTTATTAATTGATTTAAAACTTTAAAGAAATTGCATATACATCTATGTGTTGTAGATTTAATTTTTTAATTGTATTCTAATGATTAAAATTAGCATTCTACATCTAAAAATTATAGAAAAATTATCTTAAGTGTTTGGAACCATATTATATCCCATATATTTTCTCAAGGCAACAAATTATTTTCCTATTTATAAAAATACAAAAATATTACATTATCTCCTCTTTAGCATTTAAAATCCATAAAAATTACAAAAAAAAATTGAAAATTTCCCAAAAAATTCTTGTATTTTTATTTATGCATATTTTTTGACCTATTAGTTTTGCAAAATATTATAAAAAACTCTTAAAAATTTAAAAACAAAGAAATCCTTATAAAATTATAGAAATTCATTAAAAAAGCACATTTTTTTAAGTTTTTAAATTTTCTTTAGAGTATCTAGTATTTAGGAAAATTGAATTTGGGTTTAATATGATTTGATAGTTATTTATTTATCCCCTTTCAAGTTCCCTAATTTACTATTTTGTTTATTTTTATGTATTTCCTTATTTACAAATCCATAAAAATTATAAAAAATTTTCCATAAAACATTAAATATAGAGAAAATTTTATAAAACCCTAAAACATTTTATTTTGTTTTTTGAGTTTATTTGATAT
Source organism: Ottelia alismoides (assembly GCA_037367405.1). Lineage (NCBI taxonomy): Eukaryota > Viridiplantae > Streptophyta > Magnoliopsida > Alismatales > Hydrocharitaceae > Ottelia > Ottelia alismoides. The sequence continues at coordinate 247,943 of JAZKJV010000793.1, forward strand.
TTTTGAAAATTCCAAAAACATCTCTTGTTCCATTTATTTTTATATATTTATATTTATATCTCTATGTTACATATTATTATATCATTTTATTTTAAAAATTAAACTAAAATTTTATAACTAAAATTAAAAAAATATATTAAAATAAAAAATCCACAAAAATATTTAAAAATACCTTAAAAATCTTATGTTGTCTATTAATTTTTATTGCTTTACCTCATGTGCTTTATGGTTCGACCCCTACTGCTTGCGTACTATAACATTCTTTGTTGGGTATAATAAATTGTAGCTCACATACATTTATTGCTAATCATTGTTGTGGGTTAATTGTTGAATTGCACTTGAGTTGGGTGCCTACTGTGCCGAGAGAGCGGTCGATACATCTATTGTCAAATCTGATCTATCGGACATCGCAGACCCTCCAAGACCGAACTTTGGCATCCCGATTCTTACGTTCTTCAAAACCATAGAGCATAGTAGGTCTTACGACTGCCTTGTTATATTTTCCTTTGACTTTTAAGGGAAATTCTTATCGCAAAGAACAATTGAGGCTCTTCTCAATTTAACCAACTTGTATTTATTCTATGAGCAACATCTCCATCAATTTTTCCATCATGCAAAATATATATTAGATATCTAAAATAATCTTTCTTTTGAATGTTATCGTATCCAATCTTGACCTCAATTCCTTCACCCTTGTTTCCATCAAATGTACACTCCTTATATTCAGTCTTAGTCCCACTTATGTGTAATCCTTTAATCTATGAGGCATGTCTTCAAACCTTCATCTTCCTATTTACTCCATCTCTTGTCTCATCAATCAACACAATATCATCGGTGAACAACATACACCATGATATCTCACGCTGAATGTGATGAGTCAACTCGTTCATAATCAAAGCAAAAAGGAATGGACTCAAAATTGAACCTTAATGTATACCGATGATGTAAAAATAATCAATCTTCCTATACTATATCCTTACGCAAGATGAAGCCCCATCATATATGTTAATGTATATGGCATGTACTTGTCTCTTCACCACAAGTCTTGACAAAATCTCCCTTGGATCTGAATCACAAGCCTTCTCTAACTCAATACAAATCATATGGAGTCTCTTTTTATCTCTATACTCTATTGTTCTCCTCAAGTGGATAGCTTCAATAGTTGAATGACTTGACATGAATCCGAATTGGCTTTCAATTACTTTGGAAACTTGTCTCAACCTTCTTTCCATAACATGTTTCCAAATTATTATAGTATGACTCATCAGTTTAATACTTCTATAATTCAAATGATTTTGAATGTCTCCTTTATTCTCATAAAGAGACATCACAATACTTCTCCTCCATTCTTCAGTCTTTTTCTTACTTTCCTAAATAGCACTGAAGAAACTCGTGAGCTAAGTCAAACCCCTTTCACATAGAACTCTTCAAACTTATATAGGAATGCCATCATGTCATACCCCTTTCATAGGTTTCATAACCTTAAAAGCATTTTCTACTTCTTTCCTTTCTATCCGTTTATACCTTACACAATTCATGTAACATTCATTGCTAGCAAGATCTTCCAAGGTAATCTCTTTATTCCCTTTACCAATGAAAATCTTATGGAAATATTACCTCCATCTAGTCTCTATATCCTTTTGAGTAATAACCACATGTCCTTCCTCGTCCTTGATGCATCTTACTTGAGAAAGATATTTGATCTTTCTTTGTCTTCCTTTGGTCAATTTGATATCATCTGGCCCTTATTCGAGTCAACCTTTTTTACAAAACTTCATACGCTTTCGACTTGGCTTCACTTACAACCTTCATACGCTTCCAGGATGACTTTTCCCGCTTCATTTCTATCCTCGAAGTCATGGACGCCATGAACAGTAGCATACCCTTATGCATCCTTTTCCACATATCCATTAAGATCTTCATCTAGGCAAATCATCTCTATGTGGTATTTGTTGCATATTATCCAAATCCTCACTAAAAGCTTGTTTAACCTTTCCTCTAAACCAACTTGTGGCACATACACCGAGATTATATTCATAACTTCTTCTTCCAGCATCAATTTTAGCAAAATAATCCAATCCTCAAATCTTTACACCTCAACCATACTATCCTTCAAATTCTTATGAACAACTACTCCTACACCATTTTTAGCCATCTCTTTACATGAATACTATAATTTAAGCATGTATTCTCGATCTCCCTTGCTTTCTCTCCAACCCATTTTGTCTTTTGGAGACATAACATCTAAATCTTCCTTCTTTCCATTGTATCTGCTATCTCCGTCAATTTGCCAGTCAAAATGCTAATATTCCAATTACTTATCCGCAACTTCTTTTGCAATCTCTTTGGTACTGACTTCTTTACTCGCATGCGTCCATCATATGAGGGCATTGATGCAACAAAACTAATTTATTTATTCACATGTTTTCCTCATGTGAGAACCGTTGGAAATTTTGAACTATATCTGTGCAATGGCAACCTTTGCCAATTTGCATTCGGGCTATGCAAAGCATCGTTAGTAGGGAACACCCTAAGAAAATCTAAATCTTTGCATAAATCCATGTAAAAAAATCCGACTGTCTTGAGGAAAATTCCTAAATAGTATGTTTTTTTAAAAATATATTTAAAAATTTATCTCCGATTGATTTACGTTGGCTTTCAGCTAACACTCTCCTCAATTTATCCGAGCTTGAGACTCAACCATGGCTGAGTTTTTCAATGAAAACCGCGGTGAAAGTTTTCACGTCAACACCAAATCCACAAATTAGGCTACCTATCATTTTTGTTTATGATTTCTTGCATTTGCAATGGTGGGTTTGGTATAGATCCACTTGGAATAGACTGATCCACTTGGAATGTTGATAATATTGGATATACTTGTGCATTGTTTGATGTAATACCTAAATAATAGGAATATGGGATAAGTCAACTTCATATGCCGATCCACCTACAATGTTATTCATGACCATGGTATCAAGAAGCAATAGTTTTCAGTTGCAATTTCAGTTGAAGTCGATGATCTGAAAAGGTCGTGCATAAGTGCTACGATCTGATTAATGTGATAAGATGCCAATCCTTGCAGAGGAATCTTTCAATGGACGGTGTTGTTGATGCCACTATGGAAATTTAGCTATTACGATCTCCCACTTGTAAAATAATGCATTGTATAAAATGTCGTAATTCGTCATCTCCCTCGAGAGAGTGGATCCTCTGCAGTAATGCAGAGGTCTGCTGTAAAACCCAATTGCGTTCGAGGCGCTCGATCTTCACACAGTAAAACCTCAAAAAGGTTCCAATTTCGTGTGAATCATTCGATCTTGATCGAGCGGCTCGGATGTTGTGGGTTTTACAACAGACCTCTGCATTACTGCAGAGGATCCACTCTCTTCCTCGATGGACATATTGCACACAAAGCAGTATTTACTCTGTTGTTCCCGAGCTGTCGTAATGGTTTAATAATACATACAATCGTACAAGACAACGTTTTACAGTGATTCTGATACCGCGTGATGTAGTTACACCCACTGATCACTCTAGACTTTCTTCTTCCTTTCACAAAAATAATACAAGGAGTGGGCTGGTCACCAATATATGGATTTAGACGAAATTTTGCAGATGTATAAAATTATGTTCATAGATTCAAGCTGTACTGGAATTTTCATATGGATTTGCCAAAAAAAGGACCCGGAAATTACTAGAAAATAACTAAGTCTATACGTGCCATTATGCACTATAAAGTTAAACTTTACTGGAAATTGCCAATGTTATCTAGTTAATGAAAAAAGTTGAAAGGCTGAAGAAAGCAAGTAAATGTGATCATGTGCAAGGAGTTGATGGTGACACCTAAATCTATAGGTCAAATTTAATGAACTGCGCGAAAATCACGTGCTTTGTTCTTTAACTTTCCAGTACTCGTAATTGAAAAGCAACTGCTACTGATTTTGATTCTTCATCTTTAACGAGAATCTCCATCACAGATCTGGTTTTATTCTAACCTTTTTGGAGAGATGATATGTTGAAAGGATAAAATTATAACAGTACCATATCAATCAATCCAAAAGAACTAACAATCACAGGAAGATTAGCAAGAAGGATGCTATAGATGCATGATGTATATATATTATATCATATATATCGTAATCATTATATATACTCTCCACAAACGTCGATGCCATCATTAAGTGCAACACCTGGATTAATCCTTAATTACGACTTTCTTAATTACCACCACGTTGCATTATTAACCGACGAGCTCAGCAGTAAGCAGTGCACTTCTTGCAGTCCATGGTACAGCCACCTCCTCCGCCGCCTCCGCCGTAGTTCTTCCCGGAGACGCTCCACGACTTGAAGCACTTGGCCGGGCACGTGAGCTTCCTCTTGTAGCACCGGCCCCTCTCCCTGCACAGCGTCGAGGGGCTCCATGTGCCGCTCCATCCACGACCGCCGTTCGAACCGCCGTATCCCCCACCGTAGCCACCGGGCAGGCCGTTGGGACCTCCGAAGCCCGGGAAGCTGGGAATGCCGTAGATACCGGTGAGATCGGGCATGCCGATGCCGCCGGGGAGGTCGCTGGTAGCGGAGGAGGGGAGGGTGATGGAAAGGAGGAGGAGGAGGAGTGTTAAGGTGATGGGAAAATTCATCTTCATGGGTTGTTTCGTAGTGTTTGTACGTGCGATTTGCGGTGTTGGGTGTGGGCTTTATAAAGGGAAAGGGGATGAGCAATATGAGTAATGGACATCATGTGGTGAGGTGAGACTTTTGATTCAAAGGATCATTTATTAAAAAAGGTTGAAACTTGAAAGCATGGGGTAGGTGGTAGTTTTTTTTTTCTTTTAGGATACTATTATGGAATAAACATGAATAAATATGAGGAGTAGGAATAAGAGTATATTCTCTGTTCGGCTGGAAAGATGAGAATAATGTGTAATAAGAATATGTAAGATGGAATAAAGATAAAAACAATAGTGGAATAAGGTGAAATAATGAGATGTAGATGAGAATAACCATAATCCTGAGAACCGCGTTGGAGAGGAATTTACCCCTTATTCCGGTGCTTTTTCTCCAAACAAACTCTACCGAGAGACGAAATTGTTTCTTGCACCCAAGAATACATCCACAAATTTACCCACTCCGAAAGGAGGCGAATCCAACTCGTATATAAATATTAGTTGAAAAACTTTTAACGTGATACTATAAATTTACCATAGAAAAAGTTTTGCCCGAGATATTCAAAATTTATGATGGGAAAATTTTAGCATATCTCTAAATTTATTATTGAATTTAAAAATCATTGTAAATTTATTGCATGGGTTTAAAATTGAAGAAAAGTTTATGAATAATGTTGTAATTTAAAAATATTTTAAAAATACCACTTTTTGAAATATACAAAATTCTGAGCAATTATGCTAGAAAATTACAGGTCAGGTCATGTTGCCAGTCTAGTCAATGTATAAAGTATAATGTTAAAAGCTTTTTCCATCTTACTATGTGTCACTCGCAACATAAAGATATGACACCATCTGAATGTAGATGATATAGATGATCATGTCAGCTGCCAAGTTAGTTTAGATAATCGTTTTCATAAGTATATACAATTTTATTCATAATTGAAAAAAGTTAGACTCACGATTACATTAAACTTTATTTTTTGTAACATGTTTACATTGTCTATTGGTTAAATAATACAATATAAATCATGATTCAAGTCTCATAATTATCATTTTTAAACAAGATAAAGGAGGAAGATAAAGCAACTTTAGTTGGGTTCCGTTTGTAAAGTATTGGAGAAGGACCTAACACTTCAAATGCACCTTTGATGATTATGGTTTCTCTCTCTGAGTTTGTGTGCTCATATTCGCATGCTTGCATTCGGGGCCCTCTCCTTTGTTTCGTGGATGAGTATGAAAGGAGACCGAGTCCCACTAAATATAAAACATTTACTTGCGGGTACTTTCTCAGGCTCGAGTTATCGTTGACAAAAAAATATACTGACAATCTATTATATTTTGATCTTATTAGAAAATTCCATCTAAAATACTTAAACAAGGTTAACTGGTGATTTCTCATATCATAAGCTACACTCATTTCTTTAAGTAATAGTGCAAGTGTAACTTTTCTCTGATTGGATCTATACTGGGCTTATGGTCCTTTTATCGTTATCGAGGAAAACTGATCCTGAAAATTTATTATATTTGGTTCTGCTGACCTTAAAAAATACTTAATTTTAAGTTATTAAAGTATAACTCACTCTTAAACTTCATAAATTTTAGTTGTGAGGCTATGTGGAGTGTTACAACCTCCTCCACTTCTATTCGCAATTCCTCGTTGTGATATGTCCCATCACTTATTCATATTGATAGTGGCAACTACATGCTTCTAGCTTATGTCTTCTCGGGTAGCCCTTCCCTCTATCAGAGTGAACATGGTATGATACTATTTGTTACTTCATGGGCCTAGATCACCAAGTTGTCATCGAGGAAAACTAACTCTGACAACTTGTTGGGTTCATCCCAAGTGGGGCAATTGATAACCACCCAAAATGCTTAAACTCAAGTTATCAAGTAGTTTTCCTTCATTCTTACAATACACTCTCAAACTTTATTTGGATGTGAGACTATGTTTGGGGTGTTACATATGCTTTCTACAAGCAAATTTCTACCTTTGCAAGAACTTACACTTGTTTAGATTATGGATCTAGTCTGCATGGATTCATGAAATTAGAAATCCTTTTCCCTAAAAACTCTTTGATATAATCCTATAATCAATGTACACGTACCTTTCATAATATAATATCCTCTAATATAATCTCAATTAAATGGTTTCTCCAACTATATCGATATATGTATTTTATAATTGATCAATCTTCATTTCATCGCCTTCATTCTTTCATTTTGGCCTTTAAATCCTAGCTGAATACATGTATATATCACTATTTTATAGAAACAACATCCCTTTTTTATTATGTAAATATTGTATAAAATACTTTATTTAAAGTCAAAATAAAAGAATAAAGAAAAGAAAATAAAAAGAAATGAAATACCAAGGTATTTTATGATGCTAAATCCCAAGACCAAGTCAAGAATTGATTTAGTCGATAAAGGATAAATTGGGGGGAGATAAGGGCAAAATACAATCAAAATCCTATTTATTTATTCTTCAATAATTTATTTTTTGGGAACCATTTTATTCTTTATTATTTATACCTCAAATTATCATTTTTGTACATGAAAGTTGTAGATAAAATTGTATAGAAAAATATAAAATTTATTTTACAGAAAATAATGCAAATTGCACTTTCTACCCTCATATTAAGATTCTAAAATCCAAACTTCCCAAACCCATACATCCTCCACATGAGCTCAAAATTCATCAAAATCACTTTACTTATACATAACTTTTAATTAGCTATTTAATGAATATAATTTCATTTGATTTGGAGTTAAGATTCAAAAGTTAGGTTTTGGACCTCTATTGTACAATATATACCTGAATAAAATATTCACTTTATTTATTCTTTATATTTTTCATAATATTATTTTTTTATAGCTTTGAAATATTATTTATAGTATGTGTGCATAAACTGAATAAAAAAATCATAAAAAATATACTAAAATAAATAAGTATATAAAATACATAGATGAATTACATATATATACATGTATAATAAATACATCTATTTATTTAAGCATGAAAATGACTTCAGAAAAATACAATAAAAATATATTTAAGTGTATTTAAATAAGTTATAAATGTATAAAATAAGTATATAAAATAATAAAAAATAAAATACAAAATAAAATGCATACTATATAGGTAAATATACATATGAATATACATGTAAAAAGTAAAATACAATAAGTAAACTTGTAAAAATAAATAAAAATCATAATAAAATACTACATAAAATAATAAACATTTTTATGTTTTAACCAAAAATAATAAAATAATTTGTCATTTTAATTTGAATCAATCAATATTTATTTAGCTATTTTTTCCTAATGGTCCACGTGGACCGATGGGGAGTCAATATCAGTTGACCTCGATCAATGTCTGACCCCCCTAGTCCTGTATCCGTTTGAAGCATTTTGAACTCGTTTTGCCAAACTTTGGGGACCGACTCTTGCACTAAACTCGCTCGATTCCTTCACAACTTTTCTTCTCGATCTAAGCACTTGCATGTCGTGATCTTACATCGATCCAAGGGCTGCTGAATCGAGCGTTCTGCCCAAGCAAAAATCACTTTGTATAAAACATCGCCTCCAACTTCATTCACATTTGGATCCCTTTCCACCACGAAAACCCTAACCCTAGCATCGATTCAGGCTCCTGGTGACAACAGGTAGCTACTTCAAGGTCAAGCACGTGATTTTGGTGTTGATATAACCCTAACCCTAGCATCGATTGAGCTTCGTCGCCCCTCCGTTGCGAGCTCCGCTCCCAACCACCCCAGGACCGACGATCCTTCTTTCTTTGCATATTTTAATTCCCAGTATACTCAATAGGTTAGATCTGCTTTTATTCCTTTTAATTTTGCTTTGAGTCATTAGAAAACCAAAAATTATCCCTTAATGTGGCCCCAGTTCCGACCCTTCGTTTCACCGTGCTTGCACCTGTTCCGACTTCGCCAACACTCTCATCACCTATCTCTTCGCTTCCTCGTTATTCCAGGCACCCTCGCTTACCCAGATCATAGATCATGCTTTGATATGAAGGACAACTTGCCGTCCCCACCTCATCATCAGTGAGCTCCACATGCCCCCATTCTCGCTCATGTCCATTACCTGAAGCCTTTAGAGGCTTCGTTTTTGTGTCCTTTATATAACCTTGCAGGATTCAAAGAGAAAGAACCCCTTTTTAGTGGTCGTTATGTTGGACATGCGAGCCCACGACATGCCATTATGTAATAAATGTTATTGCAAATATCATTCCCTGATCTGAAATGAAGAATAACTAATTTGCATAATAGGATCCTTAGTACAATTGGGGTTATGTACCATGGCCATCTTAATAATCATAGAACTGTTGATTCAATTGTTAAATCATAGAGGCCGATGCTTGGATGAATATCTAAAGAGTTAGATTGAGGACTCATCAAGCACCACCAAATGATTATTAAAAGAGGATCTCCAGCCTGAGAAGGAGATAACAATCTTTTCTCTAAAGGTTGATATCTGACTGACCTCTTAATGCAGGTCCTCTACATAGGAATAGAGATTCAGAGGTAATAGATTAGTAAGTCAAAGAGTTAACTTAACAAGATCGAGATAACCAAAGTCCTATGTCATATGCTGTCATGATATAGGCACACATCCTCTGATCACAGACAGATGTGTTACTATATATATGAGTATGTACATTTGGCATACCAATAGGTTGATGACCTAACCAAGGTCTATATACCAGCGCATTGGTACACATGCAAGGGTATATGAGTAATATGATCTCTCAAAGGGATCATACATGTTCATTGTTGAACCGAAAGACACGAGATCACTCATGAGATATTGGGAAGAATCAAATTCCGTGCACAGTCGTCTCGCTTTGGAAGCTCGACTGAATTTGTAGGTTTGATATATACTTTTGGAAAGTATATGATCAACACCTGGGTAACATATATGCTTTTGGAAAGTTTATGATCGATACCAACTCCCAATGATAAAATGTGAAACTTAACGATAAAACCCTGAAGTAGAAATTGTAAAATAGATCTAAAACTTCAGGTTTATCCTTGATCTTCCAGTATGCAAGACGTATATGTATTAGGAATACCTGAGGGTGATGTGATTATAAATGATTGCATAACCATAAGGCTTCCATTCATAGGGAGTGATGAAACGGGCATGGATTTTAATAATTCCTCTAAGTAGAGAAGTGATCTGATCTTGGTCCAAATGTTGGACATTGATCTGAATGTGATTCGGATCAATAAGAAGATTAGATTTGCGGTTTTAATTAAATCAAGCATCTATGTTAGGTCTGCAAGATCCGTATTCGAGATGTGATCTCAATATCCAAGTCATTTTATGTGAAACAATACAATCACCTTGTCCTTATCTCCAAGTATCAGCGGAGAAAGCACATTATCCATGAAAGAGTTCATGATGTTTTCATTGTTGATAAATGTATTCGAGCATTGAGAAAATTGATAATTAAATGTTAATTATCATGAATAATATGAATTTGATTCATATTATAAGGAGAACCATCTTAGATAATTAAATGTAATTTAATTATCAAATATGTCAATAATGTGAATGCGATTCATATTATTTGGGCATTTGAAAATAGAGATCTAAGATGATTAAATAAAATTTAATTATTAAGGATTTAAATAATGTGGATAATACTATCCATATTATTCATGGATATTATAAATATGATTTCTAATATATTAGAGAGAGCTAGATTATATTTGATGTAAATTGGATTTATAATATAAGGCTCTCTCCCTCTCTCTCTACATGTCAACCCTCTCTCTCCCTCTCATTGTGGCAGTCCACCATGGAGCCCTAAAGAGAGTCGCCATCGCCGTAACATAGTCATTATGCTACCGGATTGCTTGCTTGTGAATCGTCATCTCCTTTGATGTTCCTCGCTCGTGAAGAAGACGTCGGACCTCCTCTGACAAGATCAAGAGATTTGTTGTTTGGATCATCAACATGGATTGCGAGAAGCACACGATTCATCAATGCATTCGCAAGCGTCTCCTCTGTCGGATCGGACTTGAGACAGGAGGTCTCTTTGTTTATAAACTCGATCGCAACAAAGCTTCAAGAGGTAATCCTAATACTTGTTTGTGGTTTATATGAAATGATCCAAGAAGTGTTCTTTGGATCATGTGGTTTCGTCGCATGAATATTTTTGAAATTCCGTTGTATCGAGCAACCAGTGCCACTAGTCGCTCTCGATTGCATACGATGCGATCCTCACACTTCCATGATGCGCTTAAGGATATTCCCTTATCCTTCAAGTGGTATCAGGGACAGGTTGGAGGTTTCAGATACGATCCATAAAACCTAGGACGACTTGGGCTCATTAGGGCTCGTGAAATTTTTATCGCATTTGTTTAAAGCAACCGTATTTTGTGAATTTTTCCGGCCATGTTTAAATTATTTAAACATGAAATTATCACTTGGATTATGTTTCCCATTAAATAAGGAAATCGTGGATTTGAATTTGCGTTATTTGGAATCCAATTGCTCAAGTTATGATCATTTTAGGGAACATGTATCCACTATTTCGGGGATTGCGAATCTTGATGTAATTAAGGAGTTAATTATTGATCTGAAATACCTATAAATGCATGCAAATAACACGGGTTCTATTTTAAATCAAATTATATCATTTTGGAAACTTATTTTGCATGATTTGGATTTAAATTGATTGTGATATGCTAATTTTAGTAAATGAGGGTGACTGTTGGAAATTATTTTCCTAATCAAGAACATTGTGATTGTCATTTACGAAATTAATGAAATTAATGGTTATTTTATTGGAATAATTATGGATAAATATTTGATGATTATTTTATGATAATTATTTTCTTAAATGACATTGCCTTAACCAATAATAGGTCAGATATGATCTAGATCACAAATTAGTTACTCAATCTACTTTCCTACAAATAAAGTTGCATAATTGAGAATTTGTTTATCTAATTTACTCATAATGTTTATAAAAATTGTTTTGATTATTATATTATCAAGTACAAAGTGATCAATTTGGTATTATCCGTTCCCGAGGCGGATATGGTGTCTAGTCAAGGAGCGTTGGGGGTAGCAGGTTGCACCATGTCCGGTCTGTCCCACTCCCATTGGTACTGACCATGACATCGGGTAGAGAAGGGATAATGCTAGAGAGATCATGATGTATTTTTCTAATCATTAAAAGTCGAATAATACGTATTTGAGATAATACCATATTTCAAGTAACAATGAAGAATATTTGTTGGATATTAATTGGATCATTGATTTAATATGATTAGTTTGATTGAAATCCAATTAAAAATTAAAGTTAAAGACTATTATGAATAGAGTTGTAATTCCCTTGGAAGAATTAATCATGTGAATATGATTTATAATGTTTAATTAGAATTTTAACATGATATGGAGGATCACATAAGTGACATCCATGGTCTCCTGTTAAGGCGATGGGTTCCATCGCCAGGGATTGTATGATGGAGACGCATGTCCGAAGTGACAGCTCCTGCATACAAGCGCATGTGGATAGCATTCCTTGCTTCTCGAAAGAGTAAGGACGTATGTGTAGTGACCCCAATATGGAGTCCTCATATTATTGGGGCCATATTGGATTGCGCATAGCGAGTTGTATTAGGGGTGGTGGGCTCGGGTGTTAAAGACCGAATTGGGAATGCAAGTTGAACTTGAAGGCAGAATCTGTTCCCGCTTCTTTTTATCTGAGTTGCAAGTTCTTATATCATTGAGATGCGACAAAAATAAGAAAGGAGATCCCAAATCTTTCTTGAGATATAATGGTAAGTATATCTCTTAAATTGAAAGTGATTAAGGGAATGAACTTTCAATGTTGACAAGAGAAGACAACTTTGATATAAAATTCTTAAATCAAAGCAATATATATATATATATATATATTTATGCAAATTTCTTATTTCAGATAATCCTTCATTAAACCCACTCAATACTATACTCAGTAATAACCAGTAAAATATCATGTATTGGATCCATGATCAAGATATTGTACTTGCAGTTGGACACATAATGTATACGATTGCAATGTTCAAGTTTTCCTCATAATAATGAGGAATGACAATTAAATAGACAATAAGACTACAACCATAGGGTTTATGTGTTTCTATAGTCATGATCACTCAACGAATGTACTTTGGAGGTGACACATCGATGATGATCGTAATTGCCAAATAATCCTTGAAAAATTGAAAAAGATATTCTAGCATACATATGTGCTCTCGATATTTAATCATGAATGACATGGTTTACTGCATCATGCGGAATGGTGGCTCTATAAGAGATGATGTATTCAAAATGTTTGAGTACCTACCCGAACCTAAGTCTTTAAGAGTTAAGATGGATATAGATACGCTGAGTGTCATCATTCTATTGTCTATACTCAAGTCACTCATGAAGCTTCATAATATTCATATTGTATGAATTGAATGAAGCATGTATAAGTGTTAAAATATTCTTACATTGAATTCTTTTGAGTTCAACATAAGAGATCCTTTGTCTTAAGCAATGCTTGTTTATAGATTAAGGGAGCATAGGGGAAGCATGGGTTTGACCCAAGAAGAAGGAAAGTCAAGGAGTTGACTGTACTTCTATAATTTCCATGTGACATCCAAAGAGTTAGATAAATACCAATACTGCAATAAGCCGACGTGCCTATAGTGTGACTATCTAGACTATCTAGAATCCTTAGAGAAGGACTCAAATAGTGCATCGGAATAATCTACATATAATCATTGATATTGACTTGCTTATTGGATAAGATAAAGTCTACTAATTGTATCTCATTCTTCTAATGAGTTTTACAACTGGTTGCATATGTTTTAGAAGACTGGAAAATTTGATCTTAAGGTTTAATAGTCATCCACATGGATATTGATGCAATTGTTATAACAATCTCTACTGGATTGATAGACTTCATGTTTTTAGTGGGAACGCCCTTAGTCTTAGAGAATGTCTCTATGACCCAGATATTAGAATATACTCATTGTTTATTTCTAAATGTTGGTAATAAACATGAATTCTGGAATAGACCTATCACAAAGAGTTATGATGAATATTTCAGATAGTAATCTGACATATGGAGGACTCTACTAAATTAGAAAATTAATGAATAATTCATTATTTATAATATTGAAAATTTAAAAATCTTAAAAGATCAATAGGAGAATGAAGATCATTTGACAATGATCTGGCATCAAGCCTTGGTATTTTTCTGTTGATGTGATCAATAGACTAGTAAGAGATGAAACTTTAGAATGTCTCAAAATTAAAATCTTACATGCTTGTAAATATCGTATTCAAAATAAAAATATCCAATGCACCCTTCTCTAGGAATGGTGTAAGATGCTAAGGTATTCAAGATCTCATACATATTGATGTATGTGGATTATCTATATCATGATAAACATTGATGATATGTGATATCATTCAATGATTACTTGTGATATGAGATTTCTTCCCTTCACCTTAGAACCTTTGAAATGTTAACATATTTCGCAATTTTGGTTTAGAACAAAAGTTTGAAGGAAGATATGAATTTGATCTAACCGAGGTAGCAAGTACCTATTTGATGAATTCAAGGAATACCTTATGAAGATATGAATATCATTCCTATTTCACTCCTCGTAATACACTTTAACTCCATAGAGTTGTAGAGATATACAATTGGATCATGTGTGACATGATTTGATCAATGATGAACCTTAGCATAATTATCTCTTAGTTTCCAAAGTATATATAGAGACTACAATATGTATCCTTAATAAGGTTCCTTGCAAGTAAGCTGGAATCTAGCACAAGAGAGTGCTACTTCATTAGGAAAATAAACGATGGTATTGGATACCTACTTTATGACCTTGATATTCTTAAAAGATTTCATTTCTAAGGATATGATTCTTGAAGAATGAGACTCTTGAGAATCAAGATGAAAATGAAGTAAAGGAACTCATTTATCTTGAGAAGATGATGAGACTCCTAAAAATCGGAAACTAAAAGGACAATTAAAGATGAAACACTCATACCTCTTCAAAGAAGTTTGCGGATAGATTCCATGTGTCAGTTAAATCTGACAATGATCTAACTTCATATGATGAAACTTCTGGAGATCATGACATGGAAAGATGGATGTTTGCAATAAAAGTCTAAAGTATACTTCATATACAAGTGTTGTATATGGAACATTGAGGATCCACCTATATGGGTAAGACCCGTTCATGTGTAAATGGATCTTCAAGAGAGGGAACCTGATGATTAGGTAGGGACCTTTAAAGCATGACTCGTATCCTCAAGATACACACCGTGCGATGAGACTTTCTCTTCAATGACCATGCTTAAACCCATCAGAATATTGCTAACTATAGCTACGCAACTTGACTTTGACATCTTTAAGATGGAAGTCAAGATTGCATTCCTCTATGAATACCTGATGAATATGCGATTCATCGTCTTTATTCTTTTATTTTAGCTTCATTTCCTTAGTCAAGCACCTGTAAATACCTACTAATTTCATGAAATTATCATTTTACATGCATTTGTTAAATATACATTTTTAACAATTTTTATACTCAAATAAAAGAATAAATAACAAAAGAAAAAACTAGAAAAATAAAAAAAGATTAGAAAAATAAAGGATGTATTTATGAAATAAATGCAGACTGACCGGAACCCCGAGAGAATGTCAAGACTTGACCTGATTGACCATGAATAAAATAGGAGGATATAGGGTCTTTAATCTAAAAATCTAAAAACAATTTGTACTTTTATTCCTTGTATATTTGTATAAAATTTACACTATTTTATTTTTACCCAAATTGACCTCATATTAAATATTTTTCTAAACAAAAGTTGTAAATAAAAATGTTCTGTAAATAATAAAAGTAATTACAAAGTAAAATAATATAAAGATTATAAATAATCACACTCAGAAGAAACTGTAAAGTGATAATTGAAATACCAATTCCGCCTCCATACAAACTCAAATTGAATCAAACTATATCCATTTTACTCTAAATTAAATTATCTTTCAAATGGCCATGGTTTCAAATTTTCGGATGTACAGTTGAAAAGTCAGTTTTCTGAGGTGATTTATGCAGTTTTACCACTTACTTATTGTATAAATCTATTCACATTTATTTTTTATACATAATGTACATAATTATAAATATTATATTCATTATTAAAAATAAAAAAGAGCAAAAATATATAAAAATATTTAAAAATAATTTCCTTATTTGTACATATGTATATTGTACTATATGTATATAATACTTCTATGCAACTAGTTTCCTTAAATAAAAATCACCAAAAAATTAAATATCTAACACTAATTAATTAAATTAATTTAATTATGAAATTTAGATTTAATTCTTTAATTATTTAATTTATTCATTTCTTGGATATCAAAAAATGCCTTGTATATGAAGATATTATTCTATACCTTAAATAACCACCATTAATGTGACTAATTAATTTTTGTAAATTAATTATTTTATTTAATTCTGAAATTTATTTTTAATTAATTTATTTAATTAACCAATAAAAATATTCTTTTTTGTACATTCTTTCCTTTCTTATTTTTCTTCTCTTTTTATTGGGCTCCTCCTCCCTCATTTGCCCTTGATCAATCTTTGGTGGAGAGGGGTCCGATCTTCGAGAGCAATTTTGTCGAAGAAGGGTGCCCAACCTCCGAGCCGTCCAGTAACAGTGAGTCGGCTCTCGTCAAGGCCATCACAACGTATCTGATTCCGAGGTGATATATAATTTTATTTTTCGTTGTTTTTCCTAGATAAATATTAGACTTAATTTTTGTGTCAATGCCATGATTAAAATTTAGATCTTAAATTCCCACAAAAAAATCCATCTCACATTTGTCATCCAATTCGATTTTCATCTCATCTTCTCGATCCACACACATTCTCGTTCTATCTCTCACAACCTTTCACATCCGACCACGCACGATGGTCGGATCTTCGGTTCTATCTCCCGCTTCGCCTAGATTCACAATAGTTGAAGCATCCTATTTTGTTTATAAATAAAATAAATATAGTTGTTTTAACATTTGATTTGCAGGAAAATTAAAAAAATACAAAAAAAAATAAATTTTTTATTTCTGTGCTTACAATTCTTGTTTTTTTAAATTTTTTTATTTATGTTTACATATAAAGAAAAAAAACAAAAAAAGTTCGTAGCGGGCGATCCCAGCCCATGTTGCTCCATCGACGAGCGGGCGGCCATTCAAGCCTTCCCACGAGCCTGTGCCGCTTGTGCACGAGCACCGCACCCGCCGTAGCTGGCCTCTCGAGGGTCTCTGCCACCGTCATCCTCCTATGTTTGGCGGAGCGCCCACGACCGACACCTCTAGCGACAGGAACCGCCAACCCCCTTCCGCCAGGCTCACCATCATTCGTCGCCCGCGGGGCCTAGCCGTCAGCCCAATGCCCGTGATCCCCACGAGGCCTGGACCCCTCCCAGATCCACTCCGACCTCGAGCTACTCCACAGTCGAAGCCCTCCGCCTCCACGTCCTCCGTCACTTCCTCTCCAACAGCACTCGCCCGCCGCGGCCACACGCATCCCCTCCGCCGTAGCACCTCCTCAGTGGCTCAGTCATGCATCGTCGGTGGCACCCTTGACCTTTGGGAAAAGCAACGAAGAGACATATACAAGACAGCCTAGGGTAATAAAACAAATATTGATCAAACTAGATTCACACCCTTGGAAGTTTTCAAATTTACAAAGATTCCCCTACACTCAAGTACACAACACATGCTTTGCATGTGATAAACTGGGTAATTTACGATTCCTACCCTTAATTTATTTCTTGTTATATTTTGATTCCAAAAATTCAAATAATTGTATTTCAGTCGTTGTAGTCCGGACATTAATTTAGCATGTCCTTCTTGCTGAAATAAATATTTTTATGGCTTTAAAAAAATTACAAAAGTTTGTGTATGCTCCTGCTATGTCCTTGATCATTGTGAATGATTTTCATCGAATTTCATCATCATTTGATATTTTTAAAAATAAAAAATAGTGTATTTTTCTCTGCCCGAATTTAAAAATCCTAAAAATTCAAAAAATTGTCTAAAAATTTCAAAAAATAATTGTAGGTGTATTTTATTCCTCTTTAATTTCTGTCCAAATTTCACGGAATAAACATTTGTAAAAGTCTTAAAAATTGGAAAATACTGAAAATCTTGAAAAAATATTATAAATTTTTGAAAAAAAAGCAAAAATTCTGATTTCGATATCTGTTTGTAGATATTTAATTGTGTTATAGCTTAAAAATAAGTTCCAGGAATTTTGGCACGTTAAGTATTTTTAAGGTGTAAAATACTCTTGGCTGTGCACTCTTTACTTTTGTTTCCATTGTTTTATTTTTATAAAGTCCTAAAAACATTAGAAAATTTTGGAAAAATTATCAAAAATATTTGAAAACCTATAAAATCCAAAAATATATTTTTTATAATTTTTTTGAGCATTTTTGAATATTTTGAAAAATAAAAAAGATTGTGCTGTGTACATTTTATTCCCTTGTGCA
The DNA here is from genome assembly GCA_037367405.1 of Ottelia alismoides. NCBI lineage: Eukaryota > Viridiplantae > Streptophyta > Magnoliopsida > Alismatales > Hydrocharitaceae > Ottelia > Ottelia alismoides. The sequence continues at coordinate 266,206 of JAZKJV010000793.1, forward strand.
TATTGTTCCTCATCCGAAAATTTTAAAAATTTGATAAATAAAAAGCCACTAAAAAATTTACTTTCAAAATTTGACTGTTAAGTTTTTTCAATCGTGCTCCTTGTGTTCGATACTAGTCACTATACCGGGTAAATTAAATAGCGAAAACCACTTACAATCCATTCCTTGATTTCTTTAAAGTGGTTTACATATTTTTCTCCTTGATTACATTGGTGATTCAGGTCACAATGACCCTAGATTATTACATACATAACCCGAGGCATGCCACTAGAATGGCGCTGTTGTTGAGGAGAACGACTTAGTAGTCATATTTCTGCCTTTCTTGTCTCTACATAATATAACTGTTTTCTAACCATCGTCTGCTTTGATTTTTGTGCGAGAAGCCACTTGGAGGACGACTCAGACTCTTTTTCGAGGACTTGCATAGGAGGAGGAGCAGAAGAAGAGACGGAGGTAGTTGTACTATTTCATAGAACATTTTGAGATTACTGTAATAATTTAGAACTTGAACTCTTGTGGACTTGGACATTATTCGGGGTCTGTTTCGTCAAGTGTTGACGCACTTGGGGATCTCATCACTCTTTTCTCATTTTTTATTTCACCACCATAGCTTTCTATTTGATTCTTGTGGATTTGTCCCCTAGATGTAGGATTTTTGTTGATTGTGACGTAATTAGCTAAGGCCCAACACCTAATTTCTTGCCTGTACCTATAGAACGTAATTTGACCTTGATAAAAATAAACTGAAAAAGTTAGCCTAATTGAATTTGAGATCACACACCGTTAGGAGTCACATACAATACTAGCAGGACCCCTTGTGGAGGGCACCGAGTGACTCTCAAGATCAGACTCCGGACTCGATTCGATTAGATAGCTATTGTTCTTCACGATCAATAGTAGCTGCTCGTCTAAGTCCGATTTCCTCATTCATCATATAGTTAGTTTACTTTCAGTAATTAATTTATATGCGGATCATATTGCGTGTAGAGTGCTGGAGCAAGGTACGCGTTTTCTATCTCTACATGCATCATCGTGTTTGATGGTGCGTTAGCTTTTTCAACTTCCTCCCTCTGTTTTTGGACTCAAATTAATCAAAGAGGAAATAAAAAATTTCGTTAGACGTTATTTTAAAAAAAATCCAAAAAAGAGAAAATCAAAAGTTAAAAATTGGGATTGCTAATTGAACTTGACTTTTAAAATTAAATGTAATTGATTCATCATTATTTTGAGGGAGCAACCCCTCATTGTTTGCGCTTTTAATTGCTCACATACACACTAAGGAGTAGTGCCCAAATCCTATTAAAGCCTCCTAAAAAAATGTACAATTTTTGTCTGATCACTAAACTCTAACATTGAAAAGATAAAGACCGAACTCTCACAGTCAGATTTGTGTTGGGTTAGTGAACTGAGGTTTACTTTGTGTATTGGATGTCTTTGGTGTGAGTTGGTTACATTTATTTTTGCTGGATCATTAACAGTCACATTCTCTCTCTGTCACTCTCTTTCATCCCACCCTTCCTCCCTTCATTTTCCTCTCGTCATGATGGGTCATACTCCACTTCAATCGGATTTTGATGCTTCTTCATTTCATGCCCATCATTCCCACCCACTCTCTTGGGAGGTCGGAACTCCGACTGACATCCATCTTCTCCCTCACCATTTGCACCTTCCTATTCAGGACATGCTGTGCTTGATGCCCTTTGAGATCAGATTGACCAGATACGAGATCCGAGTAATTACCTTGCTGAGATGAGAGTGTATTCCATAGGAGATCATATGGAGAAGTTACGAGTATTAGATGACTTTTATCATGTGATGATGGATGAGTACGCAGACCAAGAAGCATAATCCGCTTCTACATCGAGTCCCTTCATTCTGGATTTAGAGTTCATTAATCTACTGCCAAAGTTTTCAGAGAGTGCATGAGGAAACATATATTCATATATCTGAGTTTGAGGATTTTTGTGCATCACGAGCATACCTAGATATCACTTATGAGGAGATGATGCTGAGGACCTTTCCCTCACTTCATACTAGAGCTTTGAGATGACATAGAGAGTAGGGGAGGAAGATTGCTACATGGGGCGTCCTTCGGATTTTGTTTTTGCAGAGATTTTACCCCCATCGTAGAGTAGAGTTAATGCGGTCTTGTATTCTTGATTTTTCAGATGACCCCCATGAACCATTGAGAGATTTGTGGCTGAGGTTACTTGATCTTTTGAGGCGATTTCTGGATCATGGATTTTCGTGACTGACCTTGTCAAGATCGCCATGAGGGGGATCACCGTCGAGCAGATTGCATTAGTCATTACCTTGTGTGGTGGTTTACATCACAATCCTGACATGGATTTATTTGAGACCATCTTGGGAACACTTTCAGACATTCCATATTCATGAGATGATTTATTCGGGACAACAAACAAAGGAGATATGATACCAGTTGAGTGTGTGACGCTTCATGCTGATTTAGACAACACACACCAGTTAGAGGATATGGATGCTACTACGTTTCATATGATGGATGTGTTGACTACCACTGTGAGTTCCTAGGGCTGGACATTGGACGAGTTCCCATTGGTTTCACAGCCAGATTTTGAGACAGTCCCGCACTTTCTTGTCGAAGATTCTTCAACTCTAGATCTGCTAGTATCCTAAGAAATAGAGGAGGATCCCACATGTCAACCATCCTTTGAGTCATTTCGATGTCCACGTCCAACTGAATCAGTGTCCTTTCTTCAGAAGATCTTACCAGATTTAGATACAAATTTGGATCCATCTCAGTATAGGGAGCTTTATGAGGGACACCATTTTGAGTTGACAGACCTTGATAGTCCTGTCTTTGAGCCTTGTGTTCTCCCATTTGATTAGGTTGATACATTTTTGGAGGACCTGATATTTGGCAGCATAGATACCCAGTTCGATTCTGATTCGACATTACTCCCTGAGGGTTATCTGCGGGAGGATGCTACAAACCATGTATACTCGATTTTACTTTCTGGGAGTGCATCCGATCTGTCGGATCATGAGACCGTCTTATGATATTTCTGATCATGAGTTTGATTTTTCTCTCCTCGACGACCCTCGCGAGGATGACCCGATCTTTGAGGTATTCGATGATTTTATCGATTTCTCTACATTACATGCATCAGGTATCAACATTTTTAATGAGTCTCCTAATCTTGATCTTCCTTATCTATTCGAGATAGTGATTGGCGTGGATAAATCCGTGATAGATCCTTCCTTCCCCATGTTCCACTTCTTCGGCTCTGTTCTTTCACTCTATTCAGACCTTGAGCCGATGATTTCTTTGTGTTACAGGAGCTCGATTTCATCTTTCCATATCTTTACCCAGTAGCGGACACCCGCCTGATTATTTACTTGTGTGTCATCATCTACACAGCTGACCTCGTTGATGTTCTCCCACCAAGACTGCGACGGCGATATGACATTCACCTCACAGATACCGTCGTGAACCTTGATACATCGTTATCCTAGCCTTTGCACCCAGTTAGGGGCATAAACTCTAGCGCTTGTAGAGAGGCACCTCAACATTGTTCACAGTTGTATAGATCCATTTGTCTAAATCATACATTCTTTCTGTGTCACACCCCATCTTCATCTCATGATTATGCTATACTTAGGGTGTACTTTACCCTAAGTATAGGGGGCGTAGACTTTTAATTATTCTTTTGATTATTTTTACCTCTATTTTGCTGGCTATACTTAGGAGGGATATTTTACCCTAAGTATTGGGGAGGTAAACCCAATACATTATAACCCTCAGTTTTCCTCTTGTGTACAATCTTCTATACTTTGGATTACTTGATCCAAAGTATAGGGGGGTCACTGACTTCTATTGATTATATTCTTTTATTCGTCATTATATTATAGTATTCTTTTCACTTCCCAATACTTAGCACGAGTTATATCTTCACCTCTTTGATCACTATGAGGGCATAGTTCGAGCGAAGTATATGGGGGTGTCGTATATATTGTATATACTTTAGCCATAACTCATACTTTCATATTTTTAATATGGCTAAAATACTGCATAAATGCAGATAAAAAAACTAATAAAAAGATGAAGAAATTTCCTCAAAATTCTTTTTGTACATACTGATTAATAAGTCAGATTAAAATATTTGAAAAATATTTTGAAAGTAGTTTGAAATTCTATTTGAAATCATTTGAAAACTATTTGAAAAATGTTTTAAAAATATTTTCGACCTTAAAGAAAATAGTTTGGCTTGTAAAAATTTTTCTTCTTTCCCTGAAATAAAATTATTTTGTAAAACTATTTGCAAATATTTTTAAAATGGTTGAAAATTTATTTTGAAAAAATCTATATATTCTGTTTGAATTTTTTTTGCAAAAATTATTTTCAAATTGTTTGTAGATGATTGTAAAATTGTTTGAAAATTATTTTGGACTATAGTCTTCAAAACTATTTGTAGAACTATTTTCAAATAAGTTTGAGGAATATATGCATCACAAAAATAAAAAAATAATATAAAAAAATTGAACTGTATATACACGTATAAATTACTCAAGTAGTAAATCCTTTCACCTGATTCTTGTAAATAACTCACTCTTGTGTAAATATGTGTATCTCATTCCTAAACTTATTAATTTTTTTTCATGTGCATCATTTTTCAAAAATCCATAAAAAGTTCAAAATTAAAAAACTGTTTCACGAAAAGATTTTGCTTTCTTTGCATTGTACATACTTCTTACATTTGCATGTGCATTTTTTACGATAATATTGACATTTAAAGTAAGTCTGGAATAAATTTGAAGAATGGAGCTTAGTTGGACTTTAATACACTTAATTTCAGAAAAACCTTATAAGAACTGGTGTTAATACTTTTCAGGTCCTACTAACTTAATTTTTCGAGTCCATAAGATTATGTTTACATGTCATCTTGATAAGTCTAAGTGGAATATTTAACAACACACATTGATTCTTTCAGACCGTGGCTTACCTTGGACAAACACTCTACACGTAGCTCTTCATGGAGGAGGTAGTGAGGGGGTATAATCTTTTGGCTTGGGGTAGCATACGAGGGTAGTACATCTAGACAAAACCTCTCGTCCTCATACAGGGAGGGAAGTGCATCTTAATGATGAGTCACGCATTCATCATGCTAAAATTAGTCAATTAGGCTCGATTCTCCAAAATTCACATGAACTTAATCATTAACAGAGTATCATTAGCATTCATACATGTGTTAATAATATTTGCATTTCATCATGTATAATTGCATTAAAAAAATTCCATTTGTAAATTAGCCCAAAAAGGTGCCAAATTCTCACATTTGTAAATAATTCATCCTAACTCCGATTGACCCCAAACCACCTCCATTGTGTAGATACTACTAACTTCATTAAATAAAAAATATAAAAAATTACTAGTTCCAATAAGTGTCAAATAATCTCAAAGTCTAATTTTTCATCTGACGAACTAAAACGAGCATATCTCCCACATACATTGTCCGATTTTGGTCTACTCACTTTTAAATTACTCCACTTTCAAATACCTTCAAAACAAAAATATTTTTGTAAAATTCGGAGCTCGTATGTGAAAGTTGGGTTTTGGACCTCTTTTGCGCATTTTAACTTTTGCTATCTTTGACCTGGGTTGTTATGTACATAATTAACTCTTTTAATTTTGTTTCTTCTTCATTTGTGTTCTTTGATGAAAGTTTTATTTAGCGACACAAAAACCCAAATCCAGATTAAAACTGAAATCAAAGAAACTGACTGAGTCCAAGTGTCCGTTGTAAGTCTGTACAAAAATTGTGTGTTTCTTACTTCCATTTTATTTTCCTATTTTCTTATTTATTAAAAATCCAAAAAAACTAGATTAGTGTATAATTAATTTTCTTGTATTTTTTTCATATTTTTTCTATATTTTTATCCTCTCTAAAAATACAAAAAATTACAAAACACCAAAAAGTCGGTTTTCTATACACATGGAACCACCAAAAATACCACTTCGCAGAAATGACCTCTTTTGCTATGGGTCCTTCATGAAAGTTGTAGATCTTGTCGAGACGAACAACTTTTGTGAAGGAAATTTTTCGATCCGAGGTCTTCTTCTCGATTTTCCTCTTCAAGATTCGAAATTTTTTTGGTGCCATGTGGCAGCTCCAGGGCGTGCCATGTGGCACCCCACATCCTCTCACTCCAGCACCCCCTCGGGTCACGTGCAAGGCACGTGACCCCCTTCCTTCCTCCAGCCATTGCCCAAACCCACACCTCGTCGCCGTTCTTCCTCCTCTCGCGTAACGATCACCTCCGCTCGGCCATTACGACCTTCGTGTAACGCCCCTCCTCCCGCGCCTATAAAGCAGCTCCCTCGCAACCTTCATCTCCATCCGCCATTAACGGAGTTGACCTGAGCTTCTCCCCCACCGCAGGTGATAGCTGAGGTCCTAGAGAAGGGCGTCGACACCGCACGTCGTGACCCAAGGCGCTGCCTTGCCGCTGCTACACATAGCCTCGCTTCCGCTCCGGCCTCAGCCCCACCGTCGAGCTCCTTTTCAGGTAACTCGTCCCCTTTCCAATCCCTATCCTCTCTGCCCCAGATCCACTCCTTCGTACACACCAGGCAAGCTGTCCTTGCACAGGCCGGAACCCTAGCTCTGCCCTTCGCCCGACCCCACTCGCCCCCCCAACCACCACCGAGCACCTCCGATTCTGCCTCCCTTTTTCTGCTTATAACCCTTGGAGGAACATGACGTATCCCCACCATGCAATGTCGCCTCGGTTTTTTTTCCTCGCCCCGCAACCGTCTTCCCTAGGCCTCTGCCGGTCATGTGTCGATCGGCCGAGGCCTCGGCGCCACCTTGGCCACGTGCTTCGGCTGCACCGCCCTGCTCCCACCGCCGCTCCATCGTGACGTACAGTCGTCGTTGGATCGGGCAGGAGGCCCTTGATCCAACGGCCCCAGCCCCGCCACACATCTCACCCGAGCCTCGACCCCCAGCCTCGAGGCTCGGGTCCCTCGAAGCAACGCCAGACCGCCACGTAGGCTCGGATACGCCGATCCTCCGTCTCGAGCCTATGCCTCGACCCCGAACCATAGGCTCGGGTCACCGAACCTCTGCCCCGGATCACCCGACCCTCTGTTATGTCCCCGATCCTGTGCATGCTCGCACGTTCTTCGAGGGAAAATTGCAACAAAGCCCTCGGAGGTTCCTGATATTGCAAAAATACCCCCGCCGGGGGTAAATTACAGAAGGGCCCCACCGACTTTCCGAAATCACAGATAAGTCCCTCCAGGGACTCTTTTGATATAAAAACTCCTATTTTTCTTGCACACTACAAGAAAATACAGTTTTTGCGACTATACAATTGCTACTACACATTGTGGCAATATAGTCGCAATTATTTTAACCACTGTTTTGCGACTACAACACCATCATTACGTGGTCGATAAAGGTTTACGACTGCTTACAGTCTCCATATGTGGTACTAAGTTTGGGCGATCATATTGCGACCACATTAGTCTCAATGTGTTGGTAAAATTTGGCGAAAATTTTAGCGGGCTCCCGCCAATCAAAGCCCTAAATTTGTGCCCCTTTGCCTGCCCCTCGTCCCCAACCCCTTGAAACTGCATTTTCCCAATCATCCCCCACCCAATCCCCCTTCTCTGACCGTTGCCTGCACCTCTCCTCCACGTCGTTGTTCTCCTCGGGCCTCCTCCCCCTCTCCACCACCTCCTCCTCGTCTCCAAGCTGCCATTGCCATCTCTCTGCCACCTCCTCCTCGTCTCCAAGCTGCCCCTCCAACGTGTCCTTTTTCTTCTGGCTGACACCTCACCCTCTCCAACCCAAGATCACTTGTCAATCAAAATCACTTGTCACTAGCTCAATGTCCATTCACTCTCTCTCATTTCCCTTATATTCTTCAGTTCAACGCCCCCATCTCAGATCAGATCGGATTCATGGGGTCGTACATGGAGTTCAGCCAGAAGATAGACTACATCTTCAAGGTGGTGCTCATAGGAGACTCCGCGGTGGGGAAGTCGCAGCTTCTCTGGAGGTTCGCCCGAAACGAGTTCAGCATCGACTCCAAGGCCACCATCGGCATGGAGTTCCGGACCCGCACCCTCCTCATCGACTACAAGAACGTTAAGGCCCAGATCTGGGACACCGCCGGTCAGGAGAGGTTTTCCCCTTTTCTCTTTTGCTCATTTATGATCCTTTTCTTATTGTTTATCCCTGATAAAACGAAGTTGGAGGGCTTGTTGCTTGAGACCACCCAGCTCAAAGCTTAAAGGCCAGCTCTTGCTAAATTGTAGAATTTGCCAGGACTAACTTGACTTTGCTGTCCAGTAAGTATCAGCCTGTCAAACCTCACCTGGATCATAATCTTTAATCTTTATTTTATCATGGCATCGTACCCTTAGCAGATCCTTGATTGACCGGTTGTGGGTCGGGTTCTTCTTTGCTAGTTCAGCTACTCCACATTTTGTATTGTTAATTGGTTTTCATCTTTGTTCCGCACTTGGTATCTCCATCGAAACCGATTCTATTCCTGCGTAATTAGTTCATTTGAACGTAGGTAATCTGTTATAAATTGTTGCCAATTAGATGATGTATGCGTTCTGAATGTGCTAAACTTTCTATGTAGATCTTGGGTTGGGTTGAGTTGAGCTAAAAAAATACAATCAAAATCACTTGTCACTAAAACATCTTCAGAGTTGCAGTCAGAAAAATAGCTCAATCATGTTTATCTGTTACAAAATAGCCAACTTTTAGACGTGTAAAAAAGTGTGAGTCATAATGATGAAACTATACATTCCCTTCCATCAACCCCATTTTTCCAAAGATCATCAATTCCCTCCCAAGATTAATATGAATGTTCTCCCAATTTTTAGAAAAGAGTCGTGATGGCTGATGGTTGTTCATATACATTAACACACCCAATATGAAAGTATTTTCCAGGATAAGTGTTTTGTAGGTCAATCCAAGCGATCATAAGACCACCGATGTTTTAACACAATGATTAACTGTATCTGTGAGTGAAAATTTAAAAATTATACATATTGTATCATCACTCACAGTAGCTCATACTATGGATTATACGAGGGTCTTTCCTCCAAATCCAAGCAGCATATGCTTGACCATATATTTACAGCTTCTCTTCTTGTAGAAATATACTGATTAGAAAAGGAATATTTTTTTCTTCATCTTTTTTTTGAAAAAAAACTGATTATCAATGACACATATTGTCAGAGCAGACATCAATTCTAGATTTTCTATTTGAACTCCACAGAATGAATTCATGTTGTACTTCAGAAGTACATCTCTAGAACATCGAGAATCGCATTATGATTTGTTATGATACCAATAGTAATAGAGTATTCATCATGCCTACATATATATAAGGGGTGATATGTTCAATTGGGACTGCTGGTTGAATAAATGCTTGGAAAAGTATATCATGCTTCCCACTTTGTTTGTCACTAATGGATGTTATTGTCAATGTCATTCTTGTCCATGTACTTCCATTCCCTTATTACCTCAAGCCCTTGAAATCTAAATATCCGTACAAGATCTACATTTTGTTCGCTTTTCTAGACATGGATGAATACGTATTATGGGGACTGCATATCCGAACTTTTGAGGGGGACTTCATATTCGGAATGGATGCTGTGTCATTCTCCAAGTAGTGACCTATTGTTGTGGTCTTGGAAAATGGTAATATGAAAACTTCAATTCACTTTATTCTTATGTTGTCGCTAATATAGTTAAGAAGATCACATGATTTTTTGGAAATCAAAGATTTTGTTTAAATCTCATAATCAAATGAGTCTTTTTCATTTTATTTGTATGTTGTCAGAGCAAAAAAATGATTTCACTTAATGCAAAATGCACATTTTTGTCTGAATGTTGGTGTGGTTAATTTGTGAGTTTGGTACATTAGAATGAATTCATGGCATGTAGGGCTGTCAGAAGCTATGTGTATATATTGCCAAATCCAGAAATAGGAGCTGGATTTTGGATATATTGTGAAATCTAGACATTTGCTAGGGTGTGGTGACGATGACTATGTCAACAGATTACAGGCGACAGAATTGATGTTACAATTATGTTTTGCGTTGCCATAAAGCCTCTATCTGTCTCCACAATCCATCGCCACATGTCAGAACTGTTGTAGTGGTTATATATGGAAATACTCTGAATTCCTTATTTATTTCATCTTTCTTCTTGAATTAGTGACAAATTTACATCTTGATACATTTGTAAAATTTCATGTAGGCACACCAGTGATCCCTCTATTGCACGACACATGTGCGAAGACCCAACGTGTGCTAGAGCATATTCTTTGTTGCACCAAATTCCAGAAATACAACTGAAAATAGACAATGATCGCTTTAACGTTCATCGATTGGAAATTTGAGTTCTTTGTTTTGTTGGTTTTCCATTTGACTATTATGAGAGTTGCGTTTTACTAATCGATAGGCGATGATGCAGAACTTTACGACCGCGATCGTGGACATGCTTAAGGAGGAGATACTTTTGGAACCTCAAAGGAAGGCCTATCATTCTCATGCAGGTAATTATGAAGTAGAACACTATGTAAACGCATAAAATAGAGGAGGATATAATATTACAAAATCAAAATAAAATACTGCAAAAATAACTTTTTAGACTAAAATAATTTTATCTCAGTTGTAGAAACTCGATACTTATCTGACATCATATGATTGACTCATTGTATTACTATTTCTTACTGTATAACTGATAGCAGCTTGAGAACAAATTCGGAAATGGAGACATTGGGCCGAAATATGGAGATGCGGGAAAGAGAACGTGCAAGGGTGCGTCACCATGGCTGAATTGCAGAATACTAACATCCCGTGGATCATGTGCCAACAAGATGATGTACCTCAACTAATGGTCATTAGATGTTCTTTTCACTGGATATTTATTTATTGCACATATTTTTCTGAAATCATATTTTTCACATCTTTGTGTTACCAGATTAGGCTCAAAATGGATTTTACTTTGACAACTTTGTGCCAAATATCCCCAACAACCTGAAGATATGGACAGAAAACTGGTGTTCCACTTGATGAAAATGGTGTTTGCGTATCAAGCATTTTTTCAGGAACTTACGAATTTGGTTTTTACCTTTTTTTAAATTTTGTGTTAATTTTTAAGGGAATCCAAGGCAACCCAAATGGGGGCATTTGAATATTTATGAAGCCATCAAGAGAATGTTGATATTTCTTGTCTATGGGAAGTTAAGGACTATATACTTGGGGAATGGAACAACTATATGACTACACCTCCCTTCACTACCGATACATGTTCAATTGAAGTTTTGTTATACAAGTATCTAAATTTATAAATCCATGTTAGAATTATGAAATTTGGGTTTAGAACAAATTTTAGTAAATCTAACCAGTGCCAACAAACTGGTTGTTGCATATTAAAAGCATTATTGCATTCGCATTCGTGCAGGCTACAAGGTACTTTCTTATGTATATGGTCTGAAATTAGTATATAATAGATCATGCATGTTGTAAAATCGGGGTATGTCATGAGAGACATGCTTAATGCCCTTTAAGAAATCTACTATGAGATGGTAAGAGAAGGATCCTTTTGTTACTAAGATTAATTCACAACTCTAAGTATGTCAGAAGTGTAGGAGAAGGCTTTGTATGTCACTAAGGTCGAGTAGAAGAATATGGAATGCAAGAAGATCCTTGTAGCTTTCAATGACAATGAGGTATGAAGACCTTCAGTGATATGTTTAAATTTAAATATATATTGATTTGGGAGCTCATTTAAGGTATGGAAATTTAAGTAGGAACACCATATTATCTACTAATAGTTGTATTATACTGTTCAAACTTTTTCAAAATCATATGTGTTGTCTAGAACTTATAACTCATTTTTTACAATTTTTATAGTCTACCTTTTGTTTTGTGATATGGATAGTCAATGCATGTTCACATGAACTACTGTGAAGTTATGCTTTGTTGGTTGCAATATATGTGTTTGATTTTTACTTCTATATGAATTATGTTTTCTAGTGTGTGCATTAGTTTTTTGGATATTAGTTTAAAAAAACCTAATTGATTATATTATATATTTTCCAATGCTAATATGTTGTGACACTTGAGGAGCGTGTTGGACGTTATAGGTCTGAATTTTATTTTACAATGCTATCATTTATCATGGTTTGAATGTGTGTAGGCAAGAGGATACGAGTAACTTAAGGTTGTTCATTGAGGATTTCTTGGTGAAATGGGCATATGCTTGACGGAAGTGGTATACAAGCAAAATTTATTCTTCTTAATGATGATTGTATTAGGTTGTAACTACAGGTTGGAAGATCTCAAATGACTTGGATGATTATATTAGCTTCTATTATATTATCTTATATTATATTACATGAGAATCATATAATGCAGGTGGTCAGTGATAATTTTTTTTATTCGGACAACAGAATTTGCGACTACATTGCTACTGCGTTGCTACCAGTGCCACATCAATGTAGTAGCCATGTGGTCGCAGATTGAGTGGTGCGTGGTGGAACTGCTACTACAATTCGACTACCTTGCTACTATAGTGGTAGCAAAGTAGTAGTTAGAAGGTCGTTATTAATAAAACAATGGTGATCATGTGGTCTTTAGGTGGTCTCTCTTTGTGGTGGTACCATGGTCGCAAAGTAGTGGCCTTTACTTGCAATATAGATGATAGTAGATGACTGAACTGTGACTATTTCTCGACTCTTAATGACTACATATACGACTACATCACGATTACATTGTAGTCGTTAAATATTTGCGACCATGTCGACCCGACCACACATTTTGATACTACATGTGGTCGCAAATGGTCATTGCGACCACATTGGCACCATATAGCCATCATGTTGCTACCATATTTGTAGTCGCAAATTCTGCATTTTCTTGTAGTGGCATTTCAGTCCCTATAACTTGTTTATTGCATAACTTTCTCATTCGAACTCCAATTTTAGTGCATAATATGTCATTTTGAAGCTCTTTTCATGCTCTACCATTTAGCATAATTTGTGAAAAGATCTGAAATTGTTTACTAATTATTATCATTTGTGGATCTTTGATGACTTATGCAGGCTAATTTTGACATATTGGTGCTTGAGAAGTTAGTGATATTTTTGCAAGGATTCGGATGAGGATTTTAATCTGATTAACCTTCGTTGATTATTCTCAATAGTTTAGATTCCACATGGAATTAATTTAGATCAATTCCTTTAAGATTATTGTCAGCGATTCGAGGAATTGAATCAGAGATATTTGGAGGACGGATATCTTGCTTCAAATTATTCTGAATATCAATTTATAAATCTGAAGCATTAGGTGCGATCCATTTTGATTTGTGATTAATTTTGTGAAATTATTGATCATATTATTGAGGGATTTATCATGTTTCAAATCACAGATCCTGGGCATAATCATTTCTGTTTATTTTCTTTGCATAACATCTTCATCTTTGCATTGTGTATTTTCTCAACACAGAAATTAATCAAGCATTAGTTAGTTATTTAATTTGATTTAAGACCACACAACTAAGAATCACCGTTCCCTGTGTTCGACCTTGGTAGAATTACCAAGTAAAAATATTCCACAACATTCAAAGATTGTGGTTTTTGACGAACCAAATTTGCCTCCTATACTACGACAATTTTGAGATTATTAAAGAGGCGATTTTCGCGTTCATCACTCAACCTGGTTTGGTGATGTTGAGTTCTAAAGACAAGATGTTGTGGGATTGCAGTAATGCTTTAAAAGAGGGATAGTCTACTGACTCAAGAGGAAAAACTCCTTATGTACATGCTGCACCTTGTATATATTTTCAAAAAATAATGCAGAATCTTCAAAAATGAGCAGGCTTGATTGAAAAGTAAAATGCATGCCAGAGTGTATATACAAGCGAAAAAAAGAATAAGAGATTCAAAGTTAAATGTTTGTAAGCTTGCAGGGGATGACTTGGCTATACTAGTCATGCATCCAAGGATAGGTAGCTACACTGGTTACCGTCCATTCTCTTCTCCATCCCCTCTTCTTGAGGTGGTTGTATTTGAACTTAGAAGGGAATTAGAGTTCCTAAACCAGGGGATTAGAGTCACCTTGTTGATAGAGGTTATTTCTTTGCTACTTTTGAGATGAGGAGCTATATTTCACTTACACCGTACAAGTAAAGATTCACAGTCATAAGAATTTGTATATGTAGACTTGTTCTGAATTGACTGTTGAGGAGACCTGAATAGAAGTCTTGTGGAACTTAGAGGCTGTTAGATTTTAAATTCATTTCCCGTTAACGTTCTGACACATTAATAATCCAAAGGTTCGATAGAGCCCCATACTACAATTTTATGAAGATAAGTTTAAAATTCAATATTGTTCTAACTTCTTTCCTTTTTCTTTTCTTTATTTTTGTTTTCACTCATTTTCCAAATAAGTGATTGCTAAGGGATTAGCAAAGGTAGAGTATTGGGAAATGATGAATCCACGATTCATGATATTTATTCTTTTATTTTAGGTTCATTTCCTTAGTCAAACACATGTAAATACCTACTAATTTCATGAAATTACTATTTTGTATGCATTTGTTAAATTTGCATTTTTAACACTTTTTATACTCAAATAAAAGAATAAAGAAGAAAAAAAAGAAAAGAAAAATAAAAGATGTATTTATGAAATAATTGCAGACAGACCCGAACCTCGAGAGAAAGTCAAGACTTGATATGATCGACCAGGAATAAAGTAGGGGGAGATAGGGTCTTTAATCTAACAATCCAAAAATAATTTGTACTTTTATTCCTTGTATATTTGTATACAACTTACACTATTTTATTCGTACACAAATTCACTTTAGATTAAATATTTTTCTAAACAAAAGTTGTAAATAAAAATGTTCTGTAAATAATAAAAATAATTGTCAAGTAAAATAATGTACATATTACAAATAATCACACTAAACAAAGTTGTAAAGTGATAATCGAAATACCAATTCTGACTCCATACGAACTCAAATTGAATCAAACTTAATCCATTTTACTCTAAATTAAATTATCTTTCAAATGACTAAGGCTTCAAATTTTTGGGAGTTACGATTGAAAAGTTGGTTTTCTGGGCTGG
The DNA here is from genome assembly GCA_037367405.1 of Ottelia alismoides. NCBI lineage: Eukaryota > Viridiplantae > Streptophyta > Magnoliopsida > Alismatales > Hydrocharitaceae > Ottelia > Ottelia alismoides. Next base: position 281,351 of record JAZKJV010000793.1, read on the forward strand.
TTTATGTAGTTTTACCACTTACTTACTGTATATATTTATTCATATTTATTTTTATACAAAATGTACATAATTCTAAATATCATCTTCACTAATAAAAAAAGATAGAAAAATAATAAAAAATATTTAAAAACAATTTCCTTAACATATGTATGTATGTATATTGTACTATATGTATATAATTATGTATACAACTAATTTCCTTACATAAAAAATCACTAAAAATTAAATATCTAATAATAATTATTTAATTTAATTTAGTTATGAAATTTAGATTTAATTATTTAATTATTTAATTTATTCATTTATTGGATTTGAAAACATGCCATGTATTTAAAGATATTATTCTATACCTTAAATAACCACCATTAAGGTGGTTAATTAGTTTTTGTAAATTAATTATTTTATTTATTTTATTTAATTCTGAAATTAGTTTTTAATTAATTAATCAATTAACTTAATTATTTAATTAATAATAGAATATTCCTTTCTTATGCATTCTTTCCTTTCTTATTTTTCTTCTCTTTTATTGGGCCCCTCCTCCCTCGTTTGCCCTTGATTAATCTTTGGTGGAGAGGAGCCCGATCTCCGAGAGCAATATTGTCTAAGAAGGATGCCCAGCCTTCGAGCCGTCCGGTGACAGCGAGTCAGCCCTCGTCGAGTCCATCACGGTGTATCTGATCCCGAGGTGAGATCCAATTTTATTTTCTTTCATTTTTCATAGATAAATATTAGACTTAATTTTTGCATCTATTTCGTGATTAAAATTTAGATCTTAAATTACCATAAAAAATCCATCTCACATTTGTCATTCTATTTGATTTTCATCTCTTCTTCTCGATCCACACACGTTCTCATTCTATCTCTGACAAACTTTCACATCCGACCATGCACGGTGGTTGGATCTTCGGATCTATCTCCCACTTCGCCAAGATCCGCAACTGTTCATGCATCCTATTTTGATTATAAATAAAATAAATAAATAAAAAATACAAATAGTTATTTTAACATTTGTTTTGCAGGAAAGTAAAAAACACAAAAAATATAATTTTTTATCTCTATTCTTAACATCTGTTTTGCAGGAAAATTTAAAAATAAAATAATAATATTTTTTTTATTTCTATGCTTATAGTTCCTATTTTTAAAATATAAAAAATTATTTATTTACTTCTGTTTACATATAAAGAAAAAGGGATTTTTACCCGGCAGACCCTGGAATCTTTTGCAATAACCGCTACGACCTTTGAAACATCGTAATTCCTCCCTCGACCCCGTAAACTTGCTCCGTCTTACCCCATGAACCCTACCGTTAATTTGACACATATAGAGTTAACTTCCTTGGGTTAAAAATGAGTTAATCTAACCAATAATGATCGGATGACTAGAATTAACCAATGGAGAGGGGCCTCGTTGATGAGATCTCCTTGCTCCTGGGAAGATCTAGCGTGGTGGCCTGCTGGAGAGGGGCTCGAGCACGGGGAGGCGGTGGGTGGGGTGTGGGGTTGGGGGACTCCGGGAGGCGGTGGGAGCGGGGAGGGTTTCGCATGTGCAGGCGGCGGGCCGCATCGAGCAGGGAGAGGATCGAGAGGCGGGAGGGCTTCAAAAGTGGAGGTTCGGAAGGCTCTTTGAGCGGAAGTGGGTGGAAGGGTGGGGCTTCAACAGCTCAAGCAAGGGAGGTCGGGGGGAGAGGGTGCGCAGGGGAGGCCCGGAGGGCTCTTTGAGCGAAAGTGGGCGGAAGGGTGGGGCTTCAACTGCTTGAGCAAGGGAGGTTGAGGGGAGGGGGGTTGCGCAGGTGGAGGGCTGCGCGGTCCGGCCAGCGGGTGGCTTCACAGGTGGCCGCGCGTGGGTTGGGTGTAGGGGAGGTGGCTGCGCGGTCGGGGGGCCTTCGATGCGGGGGTGGGCTTCGACCGGGCGACAGTCGAGCAGGGGGGGCTTTCGCATGGGAGGAGGCAAGCGGGGGGTGGGGGGGGGGTGTTGTGGGGGGAGGTCGAGCAAGGGAGGTCCGGCCAGCGGGTGGCTTCACAGGTGGCCGCGCGGGGGTTGGGTGCAGGGGAGGTGGCTGCGCGGTCGGGGGGCCTTCAATGCGGGGGTGGGCTTCGATCGGGCGGCAGTCGAGCAGGGGAGGTCCGGCCAGCGGGTGGCTTCGCAGGTGGCCGCGCGGGGGTTGGGTGCAGGGGAGGTAGCTGGGGGAGGGGGGTTCGCATGTGAGGAGGCGGGCCAGCAGGAGGGGGGGGTTGAGGTCGAGCAGGGGAGGTCCGATTGCAGGTGGCCTGCGTGCGATGAGGGAGTGGCATGAATGGTAAATTTGATAAATAAAATGGGTATAATGTAAAGGAAGATAACAGAATCTGGTTAGTTTTAACGGTCAAATGGATGGGAGATAACCACAGGGTCTATAGGATAAAGGTTAACAAGTTTACGGGGTCGAGGGAGGAATTACGATGTTTCAAAGGTCGTAGCGGTTATTGCAAAAGATTCCAGGATCTACCGGGCAAAAATCCCAAAGAAAAATGAAATAAAAAAAAGTTCGCAGCAGGCTGTCCCAGCCCGCGCTGCTCTACCGACGGAAGCCACCGTTGCGGCGACCGACACCATTCAAGCATGTCGCGCGAGCCCGCGCCGCCTATGTACGAGCCCCAAACCCGTTGTAGCTGTCCTATCGAGGGTCTCTGCAACCACCATCCTCCTCCGCTTTGTGGAGTGCCCACGACCGTCGCCTCCAACGACAGGAACTGCCGACCCCCTGTCCGCCAGGCTCACCATCCTTCGTCGCCCGTGGTGTCCAGCCACCAGCCCGATGCCCGCCGCGCCCGCGACCCCAGCGGGGCCCAACCTCCTCCCAGATCCGCTCCGACCTCTAGCTCCTCCACAGCCGAAACCCTCCGCCTCTGCATCCTCCATCTCCCGCTCTCTAGTGGTGCTCGCCGGCTTTGGCCGTTTGTGACGTCACACGCCCCCTTTACTGCAGCCCCTCTTGAGCAACTCAGTCGTGCATCGGCAGTGCCACCCTTGACCTTTACACTCTGTTTGGTTGGACATTGTTGGGTTGGGTTGGGGTACCCCTGTGAATAGTAAACCGTGAGGAGGATTGGGATGTTTGGAAGGAGGGGTACCTCGGGTTGGGCCAACCCAACCCTGCCCAACCCTGCAACCAAACGGAGCCTTAGGAAAAGCAACGAACAAACACGTACAAGAGACCCTAGGACAATAAAAAAAATTGGAAAAATTACATGCATGCCCTCGGAAGTTTTCAAATTTGCAAAGAAGCCCCTCCACCCAAGCACACAATGCGTGCTTTGCTTGCAATAAAATGGGCAATTTACGATTCCTACCCTTAATTTATTTCTTGTTATATTTTGATACAAAATTGTATTTTAGTCATTGTAGTCCAGGCATTAATTTTGCATGTCCTTGCTGAAGAAAATTTTTTTACGGCTCTAAAAATTCACAAAAATTTATGTATGCTCCCGATATGTTCTTTATTATTGTTTAAAATTTTCATCCAATTTCATCATCATTTGATATTTTTAAAAAATGAAAAAGTGTCTTTTTCTCTGCCTAAATTTAGAAAAATCCTAAAAATTCAAAAATTTGTTTAAAAGTTTCAAAAACATTATTATTGGTGTATTTTATTCTCCTTTAATTTCCGTCCGAATTTCATGCAACAAACATCTACAAAACTCTTAAAAATTACAAAACACTGAAATTCTTGAAAAAATCATATAAAATTGTAGAAAAATATAAAAATTCTGATTTTAGTCTCTGTGTTGTATATAGTTAAATATATTTTAGCTTAAAAATAAGTTCCAGGAGTTTTAGGAATTTAAAGTATTTTTAAGGAGCAAAATACTTTTGGATGTGCATTTTTAACTTTGTTTCCACTGTTTGATTTTTATAAAGTCATAAAAACATCAGAAAAAATTGGAAAAAATTTGTCAAAAATATTTTAAAACATGTAAAAGCCAAAAATATATTTGTTGTAATTTTCTGAGATTTTTTGATTATTTTGAAAACACAAAAGATTTTGCTGTGTATATTTTATTCCCTTGTGCATATTGTTCCTTATCCAAAAAATGAAAAATAAAAAACCACTAAAAAATTTATTTTTGAAATTTGACTGCTAAGATTTTCTCAATCATTCTCCTTCTGTTTAACATTGGTCGCTATGCCAGGTAAATTAAATAGAGAAAACCGCTTACATTTCATTGCTTGATTTCTTTAAAGTGGTTTACATATTTTTCTTGTTGATTACATTTGGTGATTCGGGTCACAACGACCCTTGATTACTACATACTTAACCCGAGTTGTCAGGCGTGTCACCAGTACCTCTTTCAGGATATTCATATGAAATTGCTCCAGGGATTCATGGTTGAGGAAAGCAAGGTGTGGAATTTGAATAACTCCATCTATGGAATCAAATAAGCTTGTTGTAGTTGGAACATAAGATTTGATGAAATTATAAATGTTATGATTTCAGATAGAATCTTGATGAACCATGTGAGGCTTAGTGTGAGTGCCATTGTGTTCATCAAGCTAAATGTATATAATATCGCAATCATTTGGAATGATATGTAGATAATAATAAATGTTTTATTGATGGGCAATTCCATACATTGAGATGTGATCTCAAGGACATCTCTTAGATCTTAGTTCTGAAGTTGTTCAGAAGCAAAGAGAAGAGGGGATTACGACCATCACATTAGTGGTACACCTTGGACACTTCCATTTTCTGAAAAATTCTAAGTAAGTATTCCTTCCCTTGAGATATGGTATTGACCTATCTGAAGGGATAACACCTTAAAGAGTTGAGGAAGAGAATGATAGAATTGCATGCCCTTTGTGCATCAGTTACAAGAAGCTGCGTGTATGCTAGATGTGTACAAAAGTTAGATGTCTACAATGCAGTGGGAGTAGTAAATTGTTATAATCCTATTACGGATATAAAATACTTGATTACATAATAATATCTTCAAAGAGGACAAGACTTTCAAGAAAGTTACCTCAAAGTCTTATCTTCAAGAACTTAAGACTTTATAGGTAATGATCTAAAAGGTCTTAACTACAGATACCTTAGGAGATAGAGATCTCCAGGAATAAGGGTATTCTGATAAGGATTATGGAAATACTGGTTAAGGTGTAGTGTCAAGGACACTATAACCCACAAAATTAAGTACTAGTTGCATAAGATGCAACATTCGCATTGGAGGCGAGCACTATTACTAGGAGATGTGCAAGTGTCGTAAAAGGACTTGGTGTATTCTCTTGGGAATAAAGTGACTGATCAGCTTACCTAACTATTTTTCTAAATAGCTTATGATTGTCACATGAGTGCAGGTTTAAAGATTAACCCATCAATGTCTTTTTGGGCTAGTAGGAATTTTTGGACATGCAAGCCCACAACGAGACATTATGCAATAAATGTTATTGCAAATATCATTCCTTGATCTGAAATGAAGAATAACTAATTTGCATAATAGGTCCCTTAGTACAATTGGGATCTGACGAGTCGCTAAATACGGTAATTAATTCGTGTTCATTGTGGTACGTGTACTTAGCGATTCAGTCAGAACCGAGAGAAGAATCTCCGTGAAGAGTGTCTTGGCTTTAATTTATATCCCGGGCAAGTCCGGGGTCGAACTCAGGGAGGCAAAGGAACAACTTAGGTTTTAATTCAAAAAAAAACTTAGGTTTAGATATCCAATGCGGTTTTTTTTAGATTTTTTTAATGCAAAAAGAAATGCCAATGCAAGATGCGGTTGAATCAAGTTAATAAGAAAGTATACAACTTAGCCAAATTAATTTTAATGTCAAATTAATCCAATTTAGCCAAATTATATTTTTCCAGTGAACTTAATCCAATGATGAATGCAAAACATATTTTTTTAGAATTTTAGGGGTTAAAATGTAATAATTAAAAATGCACACTTTTTATGGGTATTTTCGCAATTTTTCACACAAACAGTAAGAAAAAATTATGAAACTTTTACTGTAATGCAAACATGATGAAAGGAAGCTACAGTAAAGTTTTTAGAATTTTTTGACAAAATATGAATTTTTTATGGATTTTTTAGTGAAATCAGAGTGACAGTGAGTAAATAATTTCTAATAAATCCATGTTATCAAATTAACCAGAGTGCGAATTATCTCAAGTAGGTATTTAAATAAACAATCCCAGGAGAGTTGAAATTTCGCAAAAAGTATATACGTGGATTTAATTAAAAATCAAATACTAAATTCACTCTACAAATTATTTAAGGCACAAGACATCTCCATTTTCGATGAAATTTGGGTAGTGAGTTCATCACATTTCAAGGCATCATATATAATTTTTGTGGAATTTTTTAGAGCAAATTCGTGTGAGATATTAATTTAAGATCACAGATTGGGTAAAATATGCAATATTTCTGTTGAACAATTTAATTTAATTACCCAAAGACCACAAAAATATAAATAAATGTCCACAATGTAGAGAATTAGTTGCTCAACATGCAAGCATTTTTCATTGAACAATAAACGAAGTCCAAATTAAAGTGTGAACACAGGGGTCTTTGTGCAAAACAGAAACTAATTTAGACAACACAAATATATGCAGGGACTTGTTTGTAATTACAGAAACATGAAAGGATAGACTTGAAATTTTTACAATAAAAAAATAACCTCTCTTCTTCCTTCTTCGTTGGACGCAGGAGGAGGAACCCAAATTGAGGGGGGCTCGGCCGACGGTTGGCGCGGCGGAGGGCAGAGGCGCGGAGGCGCGGCGCGCTCGCCGGCACGCGGAGGAGGCGGGCGGTGCGCTGGCAGAGAGAACGGGGGGCGCGGGCGGAGGTGGCGGCCTGGTCTCGGCGGCGCGGTGTGGGCAGTGGCCGGAGGCGGTGAAGAGGGCAGCCCGCGACGGCGGCGGCGCCGCGCGAGGCCGCGGTGGCGCTGAAGGAGGCGGCCGCGCTATGCTGGTGGCGGCGGAGGGCCACCGGCGCGCGGTGGCCGTGGATAGAGGAAGGGGGGCGGCGACAGGCTGGGGCCGCTGCTCCCTCCGTTAGTTTCTTTTTATTTTTTTTATTTTTTTACTTTTTTTACTGCTGTGAAAGTTTTTTTAATTAAATTTTTTTAAATTTTTTTGTTTTAGAGAACAAAAAATAAACAAATGCAATTGTAATATGAACAAATGCAAATATAGTTGTGGGTTGGTTGTGATGATGAAATATTAAAATGACATGGTGATTAAGGGGTGTTGATGTGAAGTAGAAAAAAGAAACAAAATATGAGATAAAATAAAATAACAAGAGAAATGAGGAGGAATACTTACCTGATCTTCGCCGGATTGGCGGAGCAGCTACGCTGAACTCCTGTCGTCGCTTCGATCCGATTGGCGAAATAAAATCGGAGAAGCTAAGCGAGCTCGATGGAGAACTCGTGACGCGGGGCGGAGCGCCGCGGATCTCACCTGAAGGAGGTCGTCGCTTGAGGAAGACGCTTCGCCGCTGTCACCAACAAAACACTCCAAGCTCTCTCCTTATTCTATAAGAATGGTGGATCCTGAAAAAATGTATATGTGGAGATGATTATAAAGAGATGAGAAAGAGAAGTTAGAATGGTGGTGGTGTTGAATGGGAGGTTAAATTAGTGATGGGGTTGAATGGGAAGTTAGATGAATAATGGTGTTGAATGGAGGTTGATGAAGACTTGGAGGTTATTGTAGAGAATGGGAAAATAATAAATAATGATATAAAGTATGCTACTTTAATTACAACAAAATTAAAGAGGGGAAAAATGGTGAATTTACAAGTGAATACATACAACATGTACAATTTTTTGTTTGCTTTTCTAATATGTATTTTTTTGTCTTTTCGTAAGAGATATTTACAACGGAAAAAATACAATAAAATGGTATAATCAAAATATAACACAAGTATGATTTTTTTGTATTTTAATAATTAAGAAAGAAAAAAAATGAAGAAAGAATGAATATATACATAATATACAATGTACATCTAGGTCCCAAAACCCAACTTTTACAAATGAGCTCCGATTTTAATGAAACCACTTCCGTTGTATAGATAATTTTATAACTTGAACTTTAAAAGTGAGTTTGGTGAATTTGGAGTTCATATGGAGCGGGAATTTGGCTTGGAAGTTGGTCTTTACGGCTTTTTCGCTTTGGGATCTAGGAGCATTTATTTGAGATATAATTTGTTTTGTATTTTTGTATTTTTATATACATTGCTATGAACACATTGGAGAAAGAATTATCCAAAAAGAAGTTGATATGAAATTATTAAAAATACATGAAGTTTTGGGCTATTTACATGTATAAGACTCCTTTATTTTTTTGCGGCTTTTTATGTGTAATTTATTTTGTACAATCTAATATACAATAATTAATGTATTTTATTTACAAGAGTCATTTTGTTAATTTATGGATTTTATATACATTTATTAGGGAATTTACTCGCGGATTTTGCTAAGATCAAGATATTGAGATGATGAATCGTGGATTCATCAGGATTATGTACCATGGCCATCTTAATGATCATACAACTGATCATTAATGATCAGTTGTTGAATCATAGAGATCGGTGCTTGGATGAATATCTAAAGAGTTATATTGAGGACTCATCAAGCACAGTCAAATGATTATTAAGAGAGGATCTCCAACCTGAGAAGGATATGGCAAATCTTTCTCTAAAGGTTGACATCTGACCGACCTCTTGATGCATGTCCTCTGCATAGGAATTGAGATTCAGAGGTGTCAGATTAGTTAGGTCAAATATTTGACTTAACAAGATCGAGATAACCAAAATCCTATGTCGTATGTTGTCATGATATAGGCGCACATCCTCTAATCGGAGACAAATGTGTTACTATATATCTGAGTATGTACATTTGGCACACCAATATGTGGATGACCTAACCAAGGTCTATATACCGATGCACTGGTGTGCATGTAAGAGCATATGAGTAATACGATCTCTCAAATGATCATACATGTTCATTGTTGAATCGGAAGACATGAGCTCACTCATTAGATATTGGGAAGAATCAAATTCCATGAACGGTCGTCTCGCTTTAGAAGCTTGACTGAATTTGTAGGTTTGAGATATGCTTTTGGAAAGTATATGATCAACACATGGTTAACATATTTGATTTTGGAAGTATATGATCGATACCAACTCCCAATGATAAAATGCGGAACTTAATGATAAAACCCTGAAGTAGACATTGTCAAATAGATCTAAAACTTCGGGTTTTATTCTTGGTCTTCAAGTATGCAGGATGCACATGCATTAGGAATATTTGAGGGTGTTGTGATCATAAACGATTGTATAACTGTGACGATTCCATTCATAGGGAGTGATGAAACGGTATGGATTTTAGTAACTCCTCTCAGTAGAGAAGTGATCTGATCTTGGACCAAATGTTGGACATTGATCTGATTGTGATTCAGATGCAATACGAAGATTAGATTTACGGTCTTGATTTAATTAGGCATCCATGAGAGGTTCGCAAGATCTAGATTTGAGATGTGATCTCAATATTCAATTCACTATACGTGGAACAATACAAGCACACTGTCCTTATCTCCAAGTATCAACAGAGAAAGCACATTATCCATGAAAGAGTTTAGGATGATTTCATTGTTGATAAATATATCCAAGCATTGAGAAAGTTGATAATTAAATGTGATTTAATTATCAGGAATAATATGAATTTGATTCATATTATAAAGAGAGCCATCTTAGATAATTAAATGTAATTTAATTGTCAAAGATGTCAATAATGTGAATGTGATTCATATTATCTGGGCACATGAGAATAGAGATCCAAGTTGAGTAAATAAGATTTAATTATTAAGGATATGAATAATATGGATAACACTATCCATATTATTCATGGATATTATAAATATGATTTATAATATATTAGCGAGAGCTAATTGTGATTTGTATTTACAGATTATTAGTTGATGTGAATTGGATTCACATTGAACAAATAATTGTAAATGCAATTGCATTTTATTTTGGATTGTGAATGTGATTCATAAATTTTCAATGGCATGATTGCAATGTTCACAAATAAATTGGATTTATTTTTATGAAATAATTTGCAACAAAAATTGTTGCAAATATTGGAGAAATCTATGAGATAATGTAATCTTATAAATTGAGAGGAGATATCCACCTTCCCTAATAAGAGGGTGGACGACCACCAACTCCTATTAGGAATAGGTGGCTATCCCCCCTCTTTTGGAAGGAGGCTAGACTCCTTCTATTTCTCTATGGATGATTGATTTAGTTAAATTGGGATATATTGATGATTATTCGATATATAAAATTTAATTCAAATTAATTGTTATTGCAAATATTTTAGCAATAAAATCATCGCCATTAAAGGAAACACAAATCAATGTGAGCCACTGGATTTATGTTGTCCATGGATTGAGATCCATGGATACTAGAATATTATAAATAAAAGGGCACCCCTTGATCTTCAAAGGGTAGAACAAGAACATAAGGCTCTCTGCCTCTCTCATTGTCACCATCCATCATGGAGCCCTAGAGAGAGTCGCCATCGCAGCAACGTCGCCATTATGTTGCCATATTTCTTGCTTGTGAATCTTCGTCTCCTTCGGTGTGCCTCACACGTGAAGAAGATGTCAGATCTCATGTGAAAAAATCAGGAGATTCATTGTTTGGATCATCAACATGGATTGCGATAAGCATGCGTTTCATCAACACACGCTCGCAAGCGTCTCCTCCGTCGGATCGGACTTGAGACATGAGGTCTTCTCATTTAGAAACTCGATCGCAACCACGCTTCAAGAGGTAACCCTAATACTTGTTTGTGGTTTAGATGAAATGATCTGAGAAGTGTTCTTGGATCATGTGATTTCGTCACATATATTTTTTTAAATTCCGCTGCCTAGAGCAACTAATGCGACTAGTCGCTCCTGATCGCATACGACGCGATCCTCACGCTTCTGTCATGCGCTTAAGGATTTTCCATATCCTTCACCTCAAGGTAGGGTTTTACTCCCATGTTGTTTAACCAGAAAATCGAGCGGTCTTGTGTTCCATACAAGGCGGGACCACAATCGTCGAATCGACCATACAAAATCCAGATTAAAACAACAATTAACTCACAACAATGATCGAACAACGAAAAGCGATGCGGAGTTGAAATTATTATAACTCTACAACAAAAATGTGTATATGTGCAAGTATGTGTAGAGTGTCGAACACAAGGAACAAGAGGTAGATCGGGGCAGATGATGCTCAAAAAATGAATGTAAGGTGTTTGTCTATATATGCTATTTTTATGGGTTTTGATTTTATATTTTTTATTCAATTTTGATTTTATAATTTTATATTTTGGTTTTTAATTTTCTTACTTTATATTTTACTTTTATATTATATTTTTATATTTTCTTTTTCTTTTAACAAGGATATAAAATTATATAGGATATATATAATCAAGAGAGATGAGAGAGAGAGATAAACTAGTGAGAGAGAGAGATAAACTAGGTAAAAATATCCAAAATACAAGATATAAAATGTTTTTGTGCTTTTCATATTTTTTCTAGTATTTTTGTGATTTTTCTATATTTTTGCTATTTTTATTTTTTAAATTCAAAAATACTTAAAATAGGGAATAAAATCATTATCCAAAATTAAAATGGAAGTGAAAATATCAAATAGAGCAAAAAAAGTCTCTAAATTTATTTTAATATAAAGGTAAAAATATAAAGAAAATTCAGAGACAGAAAATATATTTTTAGGATTTTTTCTGAATTTTATATATTTTTATAGATATTTTTAGAGTTTTTCTATTTTTTGAATTTTCTTTTATGTTTTTTAGTGGTTTTTGGTCTGGAAGTTAAAAACATGAAAATACATGAAATCTATTTTTTTAGGAATTTTCAAAGTGTTTTTATAATTTTTATGTATTTTCTAATGCAAACAGTGACAAAAATGCAAGTTTTTTAATTTTTATAAATAATAAAATGTTTTAAAAATGCAAAATAAAAATACGGCATTAAAGAACAATGCAACAAGAACTTATGCCTATTTTGGGTATTTTTTCAATTTTTATAGATGATGAAATAAATACCAGAAGTAAAGAGAAACTACACTACTAACTAGGGCATTTCTATAAATAGCAGAAAAAGCGAGGGATAAAGTGTAAATTTCCCATAAATATCATAAAATATTTATCTACCAAATAGAAATACACAAAGGTGCGGGGTTATCTCTGCAAAATTGCCAATGAACACATGAGTAAGCACGCACACCTGGTAATGACTAAAACCTAATTTCCAAAAAAGGTAGGGGTTGGTATGCAATTTGTCCATAAATAATATAACAACATAAAATAGTTCTTGGACTCTATAACAATAAGAAAACCCCAAGGGGGTCTTTTGCAAAATAGCCACACACCTCACGCGTGCGAGCACATGAGGTGACGTGGCTAAGGACCTCTGCATAAATACGGTAAAAGATGGGGGCTATTCTATTAATATTACAAAAATAAAATAACTGCAAATGAAAGATTGAGTTCGAATATTTAAATACAAAAACTGCGGGGCAAAAACTGCAAAATACCCACGCAAAAGCGGATCGAATGGCTGATGATCCTCGACTTATCCACGTGGTGCGATCCTGACGGCAGGTATCGGTTCGCTGACGACGGCTGGGATTAGATCCCAAATGAAGATCAGACAATGCGAGACACAACGAATCCAATGGATCTTGTACGGTTGGACGATCCGGCCAGATCCGACGGTGTTGGAGGGCGGTGGACGAATTGGAAGCTGCGCTGGCAAGGCGAGCTTCCCCGAGCTTGATCTCAGTCCTCTGACGAGCTACGAAGCTCCAAAATGGCCGCAGATCGTCCATGTGCGGTCCTCTGATGGTTGGGCGCTCCAAAAATCCTCGGCAGACACCAGAGGAAAAGCAAACGGCCGGCGGAGCTTTGGGGCTCCAACAACCACATGCTCTCTCCAAAATGAGTCCCAGGTCCTCCAAGCGCGCGTGACCAACAAAAAAAAGTGAAGAGGGTCGCGGGTAAATTGCCGCGACCCTCCAACAGAAGGAATGGTATGGGAAACAGTGAAATGGAGTATGCTGGAGCAAGCTCCGGCGAGGTGGTGGTGGTGATATTTGGTTGGGTGAAATTCGAAAAGGCAGGTGGGGATCGAATCCTACGACTAAGGTGAACTAAAATGCGAGAAAAATATATAAAACGGAACCTAGATGGCTCGAAAAGCCAGAGATAAGGACTCCACGGACAAAGATGGTCGGAGATGGTGGAAGCTCCTCCACCTTCGCCTAGATGTGGTCGGAGCAGCTGGAGTGGCCCCTGTCACGGGTTTCGACCCAGAGTAGACCAATGAAGCCAACGCTGGGGAAAAAAAGGGTTCAAAGTTTTAAAATGGAAGGACGGTTTATGTACAAGGTGGTGACGGGCTGCAAAGAACGAGGCGAATCAGGCGAGGCAGCGATGCGTGGCCCAAGATGAGATGCAGACGTGTACGGTCAATAAATGGGGAGAAAAAGTCGTCAAGGATTCAACATCAAAGGTGAAAGATTCAACCTCAAAAAATCTGCAAAGATGGTGTAAAAATCGAGTTTCTGACATGAACAAGAAGGGGGTTAGAGAGTTGACCCGCAGTCAACTCTCGGGCCTTCCTGGTTGGTCCACGTGGACCAACCAGGAAAAATCCTACAAAAAATGATTTGTAAAATCAATTAAAATAAAAATGATTTTATGAATGTTAGATTATTAAATAAAAAATGTTTATATTTTCTAAATTATTTTATTCTGATATTTATTTATTTTTCGAGTTTAAATTTCAAGTTACCTTTTATGGGCTATATACATGTATATTCATCTATATATTTTATTGTTTTATTTTCTTATCTTGTAAATTTAATTTATTAATGTTGTTTATTATTTTATATATTTATAACTTAATTTTATAGACTTAAATATCATTTTATTTTATTTTCTGATTTGATATATACAATTAAATAAATAGATGTATAGTCTATGTTGGTATATTTATAGTTATCATACCTATGTATTGATACAAGTATTTTATTTTTACATTTTTTATGTTTTTATTTCTGTTTTAATATACAAATATATTATAAATAGTATTTACAAAATTATAAAAGTATAAAATTATAAAATAATGAATAAGGAATAAAATGAATATTTTAATCGGTCCAAGTATACAATAGGGGTCCAAAACCTAACTTTCAAACCGTAACTCCAAACAATATGAAACCTCCTTCATTAAATAGCTTATTAAAAGTTACATACAATTAAAGGTGATTTTTGATACATTTTTAGTTTTTATTTGAGAGATATGGGCCTGAGAATTTGGGATTTTTAAAACTTATTCTAGTATATTTTGCACACTGTATATTATTTTTGTATGAAATCAATTCTTATTTATTTAATTTATCTACACTTTTATGCTCAAAGTTTCTTTATTTGAATTATAAAAAGTGTAACTAAAAATAGGTCCCAAAATGAATAAAAAATGATTTAAATAAAAGGTATTTTATTGTATTTTGGCCCTTATCTCCCCCTACTTTATTACTTGTCGACCTAGTCATCGAGATGCCTAGATCTTGGGGTTTTGGGTCATAAAATATTTGAAATATTATATCATTTTTCTTTTCTTTTCTTTATTCCATAATTTTGGCTTTAAAAATGTATTTTATACATTATTTACATATGAAAGCATGAATGATAAAATGCTTAAATTAAGCTTATTTACACACATTTAACATAGTTTTTAAGGCCAAAATGATAGAATAAAGATGATGAAACGGAGCTTCATCATCCCCCTATACTTTCCTTTGCTAGTCTCTAGCAATCACTTATGCAATAATGCAGAAAATAAAAAAAAGAAAAGAAAAAGAAGAAACTGGATTAAGTTTAATCATCAAACTTGTCTTCACAAAATCAAAGTTTGGAGCTCAAGTCGGACCTTTGGAATTTAGTGTGGCGAAACCTTAATGAGAATCGGATTTGAAATCCAACAGCCTTCAAGAATCCCAAAATGCTGCTCAAGTCCCCTCAATAGCCAGGTTATAATACTTCAAGTCATACGCAAACCCTTATGACTATGAATCTGACTTGTACAAATGTAAGTGATGGTGTCTCTCACCAACTGAAATGACAAAGAGACTGACTTCTCCAGCATGACAACCCAGTGATTCCTCAATCCATTAACTCATTCCTTGAGGAGCAGGGTATTTCCTTCTAAGTTCAAGTAACAACCAACTCAAAAGGAGGGGGTGAGAGAAGAATGGACGTAGCCAACGCAGCTACCTATCCTAGGATGCAAGACCAGTGTAGTCAAGTCATCCGGACGCAAGACTTGTGTGAGTCTCATATCGGCAAATCCAACCCCCTCACCTCTCCAACTGGGTTGAGCAAGTGAAAGGAGCAAGTGTCCAACTTAGGTCATTATCGATAAGAGTCGTGTGTGTGCTCCGAAATACTCTACTTAGGCAGTAAGGAATCCATTGAACCAAGTCTCGTGATCCTCAAATAATTAAGTCACCTAGACCTGAAGTACCTCAATTCCAGCTCCTATAAGGTTCCTGGTTATTAGGTAGATTTGAGGTCCAACCATGCTCCAATCTTTGGATTTTATTTAGACTTGTTCAACCATCAAACTTAATCCGAAAAATGCTAATGCTATACAAATGCTATGTAGAATGCAGATAATATTTTTGTGATGAAATTTTCAAAGATTTTGAAGTTTTTATCGATTTTTGAAAAGATGGTGCATATGCATTTTTGAATTTTTCAAAAGATTTTTCAAATGTTTTTGGCATTTTAGTTTTGCAAATGTTTTTTTTTTGGTATTTTTAAAAATCAAAATATTTTGGCCAAAAACTAGGTACACATATTTACACAGGGATGCATCTGATATTTACAAGAATTAGTGTATTAAGAATTTACAAAGTGAAAGTGGTCAATTTTATAGATATATAATAAAGAAGTTTAGATGAGATGTATATATTCCTCAAACTTATTTGAAAAGGTTTTTCAAACAATTTTGGAAAACTATAGTCAAAAATTTTTTTTACAAACTAATTTGACAAACATGTACACACATTTGAAAATCATTTTACAAAAGCTTTTCCAAATAGTATATATAGATTTTTCAAATATTTTTGCAACCATTTTTCTAAAATCATTGCAAACATTTTTATTTCACACAAAGAAAATAATTGTTCAAACGAAATGTTTTACAAAGGTTGAAAACATGTAACAAAACCTTTTCCAAATAGTTTTCAAAGATTTTCAAAAAAGATTTTCCAACTATTTTTGAAACATTTTGCAAAAACATCTTCTCCTGATTTATTAATCAGTCAATAAAAATAATTTAAGGAATAATCACATCTTTTTATTAAGGTTTTTAACCAATTTTAATAGTGTAATTAGCAATACTTATTAATACAAATATGAAAGTACGAGTTATGGCTTAAATTATATACAGAGTATATACGACCGCCTATACTTAGCTTGAGCTATGTCCTCATAGATCAGAGAGAAAAGAGAAGACATAACTCATACTGAGTATAGGAAAGTCTAAAGAATAAACGAATGGAGAAATGAAGTGAATGAATGAGAAGTTGATTGTCCCCCTATACTTAGGATCAAATAATCCTAAGTATAGCAGACTGTACACAAAGCGGGGAGGGTCTAGGGTGGGAATGAACAGATCATACTCAGACTGTCTTCCTTACACTTAGGGTAAGATATCCTAAGTATAGACAAGAAGAGGAGACAATGGAGAGGATCAAAGAATAGAAGACACCGGGATACACCCCTCCCCATACTTAGGACAAAGTACGTCCAAGTATAGAAGACTGGCAAAAAGGGACGGTACCTTTTCAATAGAAAAAGAAGATAGAAAAGGAAAAGAAGAAAGAAGAAAAGAGATCAGAAGATGGAAGAAGATAAAGAAGGATGTACACACTACTCCCCCTATACTTAGGGTAAAATAAGCCCTAAGTATAGGCGACAACAGGAGTGATGAAAAAGAAGGACGAATGAACACTTGACTCATCCACCCCCCTATACTTATGACAAAATACGTCCTAAGCAAGGCATACGTGAGAATGGGGTGGATGAGCAATACGTAGAGGGACAAAGATGAACAAAAGCGAATGTACAACAAAAATGGATGTACAAAGGATCAAGAAGGTTGAAAGCGAACCTTCTTGCGGGACTGCTGAGGATTATATCTAGTGTGGTGCAGGTCGACATCGAAGTCCTCAGATGACACAAACCGATCAGGGTCGACAGGGTGAGGGTCCTCAGTGGACCTAGGGTAAAGAGACACAGACAGGTCAGTGGAAGAAGTACATCTAGGTCTATCTTGGGAGTCTCGCTGATGTCAAAGTGAAATGGGACGAACTCATCATCATCATCGAAGAAGTATATTCATGGTCGTCCTGCGAGGTCTCGTCCCTGTCAAACTAAAAGGAACGAACTCATCAATGGAAGTAGTCGAACTCTGTTCGTCTCTACAATCACAACCGGATCTCTTTTCATCAAAAGCCTGAATTCCTTAATGAAAGCAACAAGATCAAATTCGGACTTAGTCTCATCAATATCCGCCCTCCTCTCAATGGTGTCAATCATGTAAATCCCGCGGATGTCATCAACTCGTCGCAAATCATAGGAAGCAGAAACTCCGAGGTCTATGCTTTCTGAGTATTCCTCCTTGGAGAGAATTCTCGAGTCTCATCATCGATCATAAAGAAAGTATCTCTGGTATCATCATAATATTATAGGCCTTAGGGTCAGCCAGAATAGTTGTAGTCACATCAGGTGCAGGTCTCTGATCAGCAGTGCGTGCAGTGATGACCACCTTGCTCTCATCAACATGACAGAAGCGAATATCTCTTGAACCATAATCAATAACGAACCTTACTGAGACGAGGAATGGTTGTCCCAGGATGATAGGAGAGTGCTCCCCTGTGGAGGTCTCCATGGGCAATATGACAAAATCAACATTATACCTCGTGCCCTCAATCAAAATGACGACGTTTTCAAGGATACCCTTCGACCTCTTGATAGATCCATTAGCAAACTGAACGATCATCCTGGTTTTCATGAGAGGCTCTAAGTGAAGAGATTGTACTAACGAGAAAGGTAATATGCTAATCGAAACACCATCGTCGAGGAGAGTGTGATCACATGCAAAGTCAGAGATGGTGCAGCTAATTAAAGGTGTGGCAATGTTCCTCTTCTTAGGAATAGAACGGTGTGTGATGGCGTGGGCAGTGGCCATTGTCAAAATATGACGCTCAAATCTGCTCCTCTGCTTTCTCTTCTTGGGAAGAAGAACAGATAAGTCTGTCATGGCATGTTGAAGTGGGGCACGAGTGATCTCATGAATGGTGGCCACCACTTCGGGTTCAGTCAATATTTTTTGAATTTTTAGACCTCCTCATACAAGGGAGGAAGTCAGAATCATCATATAGACGAGGAATGCCAAGAGCAGTCTGTACAGCGGTATCCTCAGGGTCAAAGGTGGGACTAGATGTGAGTGGATGTGCGGTCAAATGGTCTGGCAAGTGGGAACTCTCCTCACAATTTGAATCGATCACATGTCTCCCGAACTCTTTTTGGATTTTTAAAATTTTCTCATTTTTTAGTATTTTGTGCGATTTCAAGCTCTCATGGAAATCCTCGAGTGAACCCATATCATTAAATGATGGAATATCGTGGTCTCTCTTATATATGCTAGTGAGGTTATCAATCCTCTATCTCATATTATCCATCATTTGGGTCAAGTGCTCAAGGGTAGACTCCATGAAAGGTGACTCCAACAGATCAGTCTCGACTGGATGTGAAGGTGGAAAGTATGAAGGTGGAGGTGGATGTGGATAAAAGTCCGAGTCCTGAATCCGTGGCTGAGAGAGATATGTACAAAACTCAGGAGAAAGTCCTCCTGTAAAAAGTGAAGTGGACCAACTAGTGTGAATGAGGGATCCGCAAAGTCTGGATAAAATACGCTCCAGTCGGCCATCTCGAGTCAAGAGGAAAATGATCGGGAGAACATGAAGGTCAAATCAAGACAAATGAGAAGAAGGTGCAAATGCGCAGAGGCGATCTAGGATACACAAAAGCAATCACAAGCAAACTCTCACAATACAAACCCACAATTCACCTACTCAACTCCGTAGAGACCGAAAAGATTGATCCTTTTATCTTGTCTGTTTTAGAGTTAGGTGAGAAGTCAAAATGTTGTGCAAATACTTATGGGCTGGATGGGATTTCGACACTAACCCTTAGTATGTGCGCGAGCAAGTAAAGCGAAGACAATGAAGGGATTAGTCCACCCCATGATAAATATTTTTCTTTTTAAATCGATTTTAGGGTCGAATAATGTTAGCAGTCCCAATTTTATTGATTATCACTTTTTTAGACTTTTAATAAAAATGCACATGCCTAACGAGGAGTCGATTCTTTTAAGCACACAGGTGATCAAAATCAGTGGTAGCGAGGCGAGAAAAGCAATGGAAGCGGCAAAACGATGATGAATGGTAAAGCATAAATTCTCACCTTGCCTATAGCACTCTACATGCAAAGACGCTCATCAGAATTGAAACCTAAACTATATGCAAATGCAAAGCTGATGAAATCGTCCTAAGTTGTAGAAATTGCTATTATCGTGAAGAACCAAATGCTAATGACTCAGAATGGAAACAAAGTGTCCAGTCCTGCAGTCTCCTCGGTGCCCACCACACTGGATCCTGCAAGCGTTGTATGGAGAACTCTCGCGACGCGGTGGTTCCGAGACTAAGTGTAAAGCAATTCAAAATTTGACTAAGTCCAAACATCACTATAGGTACATGCAAATATAGTAGGTTTTTGGCCTTAATCTATTGCAAGCAATCTTAAAACTAAGAGCTCAATCACACAAAGTAAGGAAAACAAAACCGAGAAACAAAATAAAAAGGTAATGAAAATTGCGGTGATCCCCAAGTGAACAATCACTTGGAAATTAGGCCCGAAAGTCCAAAGTTCGGAGTACATGTATTACTACAAATTAGAGGTCTCTCTCTCACTTAATTACACAAATAAATAAATGCACAAAAAATGATCAAAATGTGATTGCCTTCTCAAGTCCTCCCTGCCTCCTTTAATGTTAGGTCAGAAGTCTCACACCGCCTTCACGTGGGTGCACATGCGCCTTGAGTAGAGCGCCTCCCTCGATCCCTGGTTCCTCGCTCAAAGTCAACAAGAGAGGGTGATTAGACAAGTCAAATAATTATATCAAATAAACGAGGAAATAAATAAGGTAAAATATAGACAAGTAATCACAAGCAAGCAAAAAGCCGATCTATGCGTTGTTGCTTCTCGACAACAACGCCATTTGTTTAATCCAAAAATCGAGCAGTCTTGTGTTCCACACAAGGCGGGAACACAGTCGTCGAATCGACCACACGAAATTCGGATTAAAACAACAATTAACCCACAACAATGATCAAACAATGAAAAGAAATACGGAGTTAAAATTTATTATAACTCTACAACAAAAGTATGTATAGGTAGGTGCAAGTATGTGTAGAGTGTCGAACACACGGAACAAAAGGTAGATCGGGGTATATGATGCTCAAAAAAATGAATGTGAGGTGTTTGTCTATATGTGCTATTTTTGCGGGTTTTTAATTTTATATTTTTTTATTTCATTTTTTTATAATTTTATATTTTGATTTTTAATTTTTTAATTTTATATTTTCCTTTGGTATTTTATATTTTATATTCCTTTTTCTTTTAATAAGGATATAAAACTATATAGGATATATATACAAGAGAGATGAGAGAGAGAGAGATAAAAATAGGTAAAAATATCTAAAATACAAGATATAAAAAGTTTTTGTGCTTTTTATATTTTTTAGTGTTTTTGTGATTTTTCTGTATTTTTTCTATTTGTTGGTATTTTTAAAGTCAAAATTACTTAAAATAGGGAATAAAATATTTATCCAAAATTAAAATAGAAGTGAAAAATATCAAACAGAGTAAAAAATTCTCCAAATTAATTTTAATATAAAGGTAATAATATAGAGAAAATTCAAAGATAGAAAATAGTCTTTTAGGATTTTTTTTAGAATTTCAAATATTTTATAGAGATTTTTAGTGTTTTTCTATTTTTTCTATTTTCTTTTTTAGTGTTTTTTGGTTTAGAAGTTAAAAACTTGAAAATACACAAAATATATCTTTTTGGGATTTTTCAAAGAGTTTTTATAATTTTTATGTATTTTCTAATGCAAACATAGACAAAAATGCAAGTTTTTGAATTTTTATAAATAATAAAATGCTTCAAAAATGTAAAATAAAAATATGGCATTAAATCACAATGCAACAGGAACTTATGCCTATTTTCGGGTATTTTTTTATTTTTATAGATGCATGAAATAAATACTAGAAGCAAAGAGAAACTACACAACTAGCAAGAGCATTTTTGTAAATAGTAGAAAATGCGAGGACCAAAGTGTAAATTTCCCAAAAATATTGAATGTCAAAAATTATTTATCGACCAAATAGAAATACACAAAGGCGCGAGGTTATCTCTGCAAAATAGCCAAAGAACACGTGACTAAGCACGCGCATCTGGCAAGGACTAAAACCTACTTTCGAAAAATGTAGGGACTGATATGCAATTTGTCCACAAATAATATAATAGTATAATATAATTCCTGGACTCGACAACAATTACAAAAACCCACGAGGGTCCTTTGCAAAATAGCCACGCACCTTACGCGCGCGAGCATGTGAGGTGACTTGGCTAAGGACCTCTACGTAAATACGGTAAAGATGGGGGATATTCTATAAATATTACAAAAATAAAATAAATGCAAATGATAGATTGAGTTCGAATATTTAAATACAAAAACTACAGGGCAAAAGCTGCAAAATACCCACATAAAGGCGGATCAGACGACTGATGCTCCTCGACTTATCCACGTGTCGCGATCCTAACAACAGGTACCATTTCGCTGACGACAGCAGGGATTAGATCCCAGAGAAGATCGTACGGTGCGAGTGCAGCGAATCCAACGGCTCCTCTACGCTTGGACGATCCGTCAAGATCTCACGGTGCCGGAGGGCGGTGAACGAACTGGGAAGCAGTGCTGGCGAGGCGAGCTTCCCCGAGCTCGATCTCCATCCTCCAGCGAGCTATGAAGCTCTAAAATGGTCGCGGGTCGTCCAGGTGTGGTCCTCTAATAGCTGGGCCTCCAAAAATCCCTGGCTGACATCGGAGGAAGAGCAAACGGGTGGCGGAGTTTTGGGGCTCCAGCAACCACGGGCTCTATCCAAAATGAGTCCCAGGTCCTCCAAGCGCGCATGACCTGCAAAAAAAAGGTGAAGAGGGTCGCGGGCAAATTGCCGCGACCCTCCAGTAGGTGGAATGGTATGGGAAACGGCAAAATAGAGCACGTCGGAGCAAGCTCTAGTGAGATGGTGGCGGTGATATTTGGTTGGGTGAAATTCGAAAAGGCAGGTAGGGATCGAATCCTACGCCTAAGGTGAACTAAAAAATGCGAGAAAAATATATATAACAGGAACCTCGATGGCTCAAAAATCCAGAGATAAGGACCTCATGGCCAAGGATGGCCGGAGATGGTGGAAGCTCCTCCGCCTTCGCCTGGATGCGCTCGGAGCAGCTGGAGTGGCCCTTGTCACGGGCCTCGCTTTAAAGCAGACCAGAGGAGCCAAAGCTAGGGCAAAAGGGTTCAAAGTTTGAAAATGGAAGAAGGATGGTTTATGTACTAGGTGGTGACGGGCGTGCAAAGAACGAGGCGAATCAGGCGAAGTAGCAATGTGTAGCCGAAGACGAGATGCGGGCATGTAAGGTCAATAGATGGGGGAGGAAAAGTCGTCAAGGATTCGGCCTCAAAAGTGAAAGATTCAACCATGAAAAATATGCAAAGATAGGGCAAAAATTGAATTTCTGACAAGAACCGGAAGGGGGTCAGAGAGTTGACCCGCGGTCAACTCTCGGGCCCTCCTGGTTGGTCCACGTGGACCAACCAGGAAAAATCCTGCAAAAAATGATTTGTAAAATCAATTAAAAAAGATTTTATTAATTTTAGATTATTAAATAAAATATTTATTATTTTCTAAACTGCTTTATTCTGATTTTTATTTATTTTTTGAGGTTTAAAATTACAAGTCACCTTTCATGGGCTGTATACAGGTATATTCATCTATATATTTTATTATTTTTTTATTTTGTAAATTTCATTTTATTAATTTTGTTTATTACTTTATATATTTATAACACAATTTTATAAACTTAAATATATTTTTATTTTATTTTTCTGATTTGATATATATAATTAAATAAATAGATGTATAGTGTTTGTAGGTATATTTATAGGTATTATACCTATGTATCGATACAGTATTTTATATTTATATTTTCTTTATATTTTTATTCCTGTTTTAATATAAAAATATATTATAAATAATATTTACAAAATTATGAAAATATAAAATTATAAAAATAATGAATAAGGAATAAAATGAATATTTTAATCTATCCAAGTATACAATAGGTGTTTAAAACCTAACTTTCAAACCGTAACTTCAAAAATATGAAATTACCTTTAATAAATAGCTTATTAAAAGTTATATACAATTAAAGATGATTTTTATATATTATGAGTTTTCATTTGAGAGATATGGGTCAAGGAAGTGCGATTTTGGAAACTTATTTTAGGTATATTTCGCATATTGTATATTATTTTTGTATGAAATCAAGTTTGTATTTTTCTTTATTTAATTATCTACAACTTTTATGTTGAAAGTTTATTTATTTGAAGTATAAAAAGTGGAACTAAAAATAGGTCCCAAAATGAATAAGAAATGATTTAAATAAAATGCATTTTTATTGTATTTTGACCCTTATCTCCCCCTACTTTATTCATTGTGGACCTAATCATCGAGATGCCTAGATCTCGGGAAATATTTGCAATATTTTATTATTTTTCTTTTCTTTTCTTTATTATATAATTTTGACTTTAAAAACTGTATTTTATACATTATATACACAATGATGCATGAATGATAAAATGCCTAAATTAAGTTTATTTACACACGTTTACTAAGGTTTCTAACGCCAAAATGATAGAATAAAGATGATGAAATGGAGCTTCATCACATGTTCGCTAGAAAACCATCGAGTTCTAGAGATTGATCCGCAACTCCCGGACACATATTAAGCATCTAGGAGAAGCACATCAACAACATGAGCGTTAGGAGCCCTTCGACGGTGCTCCTGGTGGCTAGAGACATGCGCAACGTCAGATCCAAACTCTCTACAAGTGAGTTCTTCCCATGTTCTTCCATCACCCTCCACAACCGTTCGATGAAGAACTAGCCTCCATGTCAACCTGTGGTCGTCTGATCATCTCTAGAGCCAACCATCAGATGAAGATAGAGACAGAGATGTAATCATGGATGTCCAGTGTGAAGTGGTATCAACCATCAGATTGTTGCCACATGGACAAGTAGTGAAGCATCCACCTCTGGTTGCACTTGTAGGGGTAATTTTTCCCGATATCCTTGCAACTTTTGTATTTTATTTTACTTACAAACTTTCATTTGTAGTGTAAAATATTTTATAATATTTTCAATTAAGTCCCCATACTTCACAAATTTGCATTCATGTCCCTCACCATGTCACTTCGTGTGCCTATGCATGTGAGATGTGGGCTTTTTGCAGAGGGGCCCCTGTATGCTGGTGTATTTCATTTTAGTCAAAATTTTCAAAATATTAGTGCAATATTTTCTAGATAAATTGCATATGCCCCCACCCCACCCCGAACTTTATATTAATTGTAGAAATAACCTTTTCGATATTAATTATTGGAAATATCTGGAAATTTTGAATTTTTGTCCCCCTACTTCTCTGTTGTGTTCAGGAGCAGTCCATAATCTTTTAATGTTTATATAAATGTCAGTACCAAATTGTATTTTATTTTTTTAGATTTTATTTTGTTAAAAATAGATCCTATGACCTAAAAATTAGTAAAAATTAAGATAAATACCTCATGTAATCTTCTACCATATATAATTATATTAAGGTACTTTATCATGTTTTTCATTTAAAAAATAGAGCTATTTTCCCTGACTATTTTAGAAAAATCCAAAAAAATATAAAAATATTTTGAAAAATTCCAAAAAAATATTTTATTTATTAGAATATCATCTACAGACTAAAAATCCCTAAAAATGGAAAAATAAAAATGCTAAAAATTGAAAAGCTCTAAAATCCTTATAAAAATTACAAACAATTCTAAAAAATACCAAAAATATTTATTTCTATCGCTAAATTTTGTTTATTATAATTAGTATATGTTAGAAATAGTTTTAAAAAATTTTGAGGTTTTTAGCTATTTTTAAATTCAAAAAATCAACCTATTTATCTTAGTTACTATCTTGACCCATTAGTTGAATTAAAAATACAAAAAATAGTGAAAATTATAAGAAATATAAAAAATAGATACAAATAAAAAGGACAAAAATATTTTATTGTGTTATTGTTGAGTATTTATAGTTATATGTATAAATAGAAAATCTCCTCATGTATCTATATTTACTTATATTATCCTTTATAATTATTATAAAATTAAAAAGAAAAAAGAAAAAATTATAAAATTAAATATCTAAAAAAATTAAAAAAATCCAAAAAATAAATTATCAAAAATCCTCAAAAAGTCAAAAATCTCTTAAAAAACCCAAAACATTTATTGTCTTTTATAGCCATTTTTTGGTGTCTATTCCCCATTCTCCTTGTATTCGACCCCTACTTGTACTTGACTACTATACTCATCTATTTGTTGGGTTATAATAAATTTTGATCTGCATATCTTTCTTTTATTTCTTCATATTTTTCTTGTGGGTTAATTGTTGATCGTTCTCGACTTTAGTGAGTGGTCGCCTCAGCAATAATTTATCTTCGCTTCTTATGAGGATATTTTTAGACCTTCGCCAAAGTTGAGTTCTTCAATAATCTATGCGAAAGTAAACTATACACACAATTATATATGCAATATTGCTCAATCAACTGTATGAATAAAATTTATATTACAGATTTGTAAACTCCTTATATTAATTTATATAATTTATGAATAAATATTTATTACCTAAATATACCAATGGCTTTATATTTTTTTATCTAAAATTAATTTATATAAATAAGCATGCATCGTAAATTTTAAAATTACATAAATAAACTTTAAATCAGAATGTACAAATAAAATATTTCTTATAAAAAATACTATCTATACAATTTTATGATAGATATATATTAGGTTAATTGGTAGAAATTTTATTTTAGATCTCTTCTTCTTTTATAGGTTAATTTTTCAGTGAAGCCCACTATCTTTTATAAAGTCTATTTAGTTTTTTAGGGTTTTTATCATTTGTGCCCCTATGAGATATCGCAATTTCAGTTATGCCCCTATCTTTTTGGTAATATCAGTTGTGCCCTTCACTTCTTTCTCTATTATCACTTGTGCCCTTTCGTCATATTGACCGTCAAAAAATTAAAATAACCATAGTTTACTCAAACCATGGTGTGGTTAAGAGGGGTATTATGGTTAGAATAAAATCAAATGAGGAGGAGGGTTGGGGAGGAGGTGCGAGGCTGCGGAGGAGGTGCGGGCTGGAGAGCGGGCGTGATAACATGACCGATCACTAGGGTATAAGGTACAGAAATAGGTCGTTGTGACCCCAAGCGATCAGACAATGTATATCAAGAAAAATGAACCACTCGAAATACGCAAAATCAATCAAACACACAGAAGCGGTCCTGCTATGAGATTTACCTGGTATAGCACCCAGGGTCGAACTCAAGGAGCACGGATTGGCTAAAAAGCCTACGAAGTAGTCAAAAAAATCAGAGAAAAAGGGCAAAAATTTTTAGTGGTTTTTAATTGTTTTTAAATTTTTTTTTGGATTTTTAATATGTAAAGAAAATAAGGAAAACTACCACAAGCAAGCCTTGACAATTTATTTAATGTATTAAAAGGCAAGCAAAAATTCAGGAAAAAATATTTTTATGTGTTTTATATTTTCCTGTGTTTTTGGTGAATTTTTGAGATTTTTCTGATATGTATTTTATTTTCTAAAAATCAAACAGTGATGAAAATACAAGGTACTGTCCAGCCAGGTCCAAAATCCCTAGATAAAATATCTAAGGACCTCAAAAGGGCCTGGAGGTAATTTTCCTGTAAAATAGAGCAAACAAGGAAAAGTTGAGTACCAAAATTATTGTTTTTGGGTTTTTAATGTATTTATTAGAATTTTTATGAGTTTTTGAGGGTTTTTAAGCTTTTATGGGTTTTTAGTGATGGAAAGTAGCCAAAATTGGCTAGAAAATCAAAGAACACACAAGAAACAGAACCTAATTTTTATAGAATTTTTAGGGGGGTTTTTATATTTTTTGTGATTTTTAAAGCTGAACAGTGCCAAAAATAGATGTTTTTGAATTTTTAAAAATAGCAAACAAAATCAGAAATGTCCTCAAAAAATCTACAAAAATCCTACACCATGGCAGGAGCCATGTGTCAAATTTTCGTTGGATTTGGAGGTGATTTGAAATTTATTCAAAAATGACAGGAGGGCACTGTGCATAGGGACCAAAGTGCAAATACCCAAAGCTCTGGGGGTCCAGGTGCAATTAACCCAGCAAGTCACGTGCGTGGCGCGTGCCTGGGGCACTCAGGGACCTTCTGGTAAGAAAAACAAGTCCGAGGACCTTTTGGTAACTCGTACCAAAAAGTCCAGGGGCTGTGTTGCAAATAACCCACTAAAAGACGCACGTGCAATTAAAACACTCACAGGGGCATATATGCAATTACCAAAAAGTTTTCATTCATTAACAAACAACCAGAACTACAGGACTAATGTTGCAAATACACCAAATATACACGTGACGAAGCACGTGGCTCACACATACAGGGGCATACGTGCAAATACTGAAAAGTACGAGGTCCAATGTGCAAATAACCCAACGTAAATAAAAGACGCAAAATATTTACAGGACTAAAACGTAAAGCATAAACTAAGAGGGGGCCTACGGTAATTTACCCCTTTATTACGTCGACGGCTGGATGATGGACGCGTGGCTGATCTAACGGTCCTGGACGACGGGCGCCTATCTCCTTCCGCACGTGGGCCTGATCGACGTCAGTGGAGGAGACACGTGGAAGATCTGACGGCCTCGGGTGCTGGTGTCTCTCTCTCTGCGCTAACGGTCCAGATCGTCCCTCGGGCTGATCAAGCGGCGGCTGCAGCTCCTGAATGGAGGGACGTGATGCGAACTGGGGAGCTAAGGGCGATCGGACGGTGCTCGAGGACCCTGGAAGAACAGTTGGCCGGCGAGCTTCGCCGGCCTCGTGCGATCGCGGTGGTCCTCCTCGGCTGCCTTTGGATATCGGAGAAGATTCGCGATGAAGTTCCGCAGCTGTTGGTGCCCTCCGATGGCCCAGCCGAGCCCTGGAGGGGCTCCGGCGAGGTCGGCGGAGGGAAGCTCCTGGCCTGGATGTAGGGAAGCCTCAGATGGCCTCCTCCGGACCTGCAAAGTGGGTCAGAAGCTTCGCGGGTCGAGGGCAAAGTGCCTCGACTCGATGAGGCGGCGTGAAGGTGGTCGATGCGTCGGGATGAGCAAGCTCCGGCGAGCGACGGACGGTGGAGCTCGAACCCCTGCTCCTGTGTGAGCTGGCTTGAACGAAGGGGCGGAGAAGGCGCGTGGAGGAAAGGCGATGGTGAACGTGGGTTCCGATGATCGAAAAGGTATGCGAGATGGCCGGAATCGACGGAACGCGGCGGAGCTACGATTTGGGGATAACTCGAAATTAAGCGAAATGGGAAAGCTAGAAGGTTACCTGGGCGGTGTGGTAGACTGTGCTGGAGCTGAGGTAGCTCCTGGTCGTGGCCTCGAAGGTCGTCTGGTCCTGAGGCTCGAACTCCTGCACTGGGCGGAGCACGGCGGCGCGCAGTCGCCGGATCAGTGGTCCGGCCACCCCCTCCTCGCTGCGACACGAGCAATCGAGAGCTGTCACCTCAGGGACTGCTGTGGAGGTCACGGGACGAAGGGTGGAGAGCCAAAGATGGAAAAAGAATGCGGCGGAGCTCAGACTATATACCGTGGAGGATCCGGCAAGAATCGATCGGGTAGGGTAGCGTGAAGCGCGGATCCCAATGCAATCCCCCGGGCGATGATCTCGGATGCAAGAAGAAGGATTAGGACCCGGGGTTTGCGCGAATGGCGGGCGGATCAGGCGGAGAAAAATCGGAGAAATCGGGTCGACAGCACGATCCGCGAGAGAAGAGGGTCCGCGGGGGGAGTTGACCGGGGGGTCAACATCCCCCGTGGACCAATCAGGAGAGGCCACGCCATAAATAATTTAAAAATTCGAAATAAAATAGAAAATGACCGAATTATTAAAAACTCAAAACATAAAATATTTTTGTTTTAATTTTTTCTATTTTTTTTGTGATTTTTAATTAATTTTTCAAAATAAAAATAAGGTATTTACATGATAGGGCTATATATAGGTATGTGTACAATATGGGGTTTTTTTTTTAATTTTTGATTTTTAATTAGTTATTTTTATACATTTTTATCCCTTTTTTTATATTTTATTTATTTATAGAATAAAATGAGGAATAAAAGGAATTTTTATTTTATTTTTATTATTTATATACATAGGTGAAATAAATAGTTATGTACAACTATATACATGGCATATGTACAATATATTTTTGTAATTTTAGCTTTTGATATTTTTATTTGATTTTTTGTTTTGTTTTGTTTCTTTTTATTTATTTTATTTACAACATATAACATAAAATATTTACAAAAAGTTTTGAAAATAAATAAATTTATTTACAAGGTTAAATACATGTAGAAGCATGGTCTATATACATGGTGAAAGGGCATTTTTTGAATTTTTGATTTTTAGATTTTTATTTTGTTTTTAATAGCTTCTAAATATATACAAATATGTACAAGCATATTTTTGGGTGAGGAAAATATAATTTAATTTATTTACACATGAGCCCCTATCTCCCTCTACTTTGGCTTTTATGCGGTCAGGCCCATGCTGAGCCCTCCCTTGGGTTAGGTTGCTCAATATTTATTCTAAATATTTCCCTCTTTTTCTTTTTCATCTTTATTCTTTTATTTTTGCACAAAAACATGCTATTTATAAGTATTTACACAATGCATGCTTTTGGTAATTATTTGTATTTATATACATCTACATGCATTTGCAAAGGTTTTTGTAGCTAAAATATAAGAATAAAGAGTGATGAATGGGTATTCATCAGGGCGTTGGGGGTTGGGGGAAGTGCATGGCTGCGGGAGGAGGTCGGCTTCACGACGTTATCAAGGGGGAGAAGGGCGCGACGCTGTGCGAGGCAGGGGGAGGGGGCGGTGCGGAGTAGGCAGAGGGGGAGCAAGGGGCGGCGCAGTGCGGAGCAGGGCCGGGGAGGGGGCGGTGCGGGGCAGCGGAGCAGGGGGCGGCGCGTGCAGGGGTGGGGGCGGTGCGGGGCGGGGGGAGGGGGAGCAGGGGGCGGTGCGTGCGGGGGAGGGGGAGGGGGCGGTGCGGTGCGAACTGGGCGCGGAGGACCGGACCTCCGGGCGGGTGGCGACCTGTGCGCGGTCAAGAAGAAGCACAGCCTACGCCTACGCGTTAGGAGCGACTGGGGTGGAGGAAGAGGGCAGGCCGGGGTGCGGGAGGAGTTCCGGGCAGAGAGGGAGGAGGAGGAGGAGGTTGGAGGAGGAGGAAGAGGATGGAGGAAGAGGGGAAGAAGAAGAGGATGAAGAAGAGGGTGTCAAAATGACCACTGAACTAAATTTAATTCCACTTATATCCTCAAAGTTAACGTCTGTTTGCATTGTGGATGGACGACAACTAACCCAAGGGGCACAATTGATGAAACGACAAGAAGTGAGTGGTACAACTGATATTACCAAAAAGATAGGGGCATAACTGATATTGCGATATCTCGGAGGGGCACAAGTGATAAAAACCCTTTTTTAACATTTTAATGGGTTGAGAAGCCCACTACTATTTGTAGCATGTGTTTTGCATGCGATATCCGTTGTAATCCTAGAGACGTGCGAAACACAAGCTTTCTTCTTCGTCCTACTATCGGTTCAACTACTACACCTAGCTACTGCCACATTTGCGCTTGAAGTCCTTTGTCTTACCTGCAGAAATGATTGTGTTCACAATCAATTGACACATGATATCCTCCCTGCCTTCCTATATGCTGGCATCCCCCATGTCGTCGGTCTTCTGTTGTAGTGACCGCCTCACTGGCATATAAGAGAAGCATTGTGCATTCTATCCTCCTACTATCTATTGCATCATTCCTTCCTCAATCTACTAAGGAAAGAGATTTCGAAGCAGTCCATGGACTTCAAGCAATGAACATGCCATACTAGGTAGGGAATGTGTGTGATGAATCGTGTATTCATCTTGTTATATCTGAATTATGTGAAATTCGTCCATAGCTTCACGAATTTCTACATTCTGTTTATGCTCAAAACACATCGCTTGATATTTACACACATTGCATGCAAAAAATCATAAAAAGTTGGTAAAAATAAAATTCATAAAATTAACTCACTTATGGGTATATAATAATACTTGTAAATACTCATTATAACATGTATATATATATTTACAACCTGATTTGTAAATGAATACATAATGAGATTTTACACACATAATCACGTATACTTTCATAATTACATGATCAATCTTCCATAATAAAAATTATACGTTGAATATTGAATAGTCACTTTAGTTTACACGTAGATTCCTCATTATTTTCATCCATATATGTTTCTTCTATTATATTTTTTAAATTATCCCAACCCCCAACCCCTTCCTCCTCTCCCATCCCCTCCTCTGACCATGTTATTGTCCCTGCCACCACCACTCCCTTCCATGTCCAAGGCTTCGACAACGGCATCCTAACTGAAACATCGAGGGAAGGGGAGGCCGCGGTGGAGGGAGGGTTGGTACACTTTCTAAGGTAAAAAACAATGTATAGTGAAGTTTATACTTATATTTAAATGTATGATTTTCCATAATTTCATCTTATGGGTGGATTGTTTAGAGTATAATATTATGGGTGAATTGTAAGTTATATCAAGCACACACATTTATTTTGAAAATTATTAAACTACCACGTACAATATCTTTGTCATATGAGACAAATAGAGTGGGATTGATGTAGAGATCATGATGTAACTGAAGAGTTTATAAAGGTTGTGATGTGCTTAAGCATGATTTAGTATCATCGTACAAAAAATCCCAATATTAAAGTCCATCCATAAGGTCGGATTAATAAAAGAATTATGAAAACTTAGAATATAAAGTAAAAATTACATAATGTGGTGCACTTGTAGTGCACCCAAGCGTTGTTGAGGCTCCCAACTCATTATGATAGTACTCAAACCAAGTAAAAACTAGAAGAATAGATATACAAATATATTAGTGGTTTGATATATATGGTCCTATCCTTAAGAAGACAGTGGACACCAAAGGGATGGTTAGTTAGGATAACCACATTTGACTATCATGATGGTTTTCCCTAAGATGAGGGGCAAGAATCAGTGGCTATGGGTCCAAAAGGGCACATCACGCATGCCTTGGGACTTAATGGAGCCCCAAACCCCCATCACCATCTTTTAAAAAAGAGTCTTTGACAATCATCATGCACTCCTCACAAGTGCCATCTTCTTCAGTCGCAGTGTTTTTAAAACCAGACACCAAATCGAAAACGTTATCGAAATGATCGGATCAGGTTGAACCATGTAATCTAATTGGTTCAATCGGATTATGATGTCATCATTATTTAACATCGGATTAAATCAGACAGGTGAGAAAAAAAGTGGTCGAACCGGATAATCAAACCGAAACGAAATAATGTATACAATATACACTTAAATATACTTGAAATATAAATAAAATACATAGACAATGCATATATTTCACACTATACATAAAATATTTTTTTGTATGCACCATCAAATATCGTACACATCATATATATGTATACACATTATTTAGACTAGTTGCTTTATAACATATAGTCGTTTAATATTTAAAACCCATTATAAGAAAAAGTTATGTTAGAGTAGCTGGTTAGGAGTTTGACATTAATAATTAGAAGTCATGTGTTCAACTCCCGTTATCAACATTATTTTTAAATAAATTAAAAATTAGATGCGGTTACATGGTTAAATCGGGTTAAAAATAATAGGTTGAATCGAACGAGTTCTTTAAAATTCGAAATTCGAACCAAACCGGTAAAAACCGGTAACTGGACCGATCCATGCTCGGTTTATCGGTCGAACTGGTTGAACCAGCCAGTCCGGTCTGCTTTCAAAAACACTGGTCACAACTTTTTGGATGTGGGGATATAGTATGGGAATGCTGGAGAGAAGAACCTACGATTAGCTTTTTTGGGAAATTTCGAACAAACAATTTCAACAAAATCTTTTAATTCTTTATTTTACTATGTTCAACGTTATGTATTCCTCGATCCGCTGGAGAGGAGCCTACATCCATGTGTAGATATATAACTTACATATATAACATTAGCATCATTCAAATTTTAACTTAATTCGAAAGTTCTAACTTATCCATCAAGATAGCCAAATTTTAATGGTTTCAGATTTATTAAAATCGATCCCTCCATATGGATATGTTAGGAATATTTGTTTTATACAAACTTTGATTATTTATTTGAAAGTGGTAGAAAAATAATCTTACAAAGAAAACGTGGAATCCATACCACCAACTCCAACACAAAAATGCAAGGGTAGCAACACAGAGATGCAAGGGTAGAACTGGAGATAACACATAACCAAATGCGGGGGGGGGGGGGGGGGGGGGGGGTGTGCATTCTGATTAATCAGTTTACTCTGTTGCTTATGCTTTTGGATAGAGATGAAAACAGATCAGATATACCTATTTCCATATCAATATTCGCTTTATGTCTGTCGAATACGAATACAGATACATATATGATTTGGATATGCATTAAGGAAACCATATCTTTAAAAATACAATTACGAATTCGAAACGGATACTCATCGAATCTGAATATATAAAGGACCCGGGTACGGATTGAATAAAGAACCATCCAATATGAATCGATGAATACAAATATGGATCCAATAAACATGAAATCTGAATAAGGATCGAATACTGACCACATACGAATACGAATTGAATTGTTTATCAAAGTTCATAATGATTTTAAAAAGGGTCATATGTGGCTGCCCCTTAGGGGCAGCCAACATGGCTGCCCCCGCCTTATTTGGGCAAATTTTTTTATTTTTTTTGAAAAATAACACCATTTACATTCATCCCTATATCCCTCCTATATACCATTCGAATTTCGTCAGAAACAGAGACTCCTACGGCCTCCATCCGGACAGTATTTTTTTAACGGTAACAGGATTTTTTAAAATCGATACCATCGAGATGGAGGCCGTAGGAGTCTCTGTTTCTAACAAAATTCGAATGGCATGTAGGAGGGATATATGGATGAATATACATGGTTTTATTTTTCAAAAAAAATAAAAAAATATCGAAAAATGGGACGGGGGCAGCCCCATTTTTTCCTTTTAAAAATGGCAATGGAATATAAATAAGTTGCAACATAACAAAATGAAGCGTCAAGGTGATATGCATTCTTTATCGGAAGCAAAAAGAGAGATATGATTTCGTAACTTTTGTTGGTGCCCATCTCCAAGCAAATGAAAGTTTATTAATATCATTAATATATATAGTACTAATATAATAACATGAGTTGTGGCTTATATTACATTAACTAATATATAAAACAATACTAAATGTTGATCCAGATATTCGAACCATTACCATATCCGTATCCGT
Source organism: Ottelia alismoides (assembly GCA_037367405.1). Taxonomy (NCBI): domain Eukaryota; kingdom Viridiplantae; phylum Streptophyta; class Magnoliopsida; order Alismatales; family Hydrocharitaceae; genus Ottelia; species Ottelia alismoides. Next base: position 316,327 of record JAZKJV010000793.1, read on the forward strand.
ATTCAGAAAATTTTTATAACCTGTATCCATATTCGATCTGTATTCGATAATATTCAAATACGAATATCTGTATTAGTAGTTTTTTAATACGTTAGTGAAGAGGTTAATGGGGCTGCCCCCTAGGATATTCCAATATATCCGTATCCGTTTTCATTTTTATTCATGCAATTGTGGACTCTGAATGACAACGAGGCATGAGTTGCTTTTGTGTTTGATTGAAATTATGGAGCAGATTGAAGTGTAAAATTTTTTAGATATTTTTTCTGTTTGATTGAACTGAGGGCTAAACTGAACAATAAACTGAAAATGACTAATATTCCTCTGTCGAGAAAATTAGGATTGGTCCCAAGTCAATGTTTAAATGGAAAGATGATTTGATTGTTGATTTATTTTTTAAATGAAACTAATCGTGAGTTCTAGTTCATAAGGGATGTAATTTGATTGTTTGGTCTTGAGCATCCAAAAGATCCAATTCAAGTATTCCATATTCCAAACTTGTTTAATGGTACTCGGTATCAATACGATTATCTTGAGTGATCAATTTTGCATTTATAAAAACAACTCCATTTGATGTTTCTTTTCTCCGTAAGTTCTGTTTTAAATAAAAGCCAAAAATTGCATGTTGGAGAGATATTATCCACGTAAGGTTTCTCGCACCTAAAAGAAACAAATCAAAATGATTAAATAAAAAAAGTTAAAAAAAAGAAAGAAAAGAAACTAGATGAAGCTTGCTGGGGCGGAGAGATTTTGGGCGTAGGTGGGGGGAGGGTACCGCAGGTGCGGGGGGGCCTCCAGGAGGATGGTGCCGTGGGCGCGGATGGTACTGCAAATGCGGGGGACCTTTCAGGCTTGCAGCTTGACGGCAGGGGGTGAGGAGCTTCATGCGAGGGGGGGAGGTTGGAGGTTTGACGAGCTGGAGAAGCTTACGACGTTTTCCACGGGGGAGGGGGAGGGTGGCGTGGATGGTACCGCAGGTGCAGGGACCTTCCAGGCTTCAGGAGTATGGTGGGCCTTCTAGGCAGATGGTGTTGCGGAGGGGCCTTCTAGACAGATGGTGTCCCGAGGGGGGAGGGGCTTCAATGAGCGGAAGCAGCAGACGATGGAGAAGAAGCGTAGGTAGGCTTCGTGGGGTGGATCTTGCAGCCGATCCAAGGGCCTGCTGGAGATTCCCTTGGGGGGCTTCCGGTGAGAGGACGATGACAGAGGGACTGGGTTGTATGGTCGGAGTCGGAGGTTGGGGGAAGAAGGGGAGGAGTCATTCATTAATAAAGAGAAATTCGGATGTAAAATGTAAAATTCTTAACAGATACCATCATAGTTAACGGAAAATTGGGTGGCATTTAACCCGGGGTTATGAATGTAAGAGTTAAGCACTATTCAAGGTTCTGAATGTAATTCGTGATTATCTTGGGTACCCGGGGTAATTATGGAATTACTCAGGGTTATGGGTGTAAATACTCCAATATTTTATGATCCTAAACCCCCCAGACCTAGGCATCTCGACGACTAGGTCGACAAGGAATAAAGTACGGGGAGATAAGGGTCTAAAATACAATAAAATCACTTTATTTTATTCATTATTATTTATTTTTGGAACCTATTTTTAGTTCCTCTTTTGTACCTTAAATAAAGAACGTTTGAAAATGAAAGTTGTAAATAATAAAATATAGAAAAATACAAATTTTATTTCATGTAAAATAATATACATTGTACAATTAGAGTCTAAATAAGATTCCAAAACCCTAACTTCCCATACCCATATATTCCAAATAAAAATATAAAATATATCAAAATCATCTTTAATTGTATATAACTTTTAATAATCTATTTAATGAAGGTAGTTTCATATTTTTTAGAGTTAAGGTGCGAAAGTTAGGTTTTGGACCCTATTGTATAGTTTACCCAATTAAAATACTCATTCTATTTATTATTCATTATTTTTATAATTTATAATTTTATAATTTTGTAAATATTTTTGTACTATATGTATGTATTAAAACTAAAATAAAACAACAAAGAAAACATTTAAATAAAATATGTAAGGAAACTACATAGATTAATTACCTATATCTATACATATATAATTAATGCATCTAATTATTTAAATGTATATATTATATATCAAAAAATATAATAAAAATATATTTAAGTATCTAAAAATTAGTTATAAATATATAAAATAATAAACTAAAATAATAAAATCAAAAATACAAAATAAAAACAAAAGACTTAAATATATAGATGAGTTTACCTCTAATGTACCCCTAAAAAGTAACTTGTAATTAACAAGATCTAAAAATAATTAAAAATCATAATAAAATAATTCATAAAATAATTATATTTTTTATTTTATAACCTAAAATTAATAAAATTGTTTATTATTAATACTTAATTTCTAATTACTTTCTAGGATGTTTATTTTCTGGTTGGTCCACGTGGACCAACCAGAAGGCACGATCAGTTGACCTCGGTCAACTGACTGGTCTACGTCTTGAGACTGTCAGAACCTCGCATGCAGCCATTTTCTTGATTTTTTCCTGATCGAATCTTTCACCAATCCTCCTTCATTCCTTCTTGCTTTCTCCTTGAGGATCCTTCTTACACGCTTGATGATTATCTCGTGAAGTGGACCTTTGATTCGCCCCATCTCCCACGATTCTTCCACCCGCTTGATCACATGTACTTAAGCTGCACGTCACCTTTTTCCATTTTTTGAACCCTCTTGGACTCGTTTTTTCCCCCTTCTTCGAGCCCAGGATCGAGTGAGGTGACAACAAGCTGTCTAGCTCCTTGGAGGCACGGCTAGGTGAGTCGAAGGGCGGCTTCTACCCATCGTCGGAGTTTCGCTCCTGGCAGTTCCATCTCGCGGTCCTCCGCCTCTCAAGGTCGTTTCTAACCATTTGTTTTGCTTTTTAAGGTAGCCATAGTCTTAGGATTCCTCTCGTATTCTTTCCTTCACATTATTAATCGTAGATTCCTTCCTTCGAAGTTCGCTGGAGCTCCACCTCGACGAAGACCTCCGCGCGTGCCCAACACCTTCCACCACTCCCTATTTCCCTCTAACGAGGTCGAGGAAGTTTTCCCTCGACCCAGAGTTGACTCTTGTGCAGGGACGAAGCACGAAGGCCTGCTGGAGCATTTTGACCCCATCACTGGAGGTACCTGGGGGTCCTCTTCTTCACCACCCCAAATGGTGTGCTACATTGACTCTCCGACAATTTTAAAGACCCGACAGTCAGAGAAGTCCCACAGGAGGAGGCTTGGCCATTTTGGAGCTTACATGAACGTCAATAGAGGGAGGAATCGTCGAAGGAAGCTCGCCTTGCACGAGCTTCCTCTCTATTTTTCCTCGATCTCCCTCTACCGTCATATCAAGGCTGCAACCCAGATCACACCAGCATCATTGGATCACGCCCCGTTCTTCATTGTCCGATCATCTGTGGCCGTCTAATCTGGACCTCCCATCGACAAAGCGGCATCGGGCTCTCTGGGCTTGACACGTGGATAAGTGAGTTGATTGCGCCTGTCCGTTCCGCCGTTGTGTGGGTATTTTGCAACTTTATCCCTAGCTTATTTGGTATTTAATGTTTAATGCATAATCTTTCATTTTTAGTTTAATTATTTTTGTATTATTTGCATTCAGACCCTTGTACTTTTCTCTATTTGCATTTATATCTACGCCACATGACCTCACATGATGACTCACATGAGTGGTGATTTTGTAGGCATGCCCTTGTAATTTTGTATATTTCTTCCTAGTATAGAAACATTTTGAGCATATTTATTAATTTTTGAAAAATTGCAAATAGGCCCCTCACTTTTTGTAATTGTTTTCTAGTCCCTACCAGTGTGGCTCACGCGTATCTACATGTGAACTTAGTAATTTTACAGCCAACCCCTTACGGGTTTTGGATTTTGTATTAGGTCTAGAAACTTTGTATTTCAGCAGTAAACTTTTGTGAAAATTTCTTATTGGACCCTGTTTTTTATGCTATTTACATTTATGCCCTTGTTAGTAGTGTAGTTTCTCTTTATTTTTTCTATTTATTTTAGATAGCAATTAAACTCTAAAAAATCTCAAAAAACAGTTGTAGACTCATGTTGCATTGTAATTACATGCACTATTCTTAATTTACAATTATAGGAGTTTTTATTATTTATTAAAAATAAAAAATTGCCCATCTTATCCCTGTTTGCAATACAAAATCCGTAAAAGTTATAAAAATATTTTGAAAAAATCCAAAAAATATATTTTGTTTATTTATGCATTTTTAACATTCGGACCAAAAAACACTAAAAATTATAAAAGAAAACTCAAAAAATAGAAAATTCCAAAAAATTACTTATAAAAATTTATAAAATCCTAAAAATTTTAAAAATATATTTCTATTTCTGAATTTTTATTTATATTACTATTGATATATAAAAAACAAAATTGGAGAAATTTTTATTTTGTTTTCAATTTTTAATCTCCATTTTAATTTCTGTTATTAATTAAACCCTGATTTCGAGTATTTTTGGCTTTAAAAATATATAAAAATGAGCAAAAATTCTAAAAACACAAAAACAGTAAAAAAATTTAATACCTAAAAATATGTTTTATTCAATTGTTTATTTTTGCTAATATTTGTATTTTCCCTAGTCTACTTTGTATGTATATCGTATATATGGCCTTATATTTCTATTACAAGAAAAACAACTATAAAAATATAATATAAAAAGAAAATACAAAAATAAAAATAAAAATAAAAAATATAAAAATATAAAATCAAAAATTAAAATTAGAAACCCATAAAAAAGAACATATAGATACATACTTCAGAATCGCATTTTTGCATTTTTGCTCGATCTATCGTGCTTGTTCTCTGTGTTCGACCTCTACATGCTTGCACAGTATATACATCCATCGTAGTGTTATAATAAATTTTAATTCAACATTTGATTTTTATTGCCTAATCATTATTGTAGGTTAATTATTGTTTAAAGTTGAATTTCTTGTGGGTCGTCATAGCAACTGTGTCTCCGCCTTGTGTGGGACATATCTAGACCCGTGAAAAATACTCTTCCACACCCTACGGTTGTCCCTGAGGACAGATCAGCTGCTGGTCATTGTCCCAAATGACACTTGCCTCTTGAATGAGTAGGGGGTGGAGAATAAGATTCGATGTACTGATGTCGGTATTCAGGTTGTTGGTAGACGACCATCTAAGTCTGCGGCAGTGGTTGTTGCTGCTCCGGGGCATGCGCATAGTATACATTCTAGACCGGAGGTTGGTTAGGACTTAGATGAGGCGATTGTGGTTGTGTCTGCTCCTTCTTCTCATCTTTCAGTTCTGTGACAGCGATCATTGTGTTGTAGGCGTTGATAGTGTTAACCAGGAGTTCCAGTTGCTTAGTGATGATGTCGAGCTTGTCTAAGCCCGTCATTTTCTGCTCGATCTTGGCAAGTTTCTCTAGGTCATGCGACCTCTTCTCAATGATATTTACCTTCGATGGGTGATTGCCAATGATGATCAAATCATAATTATCACACCTACCGACTTCTTGTGTATATTCCATTCACATTCTTGCGGAGAACCTGTTGTGGTGGCGGTTGGATTTGGAAGGTACGAGATGAGGAAAATACACCATCTCCTTCATACATCTCCTTGAAAATCTCCCATACTGTATCCTCATCCTTGTTGAAATGAGATTCTCTGCTGGAGGCATCAACCAGACATTGACTTACTCCTGTCAATCCCCCAAAGAAGTGTTGAACCAAGATGGTCCTCGAGATGTTGTGGTGGGGGCACTTATCAATCAAATCACTGAAGCTCTCCTAGGTTTCATAGAAGGATTCTTGAAATCCCTGAGAGATGCTAGCTATCTTCAACCACATGAGATTGAGACATCCCAAGGGATAGTACTTGTGAAGGAAAGCTGACTTCAAGTCCTCCCAGGTCGTCACCACCTTCCCAAGATGGTTGATCCAGTAAAGAGTCTTGCATTGAAGGCTAAACGGGATGGCAATCATCTTGACTACACCCAATGGGATGTTGGGGTAGTGATTCATGTTATAGATGCGACCAAACTGTTGTAGATGGATATACAACTCCTCATTTGAGTTCCCATGGAAGTTAGGGAGGAGCAAAAGAAGTCGTGGCTTTAGTTTGAAATATTAGTGGATCAGTGGGATTTGGATCTACTCATTGATAAAGTTGTCCCCATGACTGTATGACTACTTCAATGTTGGATTGGGTTGGCCTCTCCCTTCCTCTTCTCCCTATCCATGAGGTCCTTGTATAAAGTGATTATCTCTATCATCATTATCATCGCCTCCTTGAGGTGTCTCTCTCTTTTTAGATCTCCTCCTTAATTATTTAGTATATCTTGGAAAGAGACCCAAGCTAGAGATTGGTCAGTGAGCTGCTGGTGAAGGGCTTGGATTGAGGCTAATAGCTGACTATTGACTTCATTATGACCAGGTCCATTGCCCTGCTTTGTTTCTTGCATTATGTTCTACTGCTAGGTTCCTTTTTTTCTTCCTGTTGGAGCCATATCTGATGACGTCTACAAATGCTCATGCTTGAGATCAGGTTCAAGATCTGCAATGGGAAATATCGATCAGTCTGTATGCAAGCACCAGATGAAGAGAATAATTCAGAATTAGGGTTAGGTCTTAATCTTATTAAGGATGGAGAAGAGTATAGAGTGAAATTAATATCCAATTAAAAAGATCATAATTCAGGAAGAGAGTTTTCCCAGTCTGAGTGAGGAAGAAGTCGAGAGTCCTAAGGATGGTTCACAAAGTATGAACCATGGTCTTGGGAATCTCCCCAGATTATTGGAGAGACCGATCTCGATGAGTCGATATGGATGTTGGCGGAGTCCCAACTAAGTCATCCTGGAGTCGTCATATAGAAGCAAGAGTAAAGACCTTTTTGGAAGAAAGATACGATGATAAACGAGAAATAAAAGGAGTTTAAAGCAGTAGAAGACCCACAATGAGCGGGGGTCAATGCAAGAAGAGAAGAATGGCAAAATTGCGCAAGTGCGTTGCGAGGCTTGATCTTTGAACCTAAACTAAACTAACAAACACCAAACACAATGGATTCACCAACTCAACCCATTGTGAAGTTGTAAGAGCTTGGCTATTTTTATCTTTTCAATTTTAGGGTTATTGATATAGGAAAAAATGTCACGAGTACTTAAGAGGCTATCCATAGAGGAGAACGTGTACTACTAGGAAGAATCTCCTCGTACTTGTTCCACCTCCTTTGTATCATGTGATCTGCGCTCTTTAAAGTCCTCAACCTCGTGTCTACGTAGATACTCAACCAAAGAAAATAGAGAGGAACCCCTTCCGCCAGCAAGTACTCTCCTTCCCACCTCTCCCAATAATGATGAACCCAGATACTTTAGACCGAGCTCGCAACAGAATCACCTGTGAGCGTGCAAGGTCCTACTCAGATGTGAGAAGATGAGATAGACACTCCCATGAGGGCATGGACTTAGCTCATTACTTCATATCAAGTCAGTGTTCCATACAAGATAGGAACACCATCGTCGATAAGGTCCTACTCATCCACATACAATAGGAGTGGTGATACTTCACCGATCCTAGGTGATTGTTGAGGCGGACACAGATCGGGTTTTTGTCTCTATTCCTTAAGGGTTGTCCATTACTCTGTCTGGAATATACCTGAATACAATGTGGGCTTTGTGTATCCAAAACAATGATGTTCATTACGGATTTTATTTAGGTCAAGGTGAGATTAGTAGTCCCTTTTAAATTTTTGGTTTTTTCACTTTTTTGAGTATTTTTTCAATATCAAACACCTAATGTTTTTTTGTATTTCTTAAATTCTTATGTGATTCAAAAATAGAGGGAGATAGAGACAAAGCAATGCAAGTGGATACGAGGATGAAAAACTATCCTCATCTCAAATGCTGTATGCAAATATAGATTACTTACTAGGCTTCCCAGCTCTCTCCATGTGGTATGCAACATGTGAATTTGTAAACCTAATCTATATAATGCATATATGCAGGAAAAAATTGTCCTAAGCAGGCAATTGATAATGTCGTGAAGAACTAAATGCTAAACACTTGGAAAGAAACCTAAAGTCTGGTCTTGGAGGCTTCTTGGTGCCCAGCACAGTAGATCCTGCACGCGTTGTATGGAGATCTCTCGCGGTACGTGATTTCAAGTCTAAATGTTCAACAATTACTTTAAACAAAGTCCAGATGCAGAAACTATAGATGCATGCAAGATATTAGGTGTTTGATATTAGTTTATTCAATTAAGAAATTCCTAAAATGCTAAGGGCTCATTCCACAAAACAAAGAAAAATAAGGAGAAAAACGCAACATGCAAGAAACAAAGAAAATAAAGATGACAAAACTCAGAAAAATCCAGTAAACCCCCAAGTGAACAAACACTTAGAAATTGGACCCGACTGTTCAAGAGTCCAAGTACTTGTATTATTACAAATTAATGAAGGAAAATTAAATGACACTCTCTTACAAAAATAAAACGGAAAGCATATGCTAAATCTTCTCTCATCGTCTCTCTTGCTCTCTCCTCTTGGTCCACAAGAAGAAGGACCAAGTCTCCTCGACTCGGGTGCCTCAACTGCCTGGGCAGTCGTCGTCATCTCAGTACTTGAAAGAAAAATAGAAGAGATAAGTATTAACATAATAAACAATTATATCAAATAAAGAGAAAATAAGTGAAGAAAATAATGAAATAAAAATGACCTAAAATTCTATCCTATGTGTTGCTCTCCGATAATGACACTATTTGATGATAATGATAATTGAAGGGTCTAAAATGAACCTCACAAGCCGAGGACTCAGTCGTTATGATGACCTCTCAACAACCATGTTCAATCAACAATCAACCCACACAAGAATTAAATCAGTCAAGCAAGGGATCGAAAATAATTATACCCTACAATAGAATGTATGGTGGACAAGTACAATAGGGGTCGAGGGGGATAAACAACAAAATTGACCGAAATAGATAATAAATGTTTTAAGATTCTTTTAGGTATTTTGGATTTTTATGGGTTTTTATTTATTTAATTTTTGGTATTTTTATTTTTTTATATTTTTTATATTTTTAATTTTTATAATTTTTATTTTTATATTTTCTAATATTAATAAATAATGGAATAAATGAATATATATATGGATTAAATGGGGCTGCTCCTTGGGTGTAGCCAACGGGTTGCACCCACCCGCATTTTTTCCCATTTTTTTTGCAAAATGAAAATATGTATAGTCATCACTATATCCCCCTAACATGCTATTCTAATTTTGTCAGAATTAGAGGCTCCTATGCCATCCATTTGAAGGGGGGTGATTTCAACAATTTTGAGCCATTAAAATTTAACAGTCTTGATGGAAGGGATAGAAGCCTCGAATTAAGTCAAATTTTCAATGACACGATGGTGACATATTGTGATCTAAATTCCAATAGTTTTCATTTCAGAAAAAGATAAGGGAAAAGTGGTAGGAGCATGTAAGTTGGCTGTACCCAGTGAGCATACTCCTTTTTCTCTACAGATATATCTATATATAAAGATTTTATATTTTTAAATATAACTATAAATACTCAAAAAACACAAAATAAAATATTTTTGTATTTTGTGTTTTTCTCTATTTTTGATATTTTTTTGCTAATTTTAAATAATTATTTTGTATTTTTATATGAATTAACAAGTCAAAACAGTAGCTAAGAAAAATAGACCAAAATGATCTAGAAAATAAAAATAGCTAAATAGCCGAAAATTTTCCAAAATCTTTTTTAACATGTAAAAAATATGATAGAAAAAAATTCAGAAATAGAAATGAATGTTTTTGAAATTTTTGAGAATTTTTTACAAAGATTATGGAGCTTTTCAATTTTTTGTGTTTTCCTTTTCTTTTTTTTAGTGATTTTTGGTATGCAGTCTTAAAATATAGTAACAAACAAAATCTATTTTTTTGGTAATTTTTCAAAATGTTTATATATTTTTTATGTATTTTAAATGCAAATGGGGATAAATAGCTCAACTTTTGACTTTTAATACATATAAAATAACCCTTCAATACCTAAACAAAAATATATGTCATAGATACAGATATTCATCAGTTATGGGAATTTTACACGAATTTTAGAGGTTTCGAGATATTTTTTATCACAAAATCTACAAAAGGAAATACGTAGAGCAGGGGAATATATGGAAATATTTAAAATTTCTGGACTAAGGTCAAACACCTTCGAGAACTATAGGACCAAAAATTAAAATTTTCCAAAATATATCCAATAGCAATAGGGTATTTCTACAATTAATATAAAGTTTGGGGGGCTAGATACAATTTTTCAAAAAATATTACACTATTAATTAAAAATAAGGACTAAAATGAAATATAAAAGCTAGAGGCTTAGGTACAAAAAATCCAGTCACCTCACACGTACGGGAACATGAGTAACATAGATTGGACCTAAGTGCAATTATGTAAAGCACATGTATCCAAACTTTTTACGCTACAGATAAATGTTTGAGTACTAAAAATAAAATACAAAAAAGGGGTAAAGTATGCAAAATACCCCCATGTGTGTGGTCGACGGTCAGATCTGCTTCACTTATCCACATGGTTGCATCGCAATGACCGATGATGCTTGGGCTTCGATGCCTAGGATTAGATCCTAGATGGGGATCCAGTAGTATGAGCTTGTGTAATCGGATGCCAACTATGCAATCTGGGTAGTGATGCTTGATTGAACGACTCCAGATGGCAGTAGAAGAACAATGGAAGAACTTGCATGAGGCAGGTTTGATTTCGATGTCGTGCGCATCTCCGACCACCTAGAAGTCCTCTGAGTAGCCCTGTGCATTCCTGAAAATACATTGAAGTAGATCGGCACCTCAAAGAAGTCTAAAGCCCATCGGTGCAACTCTAGCATGCGTGAGTATGTGGAGGCTTTGTTTAGCAGCAAAAACGACTCAGTGAGGCTCCTGGACCTTGTAACCTATGAGGTTAGCTCGGACAAAAGGAGGTGAAGGTCCTGGAGGTGTTGAAGAGTGAAATGAATGGTTGTGGAATGAGATAGAGGATCTTCCATGGTGCGAGGGAGAGCGAGACCCATTACCTTGATCTGAGCGAGATCAAGGGGAGCGGAAGTGCCTAGGATGTTTAGTCGATGAAGGGGAATATGATGGTGGTGACGACATAAACGGAGGTTGGTCAGAGCGGGCGAAAACCTGGGGGCCGGAGTAGGAGCTCCGACGACTTAAATTTTTAGAATTGACAATAAAACAGACAAAATCACAAGAAACAAAATGCTACACTACTCTACTGCTACACCTAGGAACAGAAAGAACATGAAAAGAAGAAGCTCTTCCTAACCTGGACTAACCGAAAGCGAGCTCGCGGTGGAGGAGATGGCTGAGGTGGATCAACCTTGATTCTACGTCGCACATACGTGCCGAATCTTCCTTGATGACCCTGCTATCACTAGGATGCTCCGAGCGCTTGAAGATTAGGGTTTTGGTGATGGAAGAGGTATCAAAGTTGAATGGAGCTTGGAGGATATATCTTATACAAGGGCCTTAGGTTTGGGAAAGAAAGCTCATCTCAGTAACCCCCAGATCAAAAAATCAAATGCACGTGAAATTGCATTGATCGAGGTACAAAAGTCAAAGAGAAATAGAGCAAAAAATAATGCAAGGATCAAACGGAAAAAATCGAGGAAGATGGGTTAAAAATTCTGACAGATGACATGGCTACATGGACATGGGAGTTAACCTGGGTCAAACAAGATCGGGCTTCCATTGGTCCACGTAGGGCCACTAGACGACAAAACTGCCTAAAATTTAAGAGATAACTAAGAATAAAATAACAAATTGATTAATTAAATAAAAATTATAAAATATTTTTGTATTATTTTATGTAGTATTTTAATACGATTTTTATTTATTTTTATGAGTAAATTTATTATAAGTTACTTTTTACAAGCATATTTATAGGTATATTTACCTATATTATATGTATTTTATTTTATTTTGTATTTTAGATTTTATTATTTTATATACATAATTTATATATTTATATTCTTTTAGAAAAATGAAATATATTTTTATTATATTTTTTCAATTTCATTTGTACACTTAATTAAATATAAGTATAAATTATATAGGTATATGTATAGTATATTCATCTTAAGTATTTTGTATACTATTTTATTTTAGTGTATTTATATAGTTTTATTTTATTATAGGTATGTACATGTACTATGAATAGTATTTACAAAAATATAAAAATATAAAATAATGAAAAATATAAAGAATAAATAAAATAAATATTTTATTAAAGTATTATGTATAATATATGTCCAAAACCTAACTTATGCATAAAAAATCCAAACTAAATGAAACCACCTTCATTAAATATATAATAAAAAGTTATATATAATTAAAGGTGATTTTGTTGCATTTTGAGTTCATCTGGAAAATATATAGGTAGGTCTTGGAAGTTTGGATTTTGGATTTGTATTCGAAGTGTATGATGTACAATTTATATTATTTTTATGTGAAATTAACTTTGCATTTTTCCTTGTCTTTTTATCTACAACTTTCATTATAAAATTTCTTTATTTGTTGTATAAATAATAAAGAATAAAATGGGTCTCAATAATGAAATATTGAGGAATAAATGATTAGGTTTTTATTGTGTTTTAACCCTCATCTCCCCTACTTTATTCCTTTTCGACTCAATCATAATAATGTCCAGATCTCGGGGTTTAAGAACATAAATATACCTTCGACATTTTAGTTCTTTTTCTTTTCTTTATTCTTTTTTTAAATTCAAATACAATATTTTATACTATATCTATACAATAAATAATAGATGTTAATTTATGCAAAATAATATTATTTGTGTACATTAGCTAGGATTTAAAGGATAAAATGAAAGAATAAAGGTGATGTAATGGTGATTCATCGCCTAGGTCTTCTTATGCCCTCCTCTAGACGTTGTTTTCTTCACTTGCAAGAAAACTCTCACGTTGCTTTTTCTCTTTGTTTTCCCCACCGCTTCTGTAACCTATGTTTCTTCTTCTCGATTATAGGTTATCCAAGGTACTTTCGAGGACGATATCATCGGTGTGCGTGGATGCAGATTGTGAGCCGTCATATCCTGTGAGCATATCGCTAATAGCCTTTGCATCAGTATTGTGGGGGCGATATCCTCTCTAAGGACAGTCCATTTCATGGATGCCTTGGTTATCTCTTATGCAATTTATTTATTTTTTTGTCGTAATTTGTTTATTGCATTGTCTTTCCTGGATCTCGCCCTAAATTAGTTTATCTGTTGTTCTATTGGTTTCTGCGTGCATATTATAATCGGGTTGTGAATATGTTAAGGTTGTATATTTATTTGCTACTGACGATATTAATTTGATTCTTGTTACTTTGAATAATTACTCTTTATTATATGTTGTGTTCATCCTATTAGTAATATTCTTAGAGAGGATATTCAGAATCAGATTTATAATCATGTCCGAAATCATGTTTAAATCAATGGTTGATATGACCAGGATGCTTGAAAAAATTCTATGGTCAGAATTTCAAGCGTTGACAACAACACATGAAAATCTGATTAACCACCATAGGATTAATCTTAGTGCTTAAAACCGAATGTCCTTTGCTCGAAAAGGAAAATCTCACCCAATAGCTAGAAGGCACAATCTGTGTGGGAGGAACGCGACCGTATATATCATGGTTGCATCTTGTTGGCTCTATCCAACACGTTGTTTGACGTATATTGTTCGTCCACGCAGACTACGAAGGCATTATGGGAAGAACTGGACAGGAAGTATAACACTGAGAACCTCGGTATTGAGAAATACTTCATCACCAATTTCTTAAAGTTTTTCATGGTCTAAGGGAAGCCGGTTTCTAAATAGGCACATGAGTTTTTACTCCTGCTCCATGGTCTAGAAGGTGCCGAATGAACTCAGGACATGTACACATAGAAAAATTTTCCAAGTCTTGGGAAGACTTCAGTATGACCCTGAAACATAGAAAGGGGAAATTTTCCATGGATGACCTGATGATGAAAATCACCATAGAGGAGGAACACATGAAACAAAAACATGTGATTCCTATTGATGTTCAGGATAAGGTTAATTTCATGACCTCGAAGGGAAAAGATAAAAAATGGAAAGAGTAATAATAATAAAATAAAATCAAAGGGCAAGATATAGAAAAAGGCAACGAATAAATCCTGCTGACATTGCAATAAGGTTGGTCACTGGAAGAAGTACTGCTCGTACTTTAAGACTTTAGATGGGAGTCCACAAGTTAATATGATCACTACAGGAGTTGGAGCTAGCGGGGGATATGTCTCTGTAAAACATGAACTATACCGTATCGATGATCTAAATGAGTGGCTTGTGAATACTGGAGCCAATGTACATATTTGTTCTGACAAACTATGTTTTCTTTTTATCTAACCTGTAGTGGTGGGACTGTGAAGATGGAGAATGATTCTTCAGCTAGGGTGCTAGGATCAGGACAAGTCAACTTGAGTTTCTCCTTTAGACGTGTTTAGACTTTGCATAGGGTGCTGCATATTTCCAACGTGAAGAAAAATATTCTATCTAGCTATATTTTAGTTAGAAATGTTTTTAAGTTAAACTTTAAATGTAATGAAGTTGTTTTCTTGAAACATAACACTTTTTATGGAAAAGAATATGTGGCAGACTTTGATTTGTTGTTTAGAATGAGATATGATTCATTAAACATTTATTCGGTGAATATTTGAAATTCTGAATGTTCTAATCAGTGTCTCATGTTGTTATTAATTTAGAATCTTGTGGTCTATGGCATGGTAGATTGGGAAATGTGAACCTGAATTTAATTAAAAGAATAATGAATTTAGAGTTGATTTCGAAACATAATATCAAAAAATTCAAAAATGTAAAATTTGCATACAAACGAAGACACCTAGGATGTCTCTTCAGTCTATCTCTATAGATAGTGAGATCTTAGATCTAGTGCACACAGATATATGTGAGTTTAATAGTTTGATGACTAGAGACAATAAGAAATATTTTATCATCTTTATAGATGATGGGGTAGATACCGTTATGTGTATCTAATGAAAATCAAGAACGAAGCCTTAAAAAAACTTTTTATATTTAAGAATGAGGTTGAGAGACAAACAAGAAAAGTTCTTAAAGACCTTGGATTAGATAGAGGGGGTGAATATACCTCTAACTTGTTTGATGAACAATGCAAGTTGTTTGGTATAGTTCATGACGTTATTGCCTCATATTTATGACAATAAAATGGGATATCATAACAAAAAAATATAACCTTAACTGACATGATCAATGCTCTCCTACAGAGTTCTGTACTTCCAACCTATACGTGGGGAGATGCCTTGAATATGGCTTGCATATTATGAATAGGGTTCCTCCAAGACATATAGAAAAGTGTCCTTTTGAATTTTGAAGAAATAGGAAACCAAGCTTAAGCTATCATATAGCCAATGATCTGAGTAATGACTTTGTTGTCCACCAGATCGAGGGAGATCTACCAAGTTATAAGGAAACCATGGCCTCATCTGAAGCAAAACAATGGAAGGAAGCCGTAAAATCTGAGATGGATTCCAATATGGTTGATGGAACTTGAGAACTAGTTGATTTACGCAAAGGGTGCTCTACCATTGGGTGAAAATGGGTGTTTAAGAGAAATCTTAGGTCCGACGGATCAATTGAAAAGTATAAGGCCAGATTAGTTGATAAGGGATTTAGGCAAAAGGAAGCTATCGATTATTTTGATTCATATTTCCCTGTGACTAGGATGACCACAATTCTGATACCTGTAGCATTAGCATCTGTATATGATCTCCCTATCCACCAGATGGATGTGAAGACCACCTTCTTGCATGGCAATCTTGAGGAGGAGACCTATATGGATCAATCTGATGGGCTCGTGTCTACTGAGAATGAGGAAAAAGTTTACAAGCTTCTTAAATCCCTTTATAGATTTAAATAAGCACCAAAGTAGTGGCATGAAAATTTTGAGAAAACTATTTTGTCATGTGGCTTTGAGGTTCATGAATATGATAAATGTGTGTATTCGAAGGTGAAAGGTGGTGAGTGTATTGTCTTGTGCCTGTATGTTGATGATATACTATTGTTTGGATCACATGCTAGGATTATTGATGAGACTAAAGCATTCTTAAGTAGCAAATTTGAGATGAAGGGCATGGGTGTTTTTGATGTGATCTTGGGTCTCAAACTGACAAGGTCGGTTGATGGGATTGTAGTTTCTCAATCTCACTATGTTGAGAAGGTACTTGAGAAATTTGGATATAAAGATTGCAAAGCTGTAACATTTCTTTTGATTCATCCGAAATGTTGTTTAAGAACAAGAGTATAGTACCTATGGCTCAGCTAAGGTATTTACAAGTCATAGGAAGATTAATGCATCTTGCAAATTATGCAAGACTTGATATTTCATTCTCGATTGCAAAGCTGGGTAGATACATTAGCTATCTTGACCATAGTCACTAGGAGCCTCTGGAACGAGTACTAAAAAACTTGAATGGAACTATCTCCCTTAGTTTGCATTATGCTAGCCATCCATTTGTTATAGAAGGATATAGTGATGGAAGCTGGATAGGGAAAATAATAGAGTCTGGGAGTAATGGTGTTATTGGGTATGTCTTTACCCTTGGAGGCGGTGAAATCTCCTAAAGTTTTGAAAGCAGACCATTCTAGCTTAGTCTACCTTTGAAGCGGAGCCATGTGCTTTGGATACCACTGGAATTGAGACTGAATGGTTAAGGAAACTTTTTTCCTGAAATTCCCATGGCAAGTCAATTAGTTCCTACTATCTCGATACATTATGATAACATGACCACAATTTCCAAGATAAAGAGTTCAAAGTTTGATCAGAAAACAAGAGACACGTTCAAATCAGACTTAAGATATTAAGGAATTTGGTGTCTCGATGGGTGTTGGATGTGAATTTTGTAAGATCTAAAGAAAACACAACAAATTCGTTGACTAAGGGACTTGATGGATCTTTAATCCTAAAGTCTAGGCTTGAGATGAGACTGGGATCCGTTGGAAGTTCCTCTACAGTAGCAACCCAACCTATATGAGTAGAGATCCCACAAAGTAGATTCAATGTGGTAATAGAAAGCTGTTTGGAGAACTGGTTGGCACTCTTACTTTTAATGCTTATGCATGAGTGTCTTATCCTTGAAGCCTGATTGACATTTAAACTATAAGTTTTACGAAGGGCGTAGGCTCTGAATGGGTTCAAGCCTTTGGGAAGGATGCTAGCAGTGCATCCTTGGAGAACGCTACCTATATGAGTGTCACCATGCACCGCAGCTAAAAGGAGATGATCTTTCCTGAACACACTCATGAAACAGGATAAGGGCTCATGCCCTTTAAGAGCACCAACTCTGAAGATTGTACCAAGAACAATACCTTATTTTTCTACTGTATATACTAATACTATGGTCTAAAGTTCAAGACGTAGTTCACTTCATTTCTGTTAAGGTGAAAGTAGTAAACTCAAGTAGAGGTTCAAATCGGAATGTACCTTTAGGGCTCGTTTGGTTGCAGGGTTGGCTTGGCCCAACCTGGGTTGGCCCTGCAACCAAACAGGGTTCTCCTCCTCACAGTTTACTATTCACAGGGGGTTCCCTTGCCCAACCCAACCCTGCAACCAAACGAACCCTTACTGAAAGCAAATTGTAGAAGCCGAAAGATTCTTTTGAATTTCTTTGAATCTCTTTTTTCAAATTAATGAATTCTTAGGGAGTTGTTGTATTTATTACCAATGTAATTATGTTTTAAATAAGTAAACCATGCAATTATATTAGGTAAAAAATTGGCTTCAATTTAGAAACCAATTGCGTTGGAGGAAATTTGAGAATTCCAAATTTGAAATAAGGATAGAGTTTTTGGATGGATTTTTAGTATCACATTTACTAATTCTAAAAATCCGGTGGACTTATATATGAGTTCCTAATCCAAGTTCTTATAGCAATAGTAGAGAGAATGAATGGAAGACCACACGCACACACTCCCCTCCGTCTTCGGCATTGGCTCGAATTAGGGTTCGGACTCGGGAGAGTCAATTCAGATCTCGATACTTTTGCTGCGGATTTCATTAGTGGGTCGATTAAATTAATTCTGTAGATTAATAGGGATTCGACCGTAATAAGGGAATTTGACTCGACTCCAACAACTCTTTTCTAGCCACCATTTTAGAATCCCAAGAGGCGCTCGTTAGAGAATGTTTTTCGAAGATGAAAAGTTGCGCTCTATGTTTAGGGTTCTTAAACCCTCCCCTTAGACATTGTCTTCTTCACTCGCAAGAAAACTCTCACACCGCTTTTGCTCTATGTTTTTCCCATTGTTTCTACGAACTACATTTCTTCTTCTCGGTTGCAAGTTTTTTGATGTACTTTCGAGGACGATCTCGTTGATATGTGCGGACGTAGATTGTGAATCGTCGTATCCTGGGAGCAGATTGCCAGTACCTTTCGCATTGATATTTTGGCGGTGATATCCTCTTTAAGGACAATGCATTTTGTGGATGCTTCAATAATCACTTATCTAATTTACTTATTTTTTGCTTGCCGCAATTTGTTTATTGCATTTTCTTTCCTAGATTTTGCCCTAAATCGGTTTATCTGTTGTTCTATTAGTTCTTGCGTGCATACGGCAATCGAGTTATGGATCTGTTATGGCTGTATATCTATTTGTTAATATGTGACGTTGTTAATTCGATTCATGTTAACTGAGGATAATTACTCTTTAATGTATGACGTGTTTATCAAGTTAACAACAAGAAGAACTATAGGATGTTCTTCTTTGTCTATTGGAAGGACATTAGGAAAGAGGAGAAAGCTGGGTACGGTATACCACGTTATGGCAGTTTAAGGACCTTTGATGCATTCCTTGAAGCACAAGATCACTCTCTAACATAGACGGAAGATATATGTGCTCATGATGACACAATGAAAATGTGATTGGGTTGGTTACACGAGGAAGATTTCACTTGTTTTTCAAAGGACTAAGTGTGGATAATGCACTTGGGGTATCATCACCATATGACCTCTTACTGTGAGAGTAAGTGTTGGGTTCTCACTCAGTGGTAGGGTGGAGCATTGGGCTTGACTCGGCTCTACTTGGAAAAGTTTGGCCCGAACTCGGCAATTTTCCGTGGGCCTTGGATCGGGTCGAGGTCCGCTTTTTTAGCAAATCGAGGACTCGAGCCCAACCCAAAGCCCGTGTGATTAGGCTCGGATTCGGGCCAGGCTCAACCCCCACCCATTTTGATTCCATGAAGTTACACTTTGAAATCAATTTATTGTTATTGATATAATTCATCCATAACACATGAATATTGGATGTATTGTTATAATATAATATTACTATTCATGGATGAAGGAAATATTGGTTGTATTGTGACTATAAATCAATGTCTCCTAATTTGATTCTAACAGGATATTTTGGAATATAAGGACCGCCCCATTTGTATTTTGGGTTCTGGTCCGGCCCGAGCATAATATTTTTGAAATATGAGGGTCCGGACCCGACCCATTTTACATCGGGTTCGGGTCAAGGCCGAACTTTTGTGGGTCAAGTCAGGATCAGGTCCGAGCCGATCCGACCCAATGCTCCACCCTACTCAGTAGGGCATTGACTGAGCTACAATGGAGAGCATTGAAGTGCATGGATCTGCTCACCATATGACTTTGCATCACTACATTGAGCAAATTGAGGGCGCATAAATGAAGTCAACGTCTTGAGCAATGAGCTAGCATGCCTTATGTGGCGAACATCTAATGGTGTGCATTCAATAGTCGTCATCGCTTATATATAACGATGGTCGTGAGCATCAAGCAGAGGATGCGCAAAATCTTGAAGCCAAAGGCTACCGAAAGTTAATTAGAAAGGATATTTATAAGAAGCAAATGTGAAAGTAAGATTCCGTCGAATTTGATTGAAGGTCGAGAGACCCACCGGCCATTGATGCTTCTTTTCTTTTTCCTGCAGCTTCCACTTTGTCGGTCGCTCTCAAATCTGTTGCCATTTACGTTACTTTGTTGTAAATAAATGTCCCTGATGATCAAGATTGGTGGTGCACATGAGTATCATATTTATAGTGCACTTGCCACTTTGTGTTACTACTTCCTGCCCACTCACATCACATGTCTCCCTTTGCTTTTCCCATTACCAAGTTGACCTCGTTTGCCGTTTCATTAAAACAGCTATAGCAATTAGAGAAGTTGCATTACAGAAAGCCAACAGGTGTTCTATCAAAGGTCCGATACACGTGTAGTTCCAATAGAAGACGTTTTCTCTTTTCATTGTTTGGGAGGAATATCTATCTAAGAGCTACCTCTATAAATCAATGAAATCACCATTACTGATTAAACAATAGGAAATGAGATTCGCGTATCGTATTGAGCAGGCCGGAAATATTAAGATAGTCCAGAGAATATTTGCTGTTGGATGTCGTCCTCCCTCCTCGTAGGAATTCAAACGTTGATAGAATAATAAATAATCTTAATTGTCACTCGTCTTAATTTGGCAAGGAAAGCAGTTCTTTTTTAAATATGGAGATGTTCTAATCCCACTCCTAAGAATCCTAACGTTGATAGAATATGCATATATGTGTTTGGTTGCTGGGATAGGTAGATAATTTTTACATGTGGATTACAGCAATCTTTATACCGTTGAAATTACATATTTTAAATGGAAGGCATAAGGGTTTCTGTCTCTGACGAAATTGCAATGACATGTAGAAGGGATATATAGATGAATACACATGATGATATTTTTCAAAAAAATAAAAAAATGACGAAAATGATGCGGGGGCAACCCCAGTATATCTTCCATATTTTCTACTTTTTTGAAAAATATCATATATATTCATCCCTATATCCCTTTTATACCTCATTCGAATCCCGTCAGAAATAGAGACTCCTATGCGCTTCATCTAGAACAAGTCGATTGCAACAATTCTAAGACGGTTAAAATTACATGTTCTAGATGGAGGGCATATGACTCTCTATTTCTAACGAAATTCGAATGACATATAGGAGGGATATATGGATGAATCACTACAGAAAAATTGAGCTATAGTGACGGTTTTTTCAAAATCCGTCATTAAATTAGTCGTTGTTAAATATATAACGACGATGTTATTCTTTGTGAAATGAGTTTTCGTACTCAAAATTAGCAATGAATACCATATTTGTCATTACATCGTTAGTAACGGTCCACATATCGACGCTTATCCGTTGCTATTTTTCAAAATATCAACTAATCATCGATATTTTTTCAGCTCAAAATTTAGCGACGATTGATTAGAAGTTTGAAAAATAGCAATGATAAGCGTCGCTATGTGGACCATTGCTAATGATATAACGACATATATGATATTCGTTGATAACTTTGAATACGAAAACTCCTTTCGCAATGAATAATATCGTCATTGTATATTTAACAACAGCTAATGTAATAACATATTTTGAAAAAAAAAAAACATCGATTTGGTAGTGAATATAGATTTCCAAAAAAGTAAAAAAAACTGGAAGATATAGATCCCAATGCATGTAAAATTACATGCACCTAGATGCATACTCCCCAACCCCTATTACATATTATATATTATTTATGGTAAAATGAGGCCACTCGGGTAGCCAACTTAGTTTTCCCTCGCTCTTATTTATTTTTAAAGATATTTAAAAAAAAGGAAGAATAGGTGAGCTGCCAAGTATTTTAATTATGAAAGTCTACATTGAAAAATTCCATCAATATTATTCTGCGGGTTCAATGGGGGCTTCCCCTCTCATATTTCCGTGATTTTTTTGTTTCTTTGAAAAATATAACAATGTAGTTTTACCATTATATCCCTCTAATATGTCATTCTAATTTTGTCAGAAATATATTCTCCTGTATCCTTCATGTAGAACATGTAATTTTAACAGTCTTGCAATTGCTGTAATCGATACCTTTTGGATGGAGGATGTAAGAGTTCATGTTTCTTGCGAAATTGGAATGATGTATTATAGAGATATAATGATAAAAATAATGACAGAATTTTTCAGAAAAACAAAAATAATCACTGAAATATGGGCCGGGGCAGCTAAAAGCAGCCCATTAAATCCTTAATATAAATATGTTATATCAGAAACAACTCCACTAAATTTATTAGCCCTTCATTAATGTGAATAATGTCTGTATTCAAATTTAGTTATTACCATGTATCCCTGTATTCAAAATTATTTTTACAATTGATGTGCATATTCGGAAACAACTTCATTAAACGTTGAAATACGATATCCTCATTCAATAATGTCCGAATATGATAACCAGACTTATGGCTATATATCGATCCGTTTTTATCCAAGTAGGTGATTGGGACCGACATATAAAAAAATAAGGTCCAGTCCACTAATTGCTGAACTAGTCCAATTATTCTGCTTATTGGCCCAAATATATAAAGATGCAATGACTTAGATCTACAAAGAACATTATTAGATATGCATTCCTATGTAATTTTAATGTCCATGATTTGTGATATTATTACCAATACAATAGGGAGAATAAGCACGAGGTGCTACTATTAAACTATCAAGGGCATATTTGTTAGCATTTTACTCGAGGTTAATTTATTGGCCCTTTCTTAATCCATGTTTGGATGTGGATTACTCTACTTTTAGTAAATGAATTGGAATCTGGTGGCTTCCACATATCATTTACTGTAGTACTTTTTATCACATTCAAACAGAAAACTTATATCAAAAATATATTTTAATAATAAATATAATTAATGCAATGAATAACATTATTTCATAACATCATATTTACCATTCCAACCTTTCGGACTATTCAAATACATACTATTAAAAAAATCACACACCTTGCAAACTCTTCCCAAAAAGTTTATTTGAATTTAACACAACCATATATTTCCATGAATTTTGCATAAGGGAAAATCAATTGCATATAATTAAACCATGTTTCGATGGGTTATCCTATCTCTGCCATGATATTTTAGAAGTTGAAATTATTAGTGTGCGTCCCAATGTCTCTACTAAAATATTTGTACTAATTTTTAAATGGAATAGGTCAACTGTAATGTTTATACTAATCATAACATAACAAACAAAAAATATGGTGAAATGGGGTTGTCCTCTCGGGTTGTTAACTTGACTTCCGCTATCCTGTTTTTCTTATTTTTATTTTAAAAAATAGTGAAAATTCATCACTGTATCTATTTAATATGTCATTCAAGTTTTGTACGTAACAGAGACTCCTACGACATCCATCCAGAACAGAGTCGATTTCAATAATTCTGCGATCATTAAAAAATGATTGTCTAGATGGAAGCCGTATGATTCTCTATTTTGCACGAAACTTAAATGACATAATATAGAAATATAGTGATGAATTTTATATTTTTATTTTAAAAAAAAGGAAAAATAAGGTGAGGGGAGTCAAGTTAACTCCCCGAGTGGGGCAACCCCATTTTACCCTAGAAAATCATATTACATCAAATGAAATTGGTTCTTAAATATAAAAGATGTCTCTAATGTCATCTGTAACAGGTTGGAGATTTTTTTTCCAGCCACATTTCCTTATAATTCTCCAATCAACAGAATGCAACTATTTATGAAATTAATGAGCATTAGTGACCTATCAATTGCTTCTTCGGGAGGTATAAAATTTAATAAATTTCCCTTCCCTCCCCTCATGTCACATACCTTTGCAAGAAAGAGATGAAGAGAGGAAAGTTAGAGAGAGAAATCTCACTAGTGAATCGTTCTTGTCGCAGGAAACGTCATTCTCGATTCGGTGGAAGAGATCGTCGGCTCATGATTAAGAAGAGGGACGTAGCGATCACAAGTAGATACAACTCCGTCGGACTTGAGGTATGTGTCAAACAGTAGGAACGTTACGTAATATTTAATTTCATTGCAAATCACTGGTATGCGAATGCACGTGTCACTAGTAACAATGTAATACGAGAGTTGGTAAATGTATATCATCTTCAAAATAAATCCGTAGCATACACACGGTAAGAAGCAATCTTGTGAAGATATGGATGTTATGCCATCTGAGATAATTATTCCTTAATTTTTTACTGTGTGTGATTCACGAAATAGTTGGCTATAGTTTACGAAAAAAAATGGCATGAGGTGGTTGAGATTGCACCAACGATGCTATAGAATTAATTTGTTCTATATATTTGATTTTGTATAAATAGATTCTGAGATAAATGTGGATTGATGTTTGACTTTTTTTCATCAACCATGGACCATCTGTTCTCACCAATTATTGAACCAACATTTAGTTTATCAATTATTTCTATCTGAATATTGTTGACGATATTGGGATTATTATTGTATAAATCCCATGCTTCAATTGGCTGATTATGATGAGGTTTTATCTTCCTTGTGATCGAATGTTCATTACATGGAGTATAGGTTTCGGTAGCATGAATCGAAGAGGAAGAAATCCTTGAAGGATATATCTACCCGCTAACTAATTATCCAAACATACTATAGATTTGTATGTCATGGGATTTTGATATCCACCAAATGTGAATGGGGGGATCAATTAAGTTGGGAATGCACCTAACGGATTCCTAACCTAATCCGATTCTACTTATTAATATAAAAAAACGCGATATTTACGCATATCTCTAACCCACACTAATAGTGGGGTTTTCCTATCCTACTCCCTTCTCATGCCACGCGGCCTACTCTCCTTTCTTCCTCTCTTATTCTCTCCCATTTCTATCCCCCATTCCCTACCTCTCTCTCCACATTCGCTCTCTCTCTCTCTCTCTCTCCATATTTTCTCCCTACCCACTCACTCTCTCTCTCTCTCCCTTCCTTTCTCTCCATCAATTCTCAGTACCCACTCACTCTCTCTCTCTCTCTTTATATTCTCTCTCTCCCTTCCTTTCTCTCCATCAATTCACATTTTATGTCTCTTATTTTCTCTTTTTTAAATTTAGAAATATATTAATATTAATTAAATAAAATCAAAATCATGTATTGTTTATATCCTTTATAAATTTATTAAATATTAATTTTAAAAATTACTCTCGAGATCATTCATATTTAACAATTTTAAGTAGTAGATTACACAATAAATTAATTTTGAATGTTATTCTTTATAATATCTTATTAATTCATGATTAGAAAGTAATTTTGAATCATTATATACGTATTACATATTGCAAATAATTTAATATTTAATACAATTTAAAAAATAATTTAATAACTACATTTTTTTAAATAATAATAATAAGAAAAAGTGACACATTTTTAAAATTTTAATAATATAATAATGTATTTTGAAAATAATATAAATTATAAATAAGAATAAAATTTAAAATGTAATATATAAACATATTTGACATATTTTTATCGTATTTGGAATATATTAATATTAATTAAATAAAGACAAAAGCATATAATATTTATATCTTATTTTTTTAACGGTCGCAGGATTTTTTAAATCGATCCTGCCTGGATGGAGACCGTAGAAAATTAAAATGTAATATATGTACATATATTTGACTTACTTTTCATCATATTTGACAATTAGTAAAATATGAATCATGTTATAGCTTTTCAATTTTTTAATTTAATGGCGTTGCCAGTAGGAATTTTTGTATATACCATAATTACTTATTCATGTCACTCAAGTATTTTATAATCTTCACACATGTAAATTTTTTTTGCATATATGCCTCTATAGGCATTTCATTATACAAATATGATCTTCCATATTTACATATGCTAGAATGTAAATAATTTCACATGAAACTATCAATGATATATGTATAAAGACACACACACATGCAATTACTTACCAAAATATTTTATAAACAACTTTTATATATATTTATATAACAAAAAGGATATGATTTCTGGACTTTTTGTATAACTAGATATAACTTCTTGATAAATGATTTTGACATTGGTGACCCAAATACTAATTTTATTATATATGCATTTTTTTGGCATCTTCTCCACAAAAAAATCATATTTTAATCACATCTACATCTCTATATAATTATCTGACCTTAATTTTCAGAAACATAAATGCCAACATAATGGTAGGTTTTTAATATATATAATTGATCATTTTAAATTTCATATTACATTTGATTGTATAAGTTAACTTTTTATATTATATGTATACATTTACTCACACCATACAAGTGTATAAGAGGGTTCTTACATGATACTTTAAATTATGATAGGCTTTCTAAATGAACATTATAGTAATGATCATTTTATGTGGATTTTTATCGATCAATATTTATATATCTGTATGATTTTAGAAAAAAATAACAATGCATATTCCCTATGTTATATAGTCAAAAATAAAATTTTCATACATAAAATTCTATAATCAAATGTAACTAATGAAAGAAATAAATTAGTAAAAATGGTCAATCATATCCTAAATATTATATAGTCAAAAATAGTATTTTCATACATAAAATATTTTCATAAATAAAATTCTATAATCTAATATAGTAAATTCTAATTTTATTTATATTCATCAATTGGATGAATATTACATTTATATTTTTACATATTCTTTATCATATATTATAAATTGTTATAGATTGTTAAAGTATATTTTGGCAAACGATGATCATATATTGATATAATTGGGGTACGTAGATAAAACTAATGTCAAATATATAATAAATGAATACATAATGAATGGATATTTTAAATTTTTTTAACTTATACTCTACTTTATAAAATCTTTTTCTTAAAAAATATATAAATTTTATAATATTCAATATATGTTAGTTGTTCATGTGATCTATAATTGAAATAAACTGCATGCCTATAATGGAAGTCAATAATCTTAATTTGTTATCAAAAGTTTTATTTAGTAATGCTAGATATGCATCCTTTTTAAAAAAATATATTTTAATGATAAATATAATTTGATCATTTTATAATCAATGATTAATAATTATTCTATGCGAGTTGATGCTTAACGTTATCAATAGGAATATTTCAAAGATGTTGTATTTACTTATCGATTATGTAAAAAATGTAATATGATATATTGCTTAATTTCTATAATTTTAAAAAAAATTACAAATAAATGTATTTTCAACCCACCGCGAAGCGTGGGCAAATACACTAGTAATATACTATTAGTCAGTGTGTGATTCTATTGGAATGATATGTTATAACGTACACTAATACATTATACGTGTAAGATAAGTAGAATAATTCCTATAACAACAATCTTGCATCATGTCCTACGAATTTACTTCCATGATACATGAGATTAATGATATTATTTTCATTTTATGGTTTTTAAATAATAATGACAATAATAATATTGTTGGTAAGGTTTTAAGAAGGTATCAAGATTAATAGCATAATAACGTAAGCAGAGATAAGTGCTACGTCTAACGGTGGGGCTACCTCTAGAGTTTGTTTATCGAGGGTCTAAAGGGTCAATGCCTTCCAAGAGCGTACGGTTCATGCAACCGATTGAGGTGAAAGATAAGTCTTCTACAGTTGTAACTACACTGTCATGTAAATCCTAAACCCTTAATATTAAGAAGGTCTCATAGTAAATGTCATGCTTGTCTTGGCTAGCGGGATAGATCAGGACGGATCATATACTTATAATAAAAGAGCCAAACTCAACGATTACCTTCAAAGAAGTACATCCAATCCTAACACATGTCTACATCTTAATTCTAAATAAAATCCTCAATTTTTTTTGTTGAAACACGACTTTCACACAAAAAAACTCTTTCTATCTTAGTCGTCTCTCAAGTAATATAATTAATTTCAACATGCTCCTCATGATAAGTGAAGTTAGTGTTCATCTGAAGATCATCATAGTTGATCATGTGAGGGGAAAGAGTCAACTTGTGAAATGTACTATTTATCATCTCTAGCTAGGATCTCACATATAGGACTTGACCAACTGCGGACATTGACCTAAATTGAAGATCTTATTTCGTGGTCAATGAGCCTACGGGGGATGGGGAAATGGGGTGGTTTTAGCGGAGAACATAATGGTTACGGATATATCAGTATCTGATCCGCCATCGTATCCGCTTTATACAGATTTTGACATCTCTATCTATATCCGTTTTGAAATGGATACCGATATTTTCGATATCCGTAAATATTCGTGTCCGTATTCGTATATCTGTTTTCGTATGTAGTCATAAATTTATTTTTAACTTTATATAACATAATTTTATACCTTCTTTTATTATATTTGTATAATTTTTTTATGATACACACGCATTTAGTAAATTTATATCACGTGTTTTCCATCAAATTCGTATATATTTAAATCGATTTTATAGATTATTTTTAATATTACTTGTATGCGATCAATATTCGTGTCCCCTCGCGAGGGCTTGGAGGTGACGACAACATTTAGTTTCTGGATCCCAATTTTATTGGGATTTGTGGATCGGCTTGTTTACCGAAAGGTTTCTTTTAGATTACATATAAAATAACCAAGTGGAAACACACACTTCCCATCAAACATTTTCCCATTGATTCATAGCACTGGACTTTGGATGTTGTTTCCATCACTATATGGACATGCAAGAATATCTATCTGGACCCGTTCGATCTTTTCACAGTCGAGCACTTTCTCAGAACAAAGACATATGAACACATGCCTGAGTCAAAATGTGAAGAGATCCCATTTTGTGAGGTAAAGGCATTTCATGGGTCAAATGGCATGGATCAGATACTCTGTCGGTAACTTTTTTTTTGCAAAATCTCTTTCAAAAGTCCAACCACATGGATTGAATTTATGAACATTGTTATACATTGGATAATGTGCAAAAATTCAATTCATATAGCTGGATTTTTTGCAGAGACTTTGCTAGAAGAGTGATACTATGAGAGTAAAAAAATGTGAGAGCATGCATTCTGGACCACATGATTCTGTTTTCTCTCTCCTACTTGGATCATGTGATTCAGAATGCATCCTCTAATGCTCTTACAGGTTTTGACTACCATAAGATTACTCCTCGACTTTACTATTAACCCAGATAAACATTCTGATCAGAAGATGATTACATCAAAGAAACCTATCCGTCGCTGCTCCAGCATGTGCAATGACAGCAAACTTGCCCTTCTGTATCTTCTGGAAGCTTCTAGATTGGGGCATTAATAGCAATTATATGTGTGTATAATTTCCCACAAATAGCTACGGTATGGGTTATCTCAAAAGTATTCGTAAATTATATTCCCTTTACAAATAGGGATATGATCGTACAAACGTATCCTCCAGCAAAAAAAAATTATGCCCATATATTTACAAAAATTACAGTATTGCTCTTCTATTATTGCATTATTGTGAATTTTGTGAGAATATGAATAAGGGTGTTTTGCAAATACGTGGGAATAAAATTGTAATAGATAGGATCAGAAGTATATAAAAAACCCTTGATAGTGCTGGAATCATACCAACTACTCATTGTTGAAGAATGTATCAATTTTTTGGATGTTCGAAAATATGGATTTTTTTGAACGGTCTTCGTCGATCCAGCTAAGCATAGGAATAAAGTAGGAAGTCTTAAACAGTGAAACGTTTGAGCATATTCTATTGACCGTTCGATGTGGAGACATATTGAGAAAAGGCCAATCCATCCGTCCGAATGGTTACATTAATCACGTTTTGGGTCAAGTGCCGCCATGCCATTCCTTCCTACTTATCCTCCCAAGAATGATACCAAGTCAAATTTAAGGGATAACTATGCTTTATTTCTGGTTGTTTGTCTGATAAATTTTAATTTGAAGGATAAAAAATAAATAAACTCTCTTTATATGGTAAAAAATAGTACACTATCTCGCTTCAAAACAAAAGTTTATATAACCACTCCAGCTATCAAAAATATATTGTTGTTGTTGCATGCTCTATAACAATACAAACTAACTATAGCCGATAGTAGTAAAATATATACTGATAATATTATTTGTTTAAAATTATTTTTGCATTTGAATTTAGCAATAATTGTCATATCCGTTATTGTATCGTTAACGATAAGCCATATAACAATGTTTGTCCATTGTTATTTTCAAAATTTTAAGTAATCTTGGCTAAATTTTGAATTCAAAAATACCATGGATAATTAGAATTAAAAAGTAGCAGAAATAAGTGTTGTCATGTGCACTGTCGTTATTGATGCAACAATGGATTGCTAATTCCAAATTTAAAAAATAATTTCGTAATTAATAATATCACCATTGCATATTTAAAGACGAACAAGATAATAGCAGATTAAAAAACCATCACTGTAAACTTATTTTATTGATGTTATCTCTATTGTAAGTATTTTTATTCGGTCCAACGGATGAACTTATTTCTTAAAAAATAAATATTTCAATCCTTCTGATGCGATTAATGTAATTAATTAATCCAAATATCACGATAATACAAACTTTTGCGATGGGCATCACACGGGATATCCTGTTCTAGAAGAAAGCATCTTTGATTTAATTATTTGAGCGAGCGGGCCCCACTTTGCTCCTTGATGATCCCAAATCGGACAAAAACGACACTACGTCAGCGGCTGCCCCGTAAAAAATGGAAAAAAAACAATAAAATATGACTTGGAATATTGTAATGGCACCCTTTTTGTTTCTTAGTTGCATGCATACCCTCTGTGTTTGCTTTTAGTCATGAAATGTGTCTTAAGAATAGAATGTCACCTGGGCAAGCGACCGAATCTAACGTATAGGTATAACCATGATATTTGTTAGTAGCATCTGTAAAATTTATAATTACAATAGGATTATTTATAATTACATCCAGTAAAATTTTAAGTCTTTTCTGTAATATAGCATCCACTCACCTGGGCATGTTTGATGGAACTGCAATTTATAAACTAACAAACACACACAGAGATTTATCTACTATATCTTCTTCTATCTGTATCTAATCTGTATCGATTTTGAAAATATAATACACATTCGTACTCTTTTAATATGGGAAAGCATGCATAGAGCAATCCAGCGCAGTTAAGGGGACATGAACATGCTTTATGTTTGAGGGCAGGTGTGCAAAATCCCAATGATGCGGGACCAATCCATGGCGGCTTTGGGCTCTTCGGATTATTTAAATAGGGCCAGTCCGCTTCCCTCCACGCTCACCTCACCAAAGTGGTCAAGGAAGAAAGAAGGAAGGAAGGAGGAAGGAAGATGGCAGAACAGAGAAGATCGATCATCGCTAGAGGAGATGGGAGGCTCCCGAGGCATCCGTTGATGACGGCGATTTCTTCGTCGTCGTCATCTTTCTCTTCAGGACGACTGATCCCGAAGAGAGGACAGATCAAGCTGGGCATAGTCACCGGCCTAGCCCACTCCATCACGTCTTTCTTTTCCTCGCCGTCTCGGCCAGGGGCCTCAGCCGCGCTGTGAATTATATGGTGACTTGTAGAGACGGGAGCTGGTCTCTTCTAGGAAAGTTTTTGTTTTGTGTTACTGAATGTGGTAACATTGTCTCCTTGTTTTTGCTTTGATTGATCACAAGGAGGGAGACTTCTGTACAGAGCACAGCGAGTAGATTGTCATGAATCTACGCAGTTTTCTTCTGTTGCTTTCACTTGTCTTTCTTTATCAAACATAAGCCATGATCTTCCCCCAACTGCTAGATCCCGTTAAATGTTTATCATACGCTCCTCAATCGTTCCATTGGAAGTTTGAACTCTGTAGTCTGTACTGTACCCTGTTCAGCATTCACCACACCAAATCAGACGCCTCTGTACATAAACTGAGCCATTCATTTAGTACTTAACAAGAGATGGGAAGAGGTAAAGCCTACCGAAGTTGCGGCTCATCTGTATCAAACTCAGGTGCATGATGATAGGTAAAGTATATTGGTTGCAGTCAAGGAGACTGTAGTTCAGATCACAGAAACTGTATTCGCCCAAATGAGACCAGATGTGGTCGTTGCAGTCACATGGGACTGGTTCAAGCCCACATTCGATCCATTTCAATTTTGGACACCGGCGAGCAAGATTATGAGGGTCTGGTTTGAACTGGATCAACGAGCGCAATCCGGTGCCCCTCCCCAGCAATAACATTGAATATATTGAATATTCAATTACTACGTTCCAAAAAAATAAAAAAAAACATCTGACAAGAAAAGGTAATATAAATTGGATTGGAAATAAGTCTTAATCGAATCTAAATTAACAGGTGTCCTTCGAAAATCGAGTTTTGACCCACGGCAAGACGAAAGAGACCTTTCTCATGACCGTAGACTACTCTTTCTAACAATTAGTTTTCATATAGTCATAGTTGGTCCATACTCCTATGTATCAAAGTGAAGTGAACAATGTCATAGAAACTATTTCTAACCATTAGTTTTCGTGTAGAATAATAAAATCTTACCAAATATAATTATTTGGGCTAAACAGGAAAGGGAGTTGCTCCATGGATCAGTCAATCTTAGCTACTCAAGCTCATTTTTCTTCATTTTTTTTTTGAAAAATACTATCATGCATTATCATCGCTATATCCGTCTAATATGCCATATTCCAATTTCGCCAGAAACATATACTCATATGTAGAGATGTCTATCGAGCTCAACGAGTCGAGTTGACCCCAACTCGAGCTCAAACTCGTTAAGAAATCAAGGCTCTAACTCGTGCTCGATAAGGTTCGAGTCTTGGGTTACTCTAACTCGGGCATGATGCATGGGAAGTTAAGGAGAAGACAGGTAGAGAGCCACGTGTAGGCATGCATGGGGAAAGCTACCGACGCAGGATGATCTCCTGTAGTATTTATTTATATTAAGAGGATTTTTTCCTATTTGGTTTTTCTAAAGTAAAAGAGGAGAGATGCATCGAAGAGGAAGAGTATTTGGAGTTGCATGCATGTACAGGTATATACTTCTCTCTCTAGATTGTAATTCTTCACCTTATAATTAATGTAGCCATGAAGGATTTGATAAGAAACATGCCTAATTAGAAAAGAGACTATCACAAATGGAGTAGAAAAGAATAAAGTATCACGAGTCTCTCATCTTTTATCATTAATTGTTATCTTTATGATTCTGCATTTACCAGGCAAGGGAGAGTGTTTAGTGTTATGAACTCCTGAACCAAATATTTGGTCTAGTGGTAGAGCAGTGGCTCCCACAGTGGATAGACAATGTTTCGAGTCCTACTGCCCTCACTTTCTACCAGGAAAAAAATGGTACTGAAAGAATGGCGGGTTAGGGTATGATCTAAAAAAGTGTTATGAACTCCTTTCAAACTTTAATTTTTGTAAACGATGCGGGGTCGGATGTTCATGTTAGAAGCATTTTATAGTTTTAACGATAACCTAAAGATGTTCATGGTGGTTGATGGAACATACTAACTTAATAAGGGTAGACTCATATTTAATATATGTGTATACAAGATATTGAGTGATACGTATTAAGATTAAGGATGAACTATTTCCGTCAGTTTAAAAGGGTGAGAACTTGTGAAGACATACATAGTACAAAAAATTTAAGTCTTGGGATGAAGTAGGGATGAGAAGAATCAGAATTACGGTCATTTTTTGTATGACCCTTTACTAGCTACAATTCACAGGTTACATTCCTTCTTGTATAAATTTAGGATTTTTGGAATATAATCATATTGAAAACAAAAAAAGTGAGGGGGTTCTAAAGAGGATTTTTTGTGGGTCTAAAATATGTCTGACACAAAGCGGAGACACAGTCACTGTGGTGACCCGCAAGAAAACCTACTTCAGACAACAATTAACCCACAACAATAAAACAAGCAATGAAAAATAAATATGGAGTTAAAATATATTATAACTCTATAAAATGTTTATATAGTGTAAGTATTGTAGAGGTGACGGATCCAGAAATGCCTATGTTAAAAATGTGTTTTTATCGTTCGACTTAAAGAATGATTATTCGTGCGTTGTAGGCGGCAATCGAAATCGGTCAAGAAAATACCACAAATAATTTATTCAATTTTTAATCTCGTGGTTTTTATGCTTATTTTACTTGGGTAAGTCCCAAGGTCGATCACAAGGAGGCAAAGGAACAACCTAGAGTTATGTCTATCAAAGTTCGTTCACGATTTTCGAGGCGGATATTTTTTTGTTATTTTTAATGCAATAAAGGATGCGGAATGCAATTTCGGCCGATTTTAGGGAGTAAATTTGTAAATTACATTCAAACGATGTCCGAAAAATATGAAATTCGGCCACTATGTGAAATACGATGAAATGAATGCATTGTAATTTTTTTTGAAATTTTTGGATGTAATATGAATTTTTTATGGATTTTTAAATGCAAACAAAATGATGTTTAATATTTAATTATAATAAACATTAAACCTACTTATTTTCAAGAAATAAAATTATCTAAGATATACCACGATGTGATGAATCTCAGAAAAATCTTAAACCTCGAAAATGTGGGGTTTAATACCTATTAAAAATTAAATACTAAAAGATGCAAAATGATTTTTACAGGACAAAATATGCATGCAAATGCAAATTTTTTGGGTACAATGTCAAACACAATTAATTCTACAATATGTGATTTTTCGGGGATTTTTAGAGCAATGGTTAATCAATTATGAATTTCAGAGCAAGAAATGGGCAAAATATGCAAATTTCCACAAAACAATTATTTATTAATTAACCATCAATCACAAAATTGCCCACAATATGTCAAATGTAGAGAATTAATTAACAAACATCATGCTATTTTTGATTGATAAAATAATGTAGAGAAGATGTTCAAAACTGAGGGGGAACACAGGGGTCTGATTGCAATATAAATAAAATAAATAAATATAAGCAGGGGGACTTTTATGTAATTACCTATACCCATGGGGGTATCCTTGCAAAAATTCCAGAGGGGCATGTGCGTGGCACGTGCCCTCTAGAGGCAGGGGCTGGTGCGCAATAAAGATGACTCCTGAGGGTTCTTCTGTAAATAACCCACGGTCACGTGCGGTGCACGTGACCTGGGTGGCTTTGGGTGCTGACGTCCCTCCCGGGACGCACGTGCCTCGCATGTGCGTGGGGAGGTCTCGGCGCCACGCCCGGTGGTGGAGCGGCTGAGGCGGGGGCTGGCCGTTGGCCGTGGCTCGAGTCGTTGTTGATGGCGGAGGCGTAGGCGGAGTAGCGGTGATGGCTGGCGGACCTCCGGTGGCGCGGTGGGCTTGTAGGGGGTTGTTGATGACGAACGTGGTTGTCGGTGAAACGAATCGTGAGAGATGACGTTGATGAAGATAGTCGGTGGTGAAGTTGACCGTTGGCTCGACGGGAAAAGCCCGGAGCTGGAGCAACACGTACACCTGGAGTCGGCAGTCCTACAACGAAGATGATGAAAGCTTTCGGATCTCACCGTGAAGACGAGGGCACCGGGCTGTCACCACCGGTGACCTCGGCTCGTGCAATCGACCGATGGTTTGTGGGGAAGGCTTGGTGAAGCTTTTATAGAGGGAGGTGCTCGGCTGGAGATGGAAGAAGGATTGGGGATTGACGAGGAGGAGGATCGTGATGAGATTTGATGATCGGAAGGAGGGCGCAGATAGAAGGAGATCTGGGCGCGAGATGCGGCGGCGCGAGAGATCTCCGGTGGAGATAGCGAGATTCGCGACGAGCGACCGCGAAATCGGGGGCCAGCGGTTGACACAAAAGTGGAAAGGGGGGCGCATGGAGAAGATGGCCAACGGCCGTCCGATCGGCCGAGATCGTACGGCCAGGATTAGGACACGTGGCGCATGAGGGATAAAAGGCGAGAGGGGAAGGGGAGCGCACATGGCGGAGCACGTGCCCTAAAGGCACGTGCGACACACGTGCGTCCTTTTATTTTTTTATTATTATTAATTTTTTTATTTTTTTAATTTATTTTTTTAAAAAATGATATTAAAATAAAGCCCAACAATGGCTGACATGTGGCGGCGCAACCAGGTGTTGCCACGTGTCAGCACCAGATATTTCAGAAAATAAATCATTTGTAAAATCAAAAATAAATAGTAAATGACCTCGGATTGAAAAAGTGTTTTCATGAATGTTGCTCGTCTTATGAGGATCTACAACTTTTATGAAGACATCAAAACCAAAATCGACCATTTGCATAAAGTGAATTTTTGGGGCATCCCATGTATATAGAACACCATGATTTTTTGGGTTTTATAATTTTTATGTCATTTTTAAGATCAGATAAAAAACCGAAAAAATATGGTAAAATCAAGAGTAAATATTTACACATTATTCTAATTTTTTTTGATTTTTATTAAAAAATATGTATATAAAATATTAGGTCAAAAAATAACTAAAATATACAATATACAAAAAATGCCCAAAACTCAACTTTCCACATATGGGCTCCGATTCACTTGAACTTGGTTCTTGTTTTGAAGATAATAGAATGTACATTAGTTCAAAAGTGAGTAGGATTAAATCGGACACTGGATGGGAAGATATGTGGCTTTTAGTCCGAAAATCCTGAAATTAGGGTTTGGGGTTTTTGGTCCACTTATTTAGGTTAGTTATTTTTTTGTATTTTTTCTTTATTCTTGTTAGTGATATGTACACAGTGGAAGTAGTTTTGAGTCATTCGGAGTTAGCATGAAGTGGGTTAAAAATCCGAGAAGTTAGACTATTTACAGGTCATTTTTGGCATGGATTTTGGGCTTCTTATTTTGTGGCAGATTTTTGTGCTAAAATGTAATTCTTATGAAATCATTTCACTAATGCTAATTATGCAGAATAGATGCAAGAATACCGTTGATTTTGAGGGTTTTGAGCTTAATAAATGAGATTTAGAGTGATGAATACGAGATTCATCATCCCCCTATACTTAAACCATGCTCGTCCACTGAGCATTAAAAGAAATGCCATGAAGTGAAATGAGATTGGGTTCCAGACCAAGACCATGAGCTGAAGTTGAAAGTGAACCTAAACTCAACCTTTGGATATTTTGTGTGTCGGAACTTCTGTGAGACTTAGAATTTCAAAATCAACAGTCCTCAAGTTCTACAAATCATTGCTACAGTTTCGGCTCAGAAGTCATCTTAGATCAATCCTCTTCCCAAAGCATACCCTATGAATATTGAATAACCGACTGTTGTGTGTGAAATGTTTTAGCTCTTCCC
Organism: Ottelia alismoides; assembly: GCA_037367405.1. Taxonomy (NCBI): domain Eukaryota; kingdom Viridiplantae; phylum Streptophyta; class Magnoliopsida; order Alismatales; family Hydrocharitaceae; genus Ottelia; species Ottelia alismoides. The sequence goes on from JAZKJV010000793.1 coordinate 353,502, forward strand.
ACCCGGAATGGCCGGACTACCGTGCAAACCTCCTCTCCAATAACTCATCCTCGGGGAGTCAGATATTTCCTTCTAAGGTTTTGTTGCGCTGTGTTCACAATCGAATTGGGGGAGAAGTTAGAAGAATGAGAAAAGAACTGGAGGTGGCCAATGTAATCACCTCTCCTCGTGAAGATGGCCAGTGTAGCCGAGTCTTCACCAAAATCTGCAGGTTTCTTGAAGCTTGGACCTTTTTGGTCGGATATTTATTGGTAGAATGCTTCTTTGTATTTGGAATTTTTGGTGGTTCTGCTTGGATCTTGTTTTGCCCTACGGATATAGAATCTTTTTGTTTCCGTACATTTTTTGGGTCTTAGAAAAATTGTGCCCAGCCGTCCATCCCTTTTCCGAAGGCTTTATTTCAACCCGTACTCCGATCTTTAGATTTCCACGCTACCAGAAAAGAAACTTACACAGTCTTCCGACATCCCGTCTGAGTTGAGCTAAGTGCATAGTGCAAGAGTACAAATTAATTCCTTATTCCAGAGTTGTACCAGAATGAAGAGACCAGGTTAGACAGTAAGAGTCAAACTCTGCACATTGTTATGTGGAACTCAAAGAATTAAGTCAAAGACCTGAAGCTTCTAAAATCCTATTTCTCGGTGAAGTTCCTCTGAAAATTAGGTGGATTAAGGTAAGTCCAGACCACTCTCAGTTTCGGCTCATAACTTGGTTTAAGAATTCACAGACTTTTCACAGATGCAAATGAATGCTGGATGAAGTGCAAGTATGTGGAATGCAGACACAATTTTTTTTTTCTTTTGATTTTTTTTATAAGCAAGGGATTTTCTTTGTTTTGCTTTGTTGTTGTTGTTTTTTTATGCAAAAATAAGAAGCCTTTTTTTTCCCAAAAATTTTGGGCACAGTCAGTGTTAGTAGCCAAACGTTTTCTCTCTTTTTTAAATTAATACCCACCCCTTAAATACATATAGACTTATGCGCAAGTACGAGGTATGGCTAAAATAAATACACAGTTTAGATACAGACCCCCTATACTTAGCGAGTGTTGTGTCCTCAGAGCACAAGAAGCGTAAAGAAAGACATAGCTCGAGGCTAAACGTAGGAGAGTAAAATTTTTGTAATACAATGATCCACCCCCCTATACTTAGGACTGTGAATAGTCTAAGTATAGAGAAAAGAGCGCAAAAAAAGGTGGTCTGGATATGTAAATGAGGAGAGTATATATAGGTGGGTGTCGGTTCCCCCTTACTTAGGCTCAGGTCAGCCTAAGTATAGAAGAAGGGTGGATATGGAATGATTGGGAGATAGGAGTGTGATGCGGGAAAATGATATATACAAATGGCATCGTCCCCCCCTATACTTAGGCCTTGGCCTAAGTAGAGGAAGAAGCCATACAAGGAGACGATGTGGTCGGGAGGGAGGGTGGGGCTGATGATTAAGGCGGTTTACGGTTGACCTTTTTGTGAGCCTGCGGTGGGAGATCGTAATTATGAGACGGAGATGAAACATGTGATTCCCAATATTATCAGTATCATCCTCAGAAAATCATGATGGATAGTAGATGAAACATTTGAGTCAGATGAAAGGTAGCCATCATCAGAGTTATCCTCAGAGGAATAGTATTTGAAAGTGGACACACTCCAGATATTTATGTCGTTCTGTTTCTTAAATTTTTCCTCAAAATTCGTTCCTTTTTAAAATTAGTCGGTTTATCCTTAGATGAATATTCAGATGCTCCAGTCTCAGTTAGCTCATAAGAAATAATTTCGGTGTACTTGTGGAAGGTAGGAGCATCGGCTTTGGATGAGTAATAATTAGGAACGGAGTTGTCCAACGAGAATTGAATTTTGGATCCTTGCGAAGATATGGCTTTAGAGATGCCGAACAGACTTCACTCATGTAGACCATCTTTTCCGGACCTGATGAGGGATCATCAACCGATTCCTCTTCCGAAAGGTCAAATCTGACTTTCTTTCTCTTGCCTCGTGAAGCTGTTGGTTCACTTGAGTATCCAGATTAGTAGCCATTAGAGTTCTTCTCCTTGGTAGGTGATTGGGCTGCCAGTTTGTTCTTAATCTCCTGAATGTTGGTGTACTCTTGATTTGGGAGGATTTGGTCAAGATAATCAGAGTATGTTGCTCCAGGGTGCGACCATGCATATGTCTCAGGATCGTAGTAGAAGGATTTGTCTATTTTGAGATCCGCGGGAATTGAAATACTGGGGAGAGTCTCTGCATGTTCATTCTCAATTGATTGTCATTGGGAGCATTCTCAGTGTCAATTGATGTAATCTATGTAGTCAGCATAGGTTGACCCAGGTGTGACATGCATAAGTCTCCGGATCATAAGATTAATATGCTCGATTTTTCTATGGAGAGTGCGGCTGGGAATGGAGCAGGGGGGAGATTCTCTAAACCAATGGTCTCACACAACAACCGCTATCTCAGGTGTCGTAGCGGGGTAGGGCTCTTCTACCGTTTCAGGTTTGCGATTGTTGGGGACTTTGTGGGTTGCCTCAGAAATTGTGGTCCTCAAAGACTATATTAGATCGTAGTGATTCCAATGCCGTAAAGTTGATTTGCCGAGTCTCACAGTTAATAAATGCCTTAGCCAATGCTAAGAATGGTTTTCCGAGAATGATTGGAGACTGGGTGAATTCTCCTTGATGCTCAATATCAATAATCGTGAATTCCATTTATGAGCGGAGCACCTTGGAATATCATGATGACAGAAATAATTCCTGCCGGCCGCTTTATTGTCTCGGTCCGCCAATTGAACAATCTCTCGTATGTTCGGAATTGGTCCGAGCTGAGTTCGTGGAATACAGAGGTCGGGAGAATATTGATTGGTGAATCATCATCAATTACAGGCATGGGTGAAAATTGTGTCTTTGATTTCACAATCAAATCTGAGCAACCGCTTCACTATGCGGCTCTTGGTTTTTCTTCTTAACACCAAGGAGGAGGCCATTGACAAGATATGTCTTTCGGTCTTTGTTCTAATCCTGCCCGACTTTTCATAGTCAATTTGTCCATTACAAATCTTTTAAGATCGAGGAAGTGTTTAATGGCCTGAGAAAAGAGAAGTTCAAAAATCAATTTCTTTCCCAGTGCTTCCCGTACAGCAGGATCCAATTCTGCAGATCTTTCTTCCGTTTCAATTCTTATATATTTTTCGAGATTTCAATTTTTTGTGATTTTTCAAACATTCCAATTTTTTTGGTATTTTCTGTGTGATGTGGTGTTGTGTGTGATTCCTCAGATGAGTCGGGGATTCTGATGTTCAGAATATGAGTCATAGGCATAGTCATTTCTAGGGGAATAATATGCAGATGTGCTATTGTCAAAATCATCCCCATATTTCCGAATATCCTCAAAATTTTCATCCTGAGATCCAATCATTTTCTCATTCGTTTTTATGTCTGAGCTCTCATAAAATAAATTGAGTCGGTCAGTAATATTTCTTGAATTTTTCCTCCATTAATTCAAATTTCTCATCTATCCTCGGAATTTTATTCTCAAAATTCTGTTCACCATCAATCATGGGAGCAGTCGGTTGTATGTTCTATAAATTCATCTTCCATCTTCCCGTATGTTCCGAGAGGAGAGTTTCTTGGAATATCCGATATGTGATCATTAATTTGTGAAAATTTCTCCTTGAAAATTATAGAAGCAGTCTGCTCAGTGGAAGGATTTTGCGGGAATGTGTAGGTCTCGACTCAACATGCCTTGACTCGGGGCATGTAATCCTGATCTGAGTAGAGTCTACTTATCATGGTCATGATCGATCGTATCCTCGAATAATTGAGTCATACAGGGTATATATGTGTCAATGTCATCAGTTTGATCCTCTGTATGTATCGGTAGATCAAATGAGTGATAATCAAGTTGGTCAATAGGATTTGATTTTTGTGGTCAATCCAACGCTGATGATCATTCAGTGCGGGTCTTTCCATCTGCGTTTGGTTTCTCGGCCAGTAATTAGACTCAAAGGTGTTTTGATCTTGAAATGGTTCATCAACTAGAAACCAAGAATAAGACGGTTCAGTCCACGATGGAAGGTGGTCATGTGCGGTCGGATGATTCGAGTAGGAATTCAATAAGAGGGTCGAATTCATCCGCGGGTGAAAGTTTCCCACAAATATTGGAGGATTATTGAACGAAGAGGATGTAGTTGATTTAGGTCAAACCGAGACAAATTAATTTTTATAGTATAGCTCTGATGGATTTTCAGATGAATGTTCGGTCATTTTTGAATGAGTGGAAGGAAATGATGGGTTCGATCTGCAAGAGGTTTTAGACAAGAATTTCATGATGAGGTTTGAATCAAGAATGAAGAGAGATGATTGTATGGGATAGAAAATTTATCAAATGTGCGGCTATGGATCTTCGATATTGGTTCACACACACCAATACAAACACTAGTCAAACCCCATGTTCACCAACTTACACAATGGAGCCGTAAGAGTTCGGCTATTATCTTTTCAATTTTAGTTGGTGATAAGACAATCTTGGAAAATAATTAAGCGAGCTGTTAGGTGCCAATATTTCCTTAAAGACTGTCCCAAGTTCTTACGACTAGTTGCATCCACTTTCAGCAAGTATAGGTATAAGTACGGACCGTGAAACGGCTACCCGTATTCCTTAAGGACGGAGCCTTGCGCAGTGTCCTTTAAATCACCCACTCTGCTAAGGAAGTCCGGACCGTATAACGGCTACCCGTATTCCTCACTGAGAAGTAGCTAATCGTTTTTAAAATCAGTAGTCTTTATGAAAATCTTGATTTGGCTCTATCCTAGTGTCTGTCTCTCTCCTCGCTGCAAGATAAAATCAAACAATGTCGGGGTTGTTCTCCCACAGAAATTCTTGATTTTATGGGTTTTTTAAGATCGACTTTGTTTAGCAGTCCCAATTTTAATGAGGTGATCACTGAGAAATTAGATGAGCGCAAATACACGTCTATCGTCCAGTCCTAATTTTCTTTAAAATTATATGATAAAACAAGATGGAGGAGTTTGGGAAAAGCCGATGCACGCGAAAAACGATGATGTATGCTCAATTAGAAGACTTACAGTGCCTCCTCGCAATCTCCATGTGGGATGCTAGACAGAAATTAAAAATTATTCTACATGAGATGCAAGCCGATGAAAAACCTTACCTAAGCAGAAAATTCTATTAGTGGGGAAGAATTGAGTTGAATTTTGGCTAAGTTGAACGATCTAGGTGCCTCTCAATTAATAGTGCAGTGTGGCTTAAGATCATACGAGCATAATCACAAATTAAAAATGCTCTAAGAGCCGTATGTGCAGGTCTAACCTAATCGCCACTCAAGTCGGGCCCCACCCTCATCGGAGAGTGAAACAGGCCACGACACACCACAGAAAAAGTCAGAGGTCTTTCTACATACGCGAGAGTCCAAACGGACACCGCTGTAAATAAGCAATTAATTACAAAAATTTAGAAATTGCAGAAATTAAAAACCTAGACTCTACTCTCTCTCACGACTCGACTCGATCTTAAATTAATTGCGGATTTTAGGAGGCCGGTGAAGATGCTTCGGTTTTCTTGAAAAACCGCTCCACGTACAAAGTACCTCGCAAGAAAAATAAGAGAGAAAATGTAAAAGAGTGACTAAAAAATTTATGAAAAGTAAATGCGGAAAATAAATTGCAGGAAAAAAAATGGAATTTATAATGAAAAATTCGGGGGTCAGAACCCGAATGCGAAAAATCGAACAAAATATTTCAAGACAAAGATCTAAGTCATTTGTCTCCCCGGCAACGGCGCCATCTGACGGATCCGGAAATGCCTATTGTTAAAAATGTGTTTTTATCGTTCGACTTAAAGAATGATTATTCGTGCGTTGTAGGCGGCAATCGGAATCGGTCAAGAAAATACCACAAATAATTTATTCAATTTTTAATATCATGGTTCTATGCTTATTTTACTTGGGGCAAGTCCCAAGGTCGATCACAATGAGGCAAAGGAATAACCTAGAGTTATGTCTATCAAAGTTCGTTCACGGTTTTCGAGGCGGATATTTTTTTGTTATTTTTAATGCAATAAAGGATGCGGAATGCAAATTCGGCCGACTTTAGGGAGTAAAATGTAAATTACATTCAAATGATGTCCAAAAAATATGAAATTTGGCCACTATGTGAAATACGATGAAATGAATGCACTGTAATTTTTTTGGAATTTTTGGATGTAATATGAAATTTTAATGGATTTTTAAATGCAAACAAAATGATGTTTAATATTTAATTATAATAAACATTAAAACTACTTATTTTCAAGAAATAAAATTATCTAAGATATATCACGATGTGATGAATCTCAGAAAAATCTTAAACCTCGAAAATGTAGGGCTTAATACCTATTAAAAATAAAGACTAAAAGATGCAAAATGATTTTACAGGACAAAATATGCATGCAAATGCAAAATTTTTTGGACCACAATGTCAAGCACATTATTCTAAAATATGTGATTTTTCGGGGATTTTTAGAGCAATGGTTAATCAATTATGAATTTCAGAGCAAGAAATGGGCAAAATATGCAAATTTCCGCAAAACAATTATTTATTAATTAACCATCAATCACAAAATTGCTCACAATATGTCAAAGTGTAGAGAATTAATTAACAAACATCATGCTATTTTTGATTGATAAAATAATGTAGAGAAGATGTTCAAAACTGAGGGGGAACACAGGGGTCTGATTGCAATATAAATAAAATAAATAAATTAAGAAGGGGGACTTTTATGTAATTACCTATACCCGTGGGGGTATCCTTGCAAAAATTCCAGAGGGGCACGTTCGTGGCACGTGCCCTCTAGAGGCAGGGGCTGGTGCGCAATAAAGATGACTCCTGAGGGTTCTTCTGTAAATAACCCACGGTCACGTGCAATGCGCGGACCTGGGTGGCTTTGGGTGCTGACGTCCCTCCCGGGACGCACGTGCCTCGCACGTGCGTGGGAGGTCTCGGGTGCCACGCCCGGTGGAGGAGCGGCTGAGGCGGGGGCTGGTTGTTGGCGGTGGCTCGAGTCGTTGTTGATGGCGGAGGCGTAGGTGGAGTAGCGGTGATGGCTGGCGGACCTCCGGTGGCGCGGTGGGCTTGTAGGGGTTGTTGATGACGAACGTGGTTGTCGGTGAAACGAATCGGAAGAGATTACGTTGATGAAGATGGTCGGTGGTGAAGTTGACCGTTGGATCGACGGGAAAAGCCCGGAGCTGGAGCAGCACGTACATCTGGAGTTGGCAGTCCTGCAACAAAGCTGATGAAAGCTTTTCGGATCTCGCCGTGAAGAATGAGGGCACCAGGCTGTCACCACCGTGTCCTCGGCTCGTGCAATCGACGGATGGTTTGTGGGGAAGGCTTGGTGAAGCTTTTATAGAGGGAGGTGCTCGGACTGGAGATGGAAGGAGGATCGGGGATTTGACGAGGAGGACGAGGATCGTGATGAGATTTGATTGATCGGAAGGAGGGCGCGTATAGAAGGAGATATGGGCGAGATGCGGCGGGGCGAGAGATCCTGGTGGAGATAGCGAGATTCGCGGCGATCGACCTCGAAATCGGGGGCGGCGACGTTGACGCAAAAGAGGAATGGGGGCACGTGGAGAAGATGGCCAGCGGCCGTCCGATCGACCGAGATCGGACGGCCAGGATTAGGACACGTGGCGCGTGGGGGATAAAAGGGCGAGAGGGGAAGGGGAGCGCACGTGCGGAGCACTGTGCCCTAAAGGCACGTGCGACGCACGACCGTCCTTTTTATTTATTTTTATTATATATTTTTTTATTATTTTTAAATCTAAAATTTTTATAAAAATGATATTAAGTAAAGCCCAAAATGGCTGACACATAGCGGCACTAGGTGCTGCCACGTGTCAGCACCAGATAATTCAGAAAATAAATCGTTTGTAAAATCGAAAATAAATAGTAAATGAACTCGGATTGAAAAAGTTTCTTCACGAAAGATGCTCGTCTCGATGAGATCTACAACTTTCATGAAGACATCAAAACCAAAATCGACCTGCACAAAGTGAATTTTTAGGGCATCCCATGTATATAGAACACCATGATTTTTGTGGTTTTATAATTTTTATGTCATTTTTATGATTAGATAAAAATCCGAAAAAATATGGTAAAATCAAGAGTAAATATTTACATATTTATCTATTTTTTGGATTTTTATAAAAAAATATGTATATAAAATATTAGGTCAAAAATAGCTAAAATATACAAGGGATTTTATCACTTGTGCCCCTTCGAGATCTCGCAATATCAGTTATACCCCTATCTTTTTGATAATATCAGTTGTGCCCTTCACTTCTTCCCATTTTATCAGTTGTGCCCCTCAGGTTAGTTTCCGTCCAATCCTAATACAAACGGACTTTAACTTCAAGGATACAAGTGGAATTAATTGAAAAGAATGGATTGAAATGTCCAACTCTTCTTCTTCCTCCTCCATCCTCTTCCTCTCCCTTCTCCTTAGCTCTCGCACCTCCGTCCCCTGACCCTCGCACCTTCGATCCGGCTCCTCCATGGCCCCCTGAGCCCTGCCTCCTCCGCCTCCCCCGACCCCCCGCCCACCCCCGCTGCTCCCCCCGCCCCTGCCCCCGCCACCGTCGTGCCCCTTTCCTCCTGCTGCTTGCTCACCCCGTGCCCCCATGCCACCACCGCACCCCCTCCCGCTGCTGCTCAACCCGCCCCTTTGCAACATGAGATTCTCCGAGAACATGGTGAACCCAATCTTCTCGGATGTGTACAGCAGGGAAGGTGGTCGCGTATCTTTTCGCAACAGCCAGACGCTTCCCATCCTCGGCTATCTCCGGCTCAGTGCTGAGAAGGGGCTTCTCCCCAAGGTAATTAAAGATCGATTTCACATCTTACACAATGTTACAGTAACGGTGGATTCGAGTGGGTATCGTTCACGACAAGCGGGAATGGCATCTCCAGCAACGTGGCTGGGAATGGCTCGGTGGTGTAGATGGCGGCGGTGACACAACGAGGGATTAGTAGGTGCTGCAGCGCGGTGGCGGTGGGGAGGAGAATGTGCGAGGAAGAGGGAGCGCTCCAGTTTCGAATAGCTTCCTGGAGGCGGGAAACGTGTCCCGCGCTAAGGTTCCGGCGACGGTGGAAGCGGCGGCGGCGGCCATGGATCGATCTGCGGTGGAGTTCGACCAGAATCGGAGGTTTTCGCGATCGGAGATTTGCTGCGTTGTCTGATCGATCGATTTCTCGTACGTATTTGAGCGACGAGATCGATCCGAGTAAGCGGTGCGGCGGAAAGCGCGAGTGCTTTGATAGATGTGGAGTTGTAGCGTTGCCATTGCCCCCATCCGGCAATACGTCATCCTCCAGGACCTTGACGCCGTGGCGGCTCGACACTCGGATGGCGATGGAGTAGCCAGAAGAATCAGGAGAGTGCAACTGAGCTTCTATCCCGTCCTGTGAGGATGAAGCTTATCCCATTTTCTGACCATCATACCCTTCATAACTGCACCATGGTTTGAAAAAACCATGGTTAAGTCACTTCATTGACGGTCAATCAAACGGAAGGGCACAACTGATGACGGAGAAAGAAGTGAGGGGCACAACTGATATTACTAAAAAGATAGGGGTATAATTGATATTGCGAGATCTCGGAGGGGCACAAGTGATAAAAGCCCAATATACAATATACAAAAGAGGCCCAAAACTCAACTTTCACATATGAGCTCCGATTCACTTGAACTTGGTCTTGTTTTGAAGGTAATTGAATGTACATTAGTTCAAAAGTGAGTAGGATTAAATCGGGTAATGGATGGGGAAGATATGTGGCTTTTAGTCCGAAAATCCTGAAATTAGGGTTTGGGTGGACCACTTATTTAGGTTAGTTATTTTTTTGTATTTTTTCTTTATTCTTGTTAGTGATATGTACACAATGGAAGTGGTTTTGAGTCATTCGGAGTTAGCATGAATGGGTTAAAAATCCGAGAAGTTAGACTATTTACAGGTCATTTTTGGCATGGATTTTTGGCTTCTTATTTTGTGCAGATTTTTGTGCTAAAATGTAATTCTTAAGAAATCATTCACTAATGCTAATTATGCAGAATAGATGCAAGAATGCTGTTGATTTTGAGGGTTTTGAGCTTAATAAATGAGATTTAGAGTGATGAATACGAGATTCATCAAGAGGTCGAGCACATGGGGTAGAATGGATAGATTGGGTTATGAAACACAAAAGATAATGATGGTTCTTTGTCTATATTTTTTATGTGTGTTTGTATTTTTTTATTTTTTTGTTTTATATTTTTGTATTTTGTTTGTATTTTCTATTTTATATTTTCTTTTTTATATTTTTATATTTGATTTCTTTTAAAAAGATATAGGTATATATAAAGTATATACACAATATAGACTAATATAGATATAAATACTAATAAAAATAGTAAAAAAGAGATAAAATCTACTAGGGTTTTATAAATCTTTTACTCTTTTTGTGATTTTTCAGAAAATTTTGCTAATTTATATATATATTTAAAGTCCAAAATACCCAAAATCAAGGTTTAATTAAATATCTGAAATTAAAATGGAAGTTAAAAATAGAAATTTAAGTTCAAAATTTTCCAAATCAATTTTAATATAATAATAACAAGTATAAATTTTAAAGATAGAAAATAATATTTTTGGAGTTTATAATAATTTTTTAGATTTTTATGAAGGTTTTTGGGTTTTTAATTTTTAAGAGTTTTCTTTTCTAATTTTTTATGGATTTTTGATCTTGAATTGTAAAATAAATAAATAAATACAACAAATATTTTTTGGAATTTTTCAAAAACTTTTTATATTTTTATGTATTCTTTATTGTAAACATGGATAAAAAGTGCTCTTTTTTAATTTTAATAAATAAATAATGTGCCTAAAAATGGTGTCAAAAAATATAGCATGAAATTTCAATACAACAAGCACTTGATCCTATTTGTTTTTGGATTTTTGAGAGCACAATAACTATTTGAAAAAATAGAGACAACAAAGAGAAACTACTTTACTAGCATGAGTATTTTTGTACATAAAATAAAGTATAAGGGTCAAGTTGCAATTTTTCAAAAATTTTATAGCTGGAATAAAAAAGTTCTTAGACCTATTACAAATTCCAAGACCCATGAGGGCCTTGATGCAAAAACACGTGCCTCACATGGATGGCCACGTGAGGTACGCTAGAAAGGGACCAGATATCACATACAAGAATGTACAGAGTCTACTTACAAGTTTACCAAAAGTTATAAGCCACTTAAAAATATTACAAAACTAAATAGAAAATGTACAAAAAACAGAGGTTCAATGATGCAATTACCCTAATATAGTGCACGATCAAATGGCATTGCGGATGCCACTCGCCACGTGTCTCTCCCTGGTCGCCCAATGGAATTTGAGGTCTTGGGGCGAGCTTTCCCGGGTTGGGTCAGGTCAACCTAATGCTCAAAACTACATGTATCTACATTCATACATATCTACATATGTAAATATGTATTTAAATATATATATATATAGGGTATAATGTGGCTGCCCCCTTGAGGTAGCCAACGGATTGCCCCGCATCATATTTCAACAAAAATTTCTTATAAGTATATTGAAGGATATGGGAAAATCTTTAAGCGCATCACGGAAGCGTGAGGATCGCTTCGAATGCTATCGGGAGCAACCAATCGCACTAGTTGCTCGTGACAGCAGAATTTAAAATTTAACCCGATGAAATAAAATGATCCAAGAACACTTCTTGGATATTTTGATCTAAACCACAAACAAGTATTAGGATTACCTCTTAAAGCGTGGTTACGATCGACTCTCTAAAGGAAGAGACCTCCTATCTCAAGTCTGATCTGACGGAGGAGACATTTGCAAGCACGTTGATGAAATGTGTGCTTCTCGCAATACATGTTGATGATCCAAGTGACGGATCTCTTAATCTCTTCACACGAGATCTGACATCTTCTTCATAAGTGAGGGACATTGAAGGGGACGGAGATCCACGAGTAGACGATCCAACAGCATAACAACGATGCTGCGGTGATGACGACTCTCTTTAGAGCTTCATGGTGGACGACCGCATGCTGAGAAAGAGAGGACGTGCAGAGAATGAGAGAGAGAATATATTATTCTCTTATTATTGTAACTTGAAGAGCAATGGGTGCCTCTTCTTATATAGTATTTTGGGATCCATGGATCTCAATCCATTGAAAACACAAAATCAATGGATGAGATTGATTTGTGTTTTTTGCAATGACCATGATCTTGTTGTAAAAACACAACAAAAATTAATTTAACTAAATTAAATATAGTATATAATCAATATAAATTAATTTCAAAATAAATTAGTTTACTTTGGATATATTGGAAAGAAAATTAGCCCCATCCCTAAAAAGAGGGTACGACAACCCATTCTTAGGACAAGGTATCCATCCACCACATTTAAATGGATGGAGGAAATCTTTTTCCAATTTATGATATTACATTACCTCATGAAAATATCCAATATTATCTTCACAATAATAATTCTCAATTATCTTGTAAACATTGCAATCATGCCATTGAAAATTTGTGAATCATATTGACAACCCAAAATAAAATGTAAATTATATTTTCAATTAATTATCTAATGTGAATTCAATTCACATCAATAATTAATCAACAAATATAAAATACAATAGGCTCTCTCTTATATATTATAAATCACATTTACAATATATATGATTAATGTGGATAGTGCTATCCACACTATTCATATCCATGATAATTAAATTACATTTAATCATCTTAGATCTCTATTCTCATGTGTCCAAATAATATGAATCACACTCACACCATTCACATCATTGATAATTAAATCACATTTAGTTATCTCGGATAACTCTCCTTATAACATGAATCAGATTCATATTATTCATGATAATTAAATCACATTTAATTATCAATTTTCTCAATGCTCGGACACATATATCAACAATGAAATTATTCTTGAACTCTTTCAAGGATAACACGCTTTCTCCGCGAATACTTGGAGATAAGGACAGAACAATTGCATGTTCCATGTATAGTTACTTGGATATTGAGATCACATCTCAAATCCAGGTCACATGGACCTCCCATAGATCTTTGATAAAATTGAAACCGTAAATATAATCTTCTTATTGTATCTGAGTCACATTCAGATCACTATCTAACATTTGGACCAAGATTAGATTACTTCTCTACTGAGAAGTGTCACTAAAATCCAGACATATTTCATCACTTCCTCGGAATGGAAGCGTCATGGTTAACAATCTTTTATGATCACATCACTTCTCAGGTATTCCTAATACCTGTACATCGTGCATACTGGAAGGTCAAGAACAAACCCAATGTTTTAGGTCTATTTAGACTGTCTCCTTCAGGGTTTTATCATTAATATTTTCATTCGATCATTGGGAGTTGGTATCAATCATATACTTTCCAAAAGCGTATATCATACCCAAGTATTGATCATATACTTTCCAAAAGCATATATCAAACTTACAAATTCAGTTAAGCTTCCAAAGCAAGATGACCGTGCACGCAATTTGATTCTTCCCAATATCTCATGAGTGAGCTCTTTTCTTCCGGTTTAGTAATGAACCTGTATGATCCCTTTGAGAGATCGTATACTCATGTGATATTGTATGCACACCAGTGTGCTGGTGTATAGATCTTGATTAGGTCATCAACATATTGGTCTGCCAAATGTACATACTCAGACATATAATTACACATATGTCTCCGGTCAGAGGATGTGTGCCTATATCGTGACAGCATACGACATAGGTCTTTGATTATCTCGATCTCATTAAGGCAAATCTTTGACTTAACTAATCTAACACCTCTGAATCTCTATTCCTAAGTAGAGGACCTGCATCAAGAGGTCGGTCAGATATCGGCTTTTAGAGAAAGGATTGTCATCTCCTTCTCAGGCTGGAGATCCTCTCTTAATAGTCATTTGGCGGTGTTTGATGAGCCATCACTCTAACTCTTTAGATATTAATCGAAGCACCAACCTCTATGATTCAACAATTGAATCAACAGTTGTATGGTCATTAAGATGGTCATGGTACATAACCCTAATTGTACTAAAGGACCTATTATGCAAATTAATTATTTTTTATTTCAGATCAAAGAATGATATTTGCAATAACATTTATTGCATAATGGCTCACCGTGGACTCGCATGTCCAACATATATATCTCTCCCGCCCACTTCCCATGACACAAGATTAAGTAACCTGTTATTCTCATTCCTCCTAGCCACCATGAGTAAAAATCTTTATGTTCCATGACTCCAAACCACTGTCATCAAAACATATAAAAACATGTGCCATTAATTTGAAAATTTTGATTCGCAAAGATAATGCACCTTATGTGCACTAGTAAATTAATGTTCAATAAACATGTTTTTTTGGCTTAAAAAAACATAACGACAGAAAATGTCACGGGGAAAAATGGGGTAAATGCAATATATGCTCAATGCATTTTTCATGCGCCTCACGTGTTACAACATGCTCAATCAATGCTTTAGACATTGGATCTTAATCCAAAGTGCCACCTAATGGGCCCATATTCACCATTAGATTCTCATCTTATGTATATCCCCCGTCATTTTTTCTCATCCGTTGGATTAGAAAATCCGATGCGACTCAGCATTTCGCTTTATCATTTTTTAATCTTGAGCATCCATCTCCTACCCCTTCATCGCACGGTTGCAATCATCCCCTTAACATGCCCAAAGCACCATCATGTGACGGTCGCTAACTAGTAGGGTGGAGCATTGGGCTCGATCCGACCCAATCTAAGAAGGCCCGATCCGAGCCCATCAATTTTCCGTGGACCTTGGGCCGGGTCGAGGCCCGCTTTTTTCAGCAAACCGAGGACCGGGGCTCGGCCCAAGGCCCGCGAGATCAGGCTCGGGTTCGGGTGGGTTCAGGCTCGGGTCGGGCTTAACCCGCACTTATTTTGATTCCATGAAGTTGCACTTTGATTCCAATTTATTTTTATGGACATAATTCATCCATAACACATGAATATTGGATGTATTGTTACCATATAATATTACTATTGATGGATAAAGGAAATATTGGATGTATTTTGACTATAAATTTGTGCCCATTAATTTAGTTCTAAGATGATTTTTGAAATATGAGGGCCCGGACCTGGCCCATTTATACTTCAGGTTCGGGCCCGGCGCGGTCCGAGCATAATATTTTTCAAAAATGAAGACCCGATCCCGGCCCACTTGTACATCGGGTTCGGGCCGGGCTCAGGCTTTTGCGAGTCGGATCAGGGTCGGGCTCAGGCTGGCCCAGCCCAATACTCCACCCTATCCCTATTGACAACGCAACTACCCCTATGGACAGAGAGGATGGTAAAGGAGTTGTTCTATTCGATCGACCGAGATAACTTGGGGACGGTCACGATCGCACCTCTCGACACAAGACTAGATACAACTATAAACTGCAATATCCTAATAGGAACATCCCAACATATAGACATCATAAAACTTCAACCATTCTAACAAGAGAAGTAGCTCACCGTATGCCTGTTATTGAGATCATCTGCCCCGTTCACCGAGGCAGATTGACAAAGTTGGGACTTCCATCGCCAAGCACCTAAAGATTGAAGTCCACCACATGAGGGATTGCGTTGGGGAAGAACACTATAGTGACTCCAAAAACTACAATTGTTGCAAGACTACCAGAAGAGAAGTGATCATAACCGTTAGATCGAGACATGTTCCAACCCTTGGATCGTCATTCCATCCGAATCGACTCATTGTGTCATGTGGAGACATTGAAAACGCACGATCAGATTCACATCGTACACCACCTAACAACATATCATTTGCAATTCATACATGATCGATGACACTTTGCTCCACATCTCTCCGAACTCTTTGACAATACAAATTAGTCCATCTACAACTCACCTACATTAGAGCACGTGAGTGCTTGGTAATTTTGCGCATATGCTCCCAAACTCGTTGCTATTTGTCACGTAGAAATGTTACCCGAATTACATTTTCATCCCTATACATCAAATAAAACTATAAATTATATACTAGTAACAATATATCAAATAAATTTAAAAAATATTGTAATATGTATAGTGATATACTATATGACATATATTTTTAATTACGAAATTGTTTTCCCAAATTTTAATAAAAACAACCTCATAAAATACCTTTTCACGTTTAGAATCAAACACACAGTAAAAATACCAACAAATCAAATAACATAGATATTATTATATGAGGGCGGGGAGGCTGTTTTGAGTAACAACCAACGTGGTTGTTACACAAGGCAGTAAAATAAATCTAAAATTTTACTTACTATCTATTACCTTAAAAATAATAAAAACGGTATATTTTGCATAAATTACATTGTTTTCTAATTAAATACTTTTTAAAAATCAATAAAAAACTTATACATACCTCAAAAATTACTAAAAACAACAAACAAATTTTTTAAAGATAAAAATAATGTGAACATATTTTTGACCATTTTACCTATATTATAAATGTAAAAAATAGTACTTTTATTCCTTATATACATACTTTTAAAAGCGAATCCATTTTATATTATTAAAATCAATGAAAATATAAATAAAAAATAAGTATTATAAAATTATTATAGATTGAAAACATAGAAAATATAAACCCTAGAACAATATATCATATCATATATGTACACATAAAACAACATATTGTTCATGAATAGTTGTAATGTTAGTTGGTTACATGCTCCTCCTGACTAATAAAAACTAAGCTTTCATCTCTCGAAGTAATAAAAGTAAGATGGTTACACGCTCTCAACATAACTTCTGAGTTATGCATACGTTGTATGTAGAGGTTCAGGTGCAGCATTGCAAACGTTGTGGTTCTTGATGTCACTCTTTATTATTAAACGATTGCTCCTTGTATACTATATATAGGGAATTTATCCAATAGGCCCTATGCTTATTTGGATTTTTGTGAGCATCCA
Source organism: Ottelia alismoides (assembly GCA_037367405.1). NCBI lineage: Eukaryota > Viridiplantae > Streptophyta > Magnoliopsida > Alismatales > Hydrocharitaceae > Ottelia > Ottelia alismoides. Next base: position 370,530 of record JAZKJV010000793.1, read on the forward strand.
ATTGCAATCATCCATTTAAGATTCAATTTTCAAAAAAAGGAACTGATTTTTGAAATGAAAATAAAAAAATAGATAATAAAATTTTCCGAAAATAGTAAACCTTCATGGAAATGTTTTGATTGTATCTAAAGGTGATTGATATCGTCATTTGCACTCCCATGCGATCATTGTTGTAAACTGAGATGCGAATTTAGTAATCTTAGGCGATTGCTTTCTCCAATTCAAGGTATTGTATTTGAAATGGAGATGTTTTTTATTCCTCGTGCTATTTAATAGTTATTTATCTATATCTATTTCAAATTCGATAGATGATTTGTGAATTGACTTTGATTGTGATTTATCAGAAGCAATGGAGAACGATGCTTCACAATCTAATATGGATCGTGAGAAGTTCATATCAGAAGGAACGACGAAGGATGGCTTGCTGATGGATTTGATTCGTGATCTATAGTCATAATTGATTTGTTATCCAAAGCATTTTGATTTCATATAATAGAAAGTTACAATATATAATTATTACTTTTCATGCATTACTTTGAAAATATATTGAATTAATGATATGTTTACTAAATTACTTATAAAATATTTTTTGTTACTATTGCTAACACGATTGTTATTTTTCATGCATTACTTTGAAAATATAGTAAGTTACTGATGTATATACTTAATTTACTCATAAGGTATTTTATGTTACTGTTGCTAACGCAATTGTTACTATTCATGTGTTATTTGACGTATTACAAGTAGTAAAACACAAGTTTAGTAATTTATATGTAGCTATCAGTAACACTTGATGTATTATAAGTATATAATAAGTTACCTAAGTAAAGAGGGGTTGGGGGTGGTTTGATAGTAATTCAAAATGGATAATAGAAAAAGTAAGATTTAGAGAAGCATTAGTAACATGTAACAAATTGTAAAGTAAGAGAAGAAAACGGAATCAGTAACTTAGAATAATTATTAAAAAAACATGAGACCAGTAACTTACGTATTGCTATCAGTAACACTCGACACATTGTAAGCAATTAAAAAGGTTATATAAGTAAATAATTGATGTCTCAGTAACACTCAAAGTATTAAGTACCTACAAAATCAGTAACAATAAAAATGAGTTCAATAATATGAACATTTATAATCAGTATTTGTTATATGGACATTAGAAATTTTTACCTTCACGTTGGAATATAATACTTATCTCACAACGAAAATTACTTAATTTATGAATATGTATTACTTGAGTAACATGCATGAATTATTGATTTCTCTACAATGTAATATTACAAATGTAAATTACTGCTAATTATTTTCGGTATAATCATTCTTGCAACAAATCATTACTTGAGTACAACAAGTACATTATCAAATGTATACTGAATGTTTCTTCGACCCGAAATTAAAGATTTCAATTTATCTTTTCAAAATCGTCTTCCTTTCTTAAGGATTCAGTACAATTGGAAATATTAAATACTCAAAAATATTAACATCTTTCCAAAATCGAAATCATTCAAAATAAGCAACCTTTTAAATGAAAATAAACGTGGAGAACCTACATTTGATGCTCACCAAAACTCAAATGGGCATGAGGTTCATTAGATAAGCCCTCCATCTCTCTCTCTCTCTCTCTCTCTCTCTCTCTCTATATATATATATATATATATATATATATATATATATATATATATATATAGGGTCATATGTGGCTACCCTCTAGGGGCAACCAACATGGCTGCCCCCGCCTTATTTGGGCAAATTGTTTTATTTTTTTTAAAAAATAAACACCATGTACATTCATCCCTATATCCCTCCTATATACCATTCGAATTTCGTCAGAAACAGAGACTCCTATGGCCTCGATCCGGACAGTAATTTTTTAACGGTAACAGGATTTTTTTAAATCGATACCATCGAGATGGAGGCCGTATGAGTCTCTGTTTCTGACGAAATTCGAATGGCATATAGGAGGGATATATGGATGAATATACATGGTTTTATTTTTCAAAAAAAAAATAAAAAAACGTCGAAAAATGGGGTGGGGACAGCCCTATATATATATATATATAAGAAAAAGGAAAACGTGCCCAAGAGCACACACAAGGATGTATTCTCATTGTAATAAACTGGATATTTTAAAACTAATATAAAAATCAAAGTCATTTATCTTGATTCATACTATAAAATATAGATTCTATTAAATTTTCAAATCATTTGGACTTTTGTAACTCATCAATCGAACGATGTTGGGTACATTTAATCAAAGCCATTGATTATTTATTAATGTTGGATTGTGTTCACACTAAATCTTGGTCATTTAAAATATAGTGGGCACATACTCCTTACTCTATACACACACATGAGAGAGAGAGAGTATGTGTATGTATGTATTGTTGTTGGGCACTCACTCAACTGTGCTCGATTTCTCTTTAGGTGACATGGTGCTTGAGATAGAGGTTCGTGTGTTGTAATTTACCATAGCAGACTACCGGTAAGGGTCCGTCACTTTTCAGCATTTCTTTAATTTTCAGTTTGTTCTAGTCTTCTACTATAAATGTACTCAGACTCAAAATTTACTCTCTGTTTCATTATTCCACTTTTCATATTGTTTGGAACATGTTTGTGACCTTTTTGAAATAAAAAGTGGTATGTTGCCATAGATGTTTATTAGCTTATTTAGTTCATTCTAGATTTCAATTATGTATGATGTTGGTATTGTGATTCAATGCTTTTGTTGGATGACTTGGATCCCTGGCGATGACGTGTGTGCCCCATCATAGTCGGATTACGATAGTCGAAGTGAGGGTGATTACACACTACCACTAGTCCTTAATCGGTCCTCTAATTATGATTCTTTCCTCTAAGCATACTTAGTGAAACCTTGAGGTTCCAATTCTTGTCAGAATACAGCCATGGCAGAAAAAGGAATTATTACCTTTCTTCTCCTTCATTAAGTAAATCTCACACACATCTCATGAAGCTCCTAATTGAAGTATCACTTGGTTAACCACACCTAATCAATAGTGCTTGTTTCATTTTTTATTTAGTTTCATATTTTATTTTTATTTTTCATGATATTTGCTTCTACATCTTCTATTGCATATTTTTTCCTATTTGCATATGTTTTGTTTGTCTAACCATTGTTGTTGAGCCTAAGTGCCGAGGTAGGCTTTGTTGAGAGCCAAGTGACTTCAATCCCTAGAAATCAATGTTCTCTATGCGAGTGAGTTCAAATTGTGTGCTACAACAAATTGGATCTATAATAACTATTTTAAATCTGTCACTAAATGTTCATTGTTAAATGTGTAGTAATAATTATTATTTGTTGCTAAATGATTTCCATATCATAAACGAAACTCATAACTGTTGCTATATCAATAGCAATGCTCTATATAACAATGTTTACATGTTGCTATTTTTAAATATTTGAACTAATCGTCGCTAAATTTTAAACTAAAAAAATGCTAAAATTTTGAAAAAATTACATTGGATAAGCGTTGTTTAATACAATGTTTGTTATTTATATAGCAATGGTTGTGCATTTAGTACATAATTCTAGTATAAAAATCATATAGAAATGGATAATATCCGTTACTAGATATTTAACAACAAAAGATTTAGTGACTGATTTAAAATAAATGTTGATGTAGATCTTTTTTGTTGTAGTATACACCTAATTTCAAAGTAATACATGACGACAAAAAAGAAAATGTGAAAAAGAAAAATGTGATACTCGATCTTTAAGTTTTCTCTTGAAGTGTTTTAAAGTAATGTCATTTAAGGTAGAAAACAAAGGGAACATATAAACTTCAATAGTTGTCAAAGATATTGGAAAAAAGTCAGTACCAAATTTTCACTTTTTAAAGTTATGCCGCGATATTGAAATCGTATGTGTAATTCAAAGAATTTATATAGCTTACTTGGATCTGAACTCAATAAGTTGTGTAGATCAGTTTTCTTCGATAATGAACGAGAGTCCTAAATCTGAGACGCTACAAATATTATTAGAGGCAATTTCCCATTGACAGTGGATATGACTACCTGAGAGATGACGTCACTCTCACAAAGAGATCGGAAGAAAAGGCTAACCAGAGTTTGCAACCGCCATTGTCATTGGGAATAAGTGATGTGATATGTTGCAATGGGGACGTTGCGAATATAAGTAGGGGAGATTGTAACAGCCAACCCTCAAATAGTCTTACATCTAAAACTCACAAAGTGTGAGTATGTGTTACAAGTAAACGAGGCTTACTAATTGACAACTTATGTTTAAGCATTTTGGGTGATTGTAAACGGACTCATTTGGGTCCAAACTCTACAAGTTGTTAGGGTTAGTTTTCCTCGATAACAAATCAGGGACATAAGTCTGTGATAGTGAAAAGGGTTATCCGAAAGGTGGATCACCTCTACAAAGAGATATGAGGAAATTGCTACCTGGAGTGTGCAATTGCCACTGCCGCTGAGAATAAAGTTATGTATCATATTGCAATGAGAATGTTGTAAATATAAGTGGAGGATGTTGTAACACCCCAATCCCCAAGCATTATACTACATCTAAAACTCACGAAGTATGTATATGATTATTATTGGAGCAACAGAAGATTGGTGATGGATAAGAACCAAATTAGATGGAGAAAATATGGATCAATGTACAAGGTAGATGTAAACTCAAGAACTTCTTTTCATTAAAAGTTGAACTTGCATACAAGATTTGAACTTTTACAAGAAGAGGATTTACAATATTTACAACAAAGGAAGAAGGACTTACAAGTTTTGAAAAGAGGACTCTTGCAGTGGTAGTGGATGTGTTGTGCTTTTGTTTGAATTGAGGACCACTTTGGTGGTATTTATAGACCCTCAAGAGGTTTAAGATATTTTGAAAGAGATATCTAAAATCCTCTTCCATGCTTATCATTTAAGAGAGAATATATAGATATTTTGATGGGAGGTGGGGAAATATCTAGATATTTTCTCCACCTCTCTCTTTTTTAATCTTCTCTTAAATGCTTTTCTTCATAAAGCTTCTTTATATGTGGGTGGAGGATAGTAGGCCCACATCTCATATGAATGGATGATTGTAGGCCCATATATGAAAGAGCCCATTAGTGATAACAATTCTTCATGGACAAAATTACAAATTACATATATCTTCATGGACAGAATTCCGTCTGAAGTGGTGGAACTTTTTTGTTGAAAGTGGCTTTGTAAGTTGGTCTTCTGTGCTCATGAACTCCAACTTGATGTTGACATTTTCCATTAGCTCTTGCACATAATGATGATGAAGTTCGATATGCTTTGTTCTTCTATGAAATATTGGATTTTTTGTCATAGCAATGGCTGATATGTTGTCACATAATATAGTTGTTGGAATGACATTCTCTTCTTGAATATCATAAAGAAGTCTTTTCAGCCACACAACTTTACATGATATACGTGTAACAAAAATATATTCAGCTTCAGCAGAGGAAATGGATACGATCTTTTGCTTCTTAGAAGTCCAAGATATAACTTTATATCCCATTCAAAATAAATAACCTGATACTTTTTCTATCATCTATAGATCCAATCCAATTACTATCTAACTAACCTTTGAGAAAATTATCTTATTCTTAAATATATTTAATTCCAAAATTTTTGGTACCTTGAACATCGAGAAGAATTCTTTTTGCGGCTGCATAATGAAGCTTACCTGTCTTGCTCATAAATATTGATACAACATTGATTGTACATACTATATTTGATCTTGCATTAGTTAAATATAATAAGGAGTCTACAAGACTCCTATAAAGAGAACCATCAACTTCTTGAGCTCCATCATTTGTAGAAAGTTTTGTGTTAGGAGTCATAGGAGTTGCTTCTGGTTTGTAATTTGACATATGAAATTTCTTGAGAAGATCATGGATATATTTTTTCTTGAGAGATGAATATGCCACATTCTTTTTGTTGAACGTGGATACCAAGAAAGTATCTCCTAATATAGAGATCTATCATTTTATATTCTTTCATCATTGCTTCCTTGAATTTTATAATCATCTTGAAAGAATTACTTATGTATATAAGATCGTCAACATAAATGCATACTATAAGGAAATTCTGCGTACCTTATTTCTTCACATAAAGAGACGGCTCATTAAAACATCTTACAAATCTATTATCATGAAAATATCCATCAATTTTATTATTACAGGCTTTTGGTGCTTGCTTTAAGCCATACAAGGCCTTATGGTGGCGATAAACCTTTTCTTCATTATCTTGGGAGATATATCCTTAAGGTTGTTGAACATAAACCTATCCTTCAAGATCTCCATTAAGAAATGCATATTTAACGTCAAATTGATAAACTGGTAACTTCTTTGAGCCAAGTGCAAGTAAGGTTCTGATTGTCTCTATACAAGCAAAATATGCAAAAGTTTCATTATAATCAATACATGATTATTGCGAGTAGCCTTTATCAATCAGTCATGCTTTATGCTTATGAATGGAACCATCTTAATTATATTTGACTTTATAAATCTATTTAAGACTATTGACATCCTTATCTTTAGAATGGTACTTGAGATATTAGTGTGATTTTTATTAATGACTGCAATCTCTTCATGCATTGCTTGAATTCATACTTCTTCTTTAATTTTTTTATTCAATTTTTTATGACTCACTAGGAAACAAAGCAATATCAGAAGATGATGCATAAAATTTCTTCAAGAGATTGTACTTTTTTGTGTGCATGTTCTGAGTCAGAGATATTTGGCTGAATTGGTCTTTGAATTGAAGGAAAAATATAATCATCATTTTTATTGTCTTTTTCAGGTACTACTTGCTTTTTTTGGCACTGAAGAATCATCCCACTTCCATGAAAATGATTCATCAAAGATGACATCTCTAGATTAATTAGTTTTCCTTTTTTGGTCTCATATAATCTATAATATTTAGATTCATCACAATATCCGATGAAGATATCTTTTTCTCCTTTTTCATCAAACTTTTCTTATCGAACTTGAGACGGAATATGAGCATATGTAAAATGACTAGCATTAACCTTCCTTTCATATTCGGCTTAATAAGGCGTTCTATCCAACACTCCTTTTGTAGGCTATGTATTCAATATATAAACCGTAATATTTACTGCCTCTGTCCAAAGTTGTTAGGAAGACCTTACCTTTCAGCATGTGTTGTCATCTCAATGATTGTGTGATTTCTTCTTTCAGATACTCCATTTTGTTGAGGAGTATATCTTGTTATTAGCTCCTTCTTGATTCCTTGATTTATATAGAAGTCTCGAAATTTTTAGATGTAAATCCTTCTCCATAATCTGCTCGGAATACTTTTTTTCTTTTACTTTATTTTTCAATAAAAGCTTTAAACTCGATAAAAGTAGAAAACACTTCTGACTTTTCTTTTAAGAAGTAAACATACATTATTCTACTATAATCATCAACAAATAATAGAAAGTACATGGCTCCATTGATAGACAGAGTTTAAATTGGTCTGAATAAATCTGAGTGCCTTAACTCAAGTGGAGATTTTGCTCTCCATGATGTCTTCGTAAAAGGCAATCTATGCATCTTGCAATATATACATCCTTCACATATACTTTCATCTTTCTTAATGAATGGAAGTCCAACTACCAAGTTGTTCTTCTTTAATAGCATGAGGTTTTAAAGTTTAAATGCCCAAATCTTAAATGCCATAATAGAGAATCATATTTATTTGTATCTTTTAGAGAATAGCCTTCTTTTAAAAGGCATCAATAATGGAAAGACTTTATTTAGATCCATTTTAATGTTTGCAATTAGTAGCATTCTTCTTTTATCAAAGATTTTACATACTCCATTACCAAATCTTAGAGAATATTCATGCTTACGGTTAAAAACAGCCGACATGTCAAGATCAAAATTCGAATTGCTTCCTCTTCCTGGCTAGAGACCACTGTGTTCGCGCCGACGATCTAACAAAGAGGCGAAGTAGACATGTCGTTCGTACCATGGAGAATGACACACTTCGCCTACTCCCTCTACGCTCTTATCCAGTGCAAACAGAAGGCAAAAAAACACCTAAGAGGTCGAAAGAGACCATCTTCAACCCCCATCTAGGGATGAGAGTTTGAGGGGAAAGGCAACCATCGGGATTTTACACCCTGGAATTCTCGGGTAAAGAGTGAGCTTCTCCTCTGGGATCCACCACATCCAGCAAAGCAAAGTAACCTTCTATTCTTTTCGGTGGCATCCCTCAGCATTGGCAACGAATGGAGTGCAACAATCTCATTCATCATTTTTTATCAACATAAGATAAAGCCCATAGCACTAGCTACTCTCCAAAATAAATGCAAGGAGGATGTATGGTATTCATAAGTTAACCCACACTTAGAAGATTTTCAGTTAAGCCTGGAACATAGAGAGCATCATGAATAAGTTTAGAAGTACCTTTCTTTGTTTGTATTGCAATAACTCCTTTACCTTCCACATTTTGTAGCTTTCCATCTCTGAGCTTAACTTGCTAACTTTGCCCGTTCTCAAAGCTCACAAACACATCTTTGTTCCATGTCTTATAGTTACTACAACCACTATCAATATACCAAATATCTTTAAATACTTCTTTAGTATTCATGTAGGAATAAAGTAAAGGATTGGAGTCCTCATCTTTTGTAATATAATTAGACTTATATTTTTAAAACTAGCAGTCTCTATGAGAATGATTTATAGTCTTGCACTTTGTGCATCAAAATCTACAATTCTTAAATTTATGATTATCTTTTCTTTCAAATTATGCAATAAGAAAAAGATTTTCTTGTACATGCAGCTTTTGATTGTATCATCCTTTTGATCTTCTATTATCTTGACCTTTGTAGAATTCATGTCTTCCATTATGCTATTGTCGTTGTATATATTGTTAACTTCTCTACTTGTCACGATCTCCATTCTTAACTTTGTAAATATTCATTTTTGTTTGAAATACTTGCTCCAAGGGTTAAGTAGTAAAAATATTAATTCTTTACTCATATGCTTCAAGTGAACCCATTAACTAATATATAGAAAGAAGAGATAAATCTTTACATTCTTCGATATCATCAACAATATGATTAAATTTAATAGGTAACTTCTTAAAATCTTTTAAACAACTTTCTTATGGCAATAGTATATCCATAACTTGGAACTTGATTTATAATAATAGAAGTTCTTGAAAAAAATCTTTAGATAGTTTTACCATCTTTTATTAAGAGATTATCAAAATCCCTACAAAAAGATTGCAGGTTGATAGGAATTATTTTGATGGATCTTTGAATTTTTTTATTTAAAATCTCCCATGCTTCTTTAGAAGTAATTGCTTAAGAAATGCGAGGAAAAGATATATTTGCACTCCTTGATGGATGGAGAGAAGGGCCTTTGTATATTTCTTCTTGTTCTCCCTAAGTTATTTCTTGTTTCCTTCACTTAGTGAAGTAAGTGTATCTGCATCGTTAACCTGCTCATAATCATATATGACAAGATCCCACAAGTCTTGTGAGATGAAGAAGTTTTTCATTTGAAGACTCCAATAATCATAACTTTCTCCATCAAATATATAAACAGAGCTGTAATGGTAGTTGAATAAAGGTTTGTTCGAGGTGGATACCATTGTGTAGAAATAAGGAAAATGTTTCAAAAAGATGTAATCTGCTACCAAATTTGTTGGAGCAGTAGACGATTGGTGATGGATAAGAAGAAAATTAGAGGAAGAGAATATTTATCAATGCAAAAGGTAGATGTGAACTTAAGAAATTCTTTTCATTAAAACTTGAACTTCCATACAAGACATGAATTTTTTAAAAGAAAATGACTTACAATGTTTACAATAAAGAAAGAAAGACTTACAAGACTTGGAAGAATGATGACTCTTGTGATGGTAGTGGATGTGTTGTGCTTCTCTTGTGTTGTGTTTGAAACGAGGACCTCTTGAGTAGTATTTATAGGCACTCAAGTGTCTGGAGATATTTTGAAAGAGATATCTAGAATCTTCTTTTATGCTTATCCTTTAAGACAAAATATCTAAATATTTTGGTAAGAGGTGGGGAAATATCTAAATATTTTCTCCACCTCTATCTTTTCTAAAATCTTCTCTTAAATGCTTATCTTCATGAAGTTTCTCTATATGTGGGAGGAGGATAGTAGACCCACATCTCATATGAATGGAGGATTGTAGGCCCATAAGTGCAAGAGTTCATTAGTGATAACAATTCTTCATAGAAAAAATTACAAATTATATATATATATATATTCAACAATTATAAGTGGTAGGGATTACTATTTGACAACTTGAGTTCAAGTAGTTGTCAATCGATTCAATTGGGTTGGAACCCAATAAGTTATCAAGATCAATTCTCCCATTATTGGACTCGAGACCTGGGCTTATGACGTTACAATAAATTTATATTTAGGTAAGAGTAAGAAAATGAACTATTTTTTGAAGATTTTTAAAGTTTGTACCTCTGCTATCTTTTACGATTACATTATTTCCTTTTTTGTAATAAAACTTATGCCCATGTATTTTTACAAAATTCACAATACAACTCTTTTATTGGTTCACTATTCTGAATTTCGTAGGAGTGTATGAATATGAAAGTTATTGCAAATAAGGTAGGAATAAAATTGTAATAGATAGGATCAGAAGTATAAAAAACCCGGATGGTCAGACCGGTGGTCAGATCAGGTCGATCCGGATGGTCGGATCGGGTTGACCCGGATGGTCGGATCGGGTTGACTCAGATTAACTCAATTTTGATGATTTAGTAAATTTTCAAAAAATAAAGGTTAAATGATGAAATAATGGAATTTTTATCACTTGTGCCCTTCTTAACTTCTACGATAAAAGTTATGAGCCAATTTAATATAATTTTTTAGAAGCAAATATAAATAAATGATTATAATATTATATTCGTATATAATTCTAGAAAATGTGACTAACTTTTATAGATTTTTACTCGAAATAGGCGATCATGTTATTCGATTGAAAGATTGGACATTTTAAATGATTATGTCATTGCTATATAAATACATACTTATATATATGTATGTATCCGGTTTTATCGGTTCAGAAAATCTGTTCGATCGGTCTGACCATTAAATCAAACCGAATCTGATTTTTTCCGGGTCAATAAGAATGATGACGTCATTCTGACATCATCACCGGTCCGACCAGTTGAAACCGATGGTCCGATCCGATTAGACCAGACTGAAGACTAACTGATTCATTATCTGATCCGATTTTTAAAACCTTGGTCTTCACCGATCCAGCTAAACATAGGATAGGAATAAAGTAAGAAGTCTTAAACAGGGAGATGCTTTAGCATATTCCTATTGACCGTCCGATGTCGAGAGAAAAAAAATGAGAAAAGGCCAAACCAACCATCATGCGTGTGAATATTTATTTATATGAATAATAACGCCCGTCCAAATGTTCACATTAATCACATTTTGGGTCAAGTGCAGCCATGCTATACCCCACCACTCTTATCCTCCCAGGGGCCAGGGAAGATCAGATTTATTTCTCGTTGTTGTTTCATTAATCTGAAGGATTAAAAAGAGATGGATATTCCGGATAAAATGATCACAGATATTACAATCATGATATAATTACCTTGCGATAGGATAAGATCTCTTTATATTGTAAAAAATATTACAATAATGGACATTACAATAATGGATTAAAGGACATCACTATAAACTTATTTTGCTGGTGTTTTCTCCCGGTAAGTATTTTTGTTCGGACCAAATGAACTTATTTTCTCAAAAAATAAATATTCAATCCTTCTGATGCAATTAATGTAATTAATTAATCCAAATATCACGATAATATAAACTTTTGTGATGGGGATCATATCTTGTTCTAGAAGAAAGCATCTTTGATTTAATTATTTGAGCAAGCTGTCCCCTTGCTCTTTGAGACAAAAAAATGGCACTACGTCAGCGGCTGCCTTTAAAATGGGGGAATAAAATTAAATGACTTGCAATATTGTAAAAAGACCCTTATATTTTTGTCATAGTTTCACGTATAGATCTAACATATAGGTATCACTTTGATATACGTTAATAGGAAAGCATGCATAGAGCAATCCAGCACAGTTAAGGGGACATGAACATACTTTATGTTTGAGGGCACTTGTGCAAAATCCCAATGGTGGGGAACCAATCCATGGCGGCTTTGGGCTCTTCGGATTATTTAAATGGGGCCAGTCCGCTTTCCTCAACACTCACCTCAGCAAAGTGGTCAAGGAAGAAAGAAGGAAGAAAGGAAGAACGAGGAAGGAAGATGGCAGAGCAGAAAAGATCGATCATCGCTAGAGGAGATGGGAGGCTCCCGAGGCATCCGTTGATGACGGCGATTTCTTCGTCGTCGTCATCTTTCTCTTCGGGACGACTGATCCCGAAGAGAGGACAGATCAAGCTGGGCATAGTCACGGGACTAGCCCACTCCATCACGTCTTTCTTTTCCTCGCCGTCTCGGCCGGGGGCCTCCGCCGCGGTGTGAATTACGCGGTGACTTGTAGAGACGGGAGATGGCGTATCATCTGGCGTATCTTCTGGGAAAGTTTTCCTTTCGGTTACTGAATGTGGTAACATTGTCTCCTTGTTTTTACTTTGATTGATCACAAGGAGGGAGACTTCTGTACAGAGCAGAGCGAGTAGATTATCATGAATCTACGTAGTTTTCTTCTGTTGCTTTCACTTGTCTTTGTTTATCAAACATATGACATGATCTCCCCTCAACTGGTAGATCCCATTAAATGTTTACCATACGCTCCTCAATCGTTTCATTGGAAGTTTGAACTCTGTACTGTGTACCCTGTTCAGCATTCACCACACCAAATCAGACGCCTCTGTACATAAACTGAGCCATTAATTTAGTACTTAACAAAGGATGGGAAGAGGTAAAGCCCACCGAAGTTGCAGCTCATCTGTATCAAACTCAGGTGCATGATGATAGGTAAAGTATAATGGTTGCAGTCAAGGAGATTGTAGTTCAGATCACAGAAACTGCATTCGCCCAAATGAGACCAGATCTGGTCGTTGGAGTAAAATGGGACTGGTTTAAGCCCACATTCGATCCATTTCAATTTTGGACACCGGCGAGCGAGATTATGAGGGTCTGGTATGAACTGGATCAACGTGCGCAACCCGGTGCCCCTCCCCGGCAATAACATTGAATATATTGAATATTCAATTACTATTCGTTCCAAAGAAGTTTAAAAAAAATCATCTGAAAAGAAAAGGTAATATAAATTGGATTGAAAAGCAGTCTTAATCGAATCTTAATTAACAGGTGTCCTTCGAAAATCGAGTTTTGACGCACGGCAAGACGAAAGAGACCTTTCTCATAACCGTATACTCTTTCTAACAATTACTTTTCATATAGTCATAGTTGGTCCATACTCCTATGCGGCTCATGCGGCCGCATATGCGCATGCGGTAGGGCAACCGCACCGCATATGACATATGCAGTAATATACGGGGCACACGCACATGTGGGCCGCATAAACCACATATGCGGCCGAATAAGCGGGTCCTGCATGCGGTATGATCCGTTAACGAGATCCGATTAAAGCATATTAAGATCGTAACCCCTTCCCCGAGAAGCTCCTGCGCGCAACAAAAAAATTCCCATCTCGATAAACCCTAAAGCATCTCTAGTGCCTCCTCCGTCGTGAAGCTCCGCCAGCATCTCGGGTCTCGGCCTTCCACCTTCGTCGCTGTCTTGCACCTCTACATTCTGCGTCTAAAAGCTCCTACGGCACAACTTTCTTCCTCTGGCCGATCTTGCGCCATCTCCTTCCCCATGCGGTAACCTCCTGTCCTGTTGTTGCTAGTGTTCGAAATCTTCCCTGCAGTGCTTATCTATATTTGGTGACGCAATATTGAAGCTTGCTCGTTTCTGTCATGAACAAAATACTATTCTTTCGAAATCTTCCCTGCAGTGCTTATCTATTTGAAGATGATTTAGATTAGAATTTAGAAACTAGTTTATAACTTTATATATTTGAATACTTTACATTCAGAAATATATTTTGATATGAAGTATGTATCTTTTTATTGTGGTGCCTTTTTTAATTTTTCAAAGTATATTTTTGTAGGAATATACTGAAACCTGTTGTTTTTTGTCTCTGACATCACAGTTAAATATATATCTTTAATATTTTTAATGAAAAAAATGCAAACCGCATAATTCGCATATACTTCCGCATATACTTCCGCATATCTGCTTACTCGCTAGGGACCGCCTGACCGAACGAATACCGCATACCGACTTTCTGAACCTTACTCCTATGCATCGAAGTGAAGTGAACAATGTTATAGAAACTGTTTCTAATGATTAGTTTTCGTATAGAAAAGTAAAATCTTACCAAATATAATTATTTGAGCTAAACAGGAAAGGGAAGTTGCTTCATGGATTCGTATAGAAAAGTAAAATCTTACAAAATATAATTATTTGAGTTAAATAGGAAAGGGAAGTTGCTTCATGGAGCAGTCAACTTTAGCTACTCGATGCTCATTTTTCTTCACTTTTTTTTGAAAAATACTATTATGTATTCTCATCGCTATATCCGTCTAATATGCCATTCCAATTTCGTCAGAAACATATCCTCATATATATAGATGTCTATCGAGCTCAACGAGTTGAGTTGACCCCAACTCGAGCTCAAACTCGTTAAGAAATCAAGGCTCTAATCGTGCCTCATAAGGTTCGAGTCCTGGATTACTCTAACTCGGGCAAGTTGCATGAGAAGTTAAGGAGAAGACAGGTAGAGAGCCATGTGTAGGCATGCATGGGGAAAGCTACCGACGTAATATGAACTCCTTTAGTATTTTTTATATTAAGAGGATTTTTTTCCTATTTGGTTTTTCTCGAGTAAAAGAGGAGAGATGCATCGAGGAGGAAGAGGATTTGGAGTTGCATGCATGTACAGGTATATACTTCTCTCTCTAGATTGTAATTCTTCACCATATAATTAATGTAGCCATGAAGGATTTGATAAGAAACATGCCTAATTAGAAAAGAGACAATCACAAATGGAGTAGAAAAGAATAAAGTATCACGAGTCTCTCATCTTTTATCATTAATTGTTATCTTTATGATTCTGCATTTACCAGGCGAGGGAGGGTGTTTAATGTTATGAACTCCTTTCAAACTTTAATTTCTGTAATCCATGCGGGGTCGGATGTTCATGTTAGAAGCATTTTATAGTTTTGACGGTAACCTAAAGATGTTCATGGTGGTTGATGGAACATACTAACTTAATAAGGGTATAAGGGTAGACTTATATATAATATATGTGTATACAAGATATTGAGTGATACATATTAAGAGTTAGGGTGAACTATTTCCGTCAGTTAAAAAGGGTGAGAACTTGTGAAGACATACATAGTACAAAAAAGTTGGGATGAAGTAGGGATGAGAAGAATCAGAATTACGGTCATTTTTTGTATGAACCTTTACTAGCTACAATTCATAGGTTTCATTCCTTCTTGTATAATTTTAGGATTTTTGGAATATCATCAATTGAAAACAATAGTGAGGGGGTTCTGAAGAGGATTTTTTGTGGGTCTAAAATATGTCTCACACAAGGCGGAGACACAGCCACTGTGGCGACCCGCAAGAAAACCTACTTCAGACAACAATTGACCCACAATAATAAAACAAGCAACGAAAAATAAATATGGAGTTAAAATATATTATAACTCTATAAAATGTTTATATAGTGCAAGTATTGTAGAGGTCGAACACATGGAGCAGATGTTGGACATGTAAGCCTCGGGCGAACCATTCTTGCAATAAATGTTATTGTAATATATATAATAAAAGTTATTGATGTTTCACCTCCTTTCTGAAATTAAATGAATGAATGCACTATAAGGTCCCTCTATACAATTAGGGTTATGTACCATGACCATCTTGATGATCATATAGTTGTTGATTCATTAAAGGAATCATAGAGGCTGGTGTTTGGATGAATATCTAAAGAGTTAGATAGATGACTCATCAAGCACTGTCAAATGATCATTAAGAGATATCCAGCCTGAGTAGGAGATGACAATCCTTTCTCACATTGGCTGATATGAATAGTGATTCAGAGGTGCCATATTAGTTGGGTCAAAGGGTTGACTTAACGAGATCGAGATAACCTAAGTCCTATGTTGAATGTTGTCACAGCATAGGCACACATCGTCTGACCGGAGACAAATGTGTTACTATATGTCTGAGTGTGTATATTTGGCAGACCAATAGATTGATGACCTAACCAAGTTCTATACACCGACGAGCTGGTGTGAATGTAAGGGCATATGAGTAATACGATATCTCAAAGGAATCATACATGTTCACTTATGAACCGGAAGACATGAGCTCACTCATGAGGTATTGGGACCGATCAAATTCCATGCATGGTCGTCGTGCTTCGGAAGCATGACAAGAATTTTAAGATTTTTGTATAATTTTAGGATTTTTGGAATATCCTCATATTGAAAACAAAAAAAGTGAGGGGGTTCTGAAGTGGTTTTTTCGTGGGTTTAAAATATATCTCACACAAGGCGGAGACACAGTCGTTGTGGCGACCTGCAAGAAAACCTACTTCAGACAACAATTAACCCACAATAATAAAACAAGCAACGGAAAATAAATATGGAGTTAAAATATATTATAACTCTACAAAATGTTTGTATAGTACAAGTATTGTAGAGGTCGAACACATGGAGCAGATGTTGGACATGTGAGCCCCGGGCGAACCATTCTTGCAATAAATGTTATTGTAATATATATATATTTATCAATAAAAGTTATTGATGTTTCACCCCCTTTCTGAAATTAATGAATGAATGCACTATAAGGTCACTCTGTACAATTAGGGTTATGTACCATGGCCATCTTGATGATCATATAAATGAATCATAGAGGCTGGTGCTTGGATGCTAAAGAGTTAGATAGAGGACTCATCAAGCACCGTTAAATGATCATTAAGAGATGATATCCAGCCTGAGTAGGAGATAGCAATCCTTTCTCACATTGGCTGATATCAGACCGACCTCTTGATGTAGGTCCTCTACATGGGAATAGTGATTCGGAGGTGCCATATTAGTTGGGTCAATGGATTGACTTAACGAGATCGAGATAACCTAAGTCGTATGTTGAATGCTGTCAAAGCATAGGCACACATCCTCTGACCGGAGACAGATGTGTTACTATATGTCTGAGTGTGTACATTTGGTAGACCAATAGGTTGATGACCTAACCAAGTTCTATACACCGACGAGCTGGTGTGCATGTAAGGGCATATGAGTAATACGATATCTCAAAAGGATCATACAGGTTCACTTATGAACCGGAAGACATGAGCTCACTCATGAGGTATTGGGACCGATCAAATTCCATGCATGGTCGTCGTGCTTTAGAAGCATGACAAGAATTTTAAGATTCTTGTATAATTTTAGGATTTTTGGAATATCCTCATATTGAAAACAAAAAAAGGTGAGGGGGTTCCGAAGAGGTTTTTTCGTGGGTTTAAAATATGTCTCACACAAGGCGGAGACACAATCATTGTGGCAACCTGCAAGAAAACCTACTTTAGACAACAATCAACCCACAATAATAAAACAAGCAACGAAAAATAAATATGGAGTTAAAATATATTATAACTCCACAAAATATTTGTATAGTGCAAGTATTGTAGAGGTCGAAGTCGAACACATGGAGCAGATGTTGGACATGTGAGCCTCGGGCGAACCATTCTTGCAATAAATGTTATTGAAATATATATATTTTTTCAATAAAAGTTATTGATGTTTCAGCCCCTTTCTGAAATTAAATGAATGAATGCACTATAAGGTCACTCTGTACAATTAGGGTTATGTACCATGGCCATCTTGATGATCATATAGCTGCTGATTCATTAAATGAATCATAGAGGATGGTGTTTGGATGAATATCTAAAGAGTTAGATAGGGGACTCATCAAGCACCGTCAAATGATCATTAAGAGATGATATCCAGCTTGAGTAGGAGATGGCAATCCTTTCTCACATTGGCTGATATTTGACCGACCTCTTGATGTAGGTCCTCTACATGGGAATAGTGATTCGGAGGTGCCATACTAGTTGGGTCAAAGGGTTGACTTAATGAGATCGAGATAACCTAAGTCCTATGTTGAATGCTGTCACAACAAAGGCACACATCCTCTGACTGAAGACAGATGTGTTACTATATGTCTGAGTGTGTACATTTGGCAGACCAATAGGTTGATGACCTAATCAAGTTCTATGCATCGACGATCAGGTGTGCATGTAAGGGCATATGAGTAATACGATCTCTTAAAGGGATCATACAGGTTCACTTATGAACCAGAAGACATGAGCTCACTCATGAGGTATTGGGACCGATCAAATTCCATGCATGGTCGTCGTGCTTTGGAAGCATGACAAGAATTTTAAGATTATTGTATAATTTTAGGATTTTTGGAATATCCTCATATTGAAAACAAAAAAAGTGAGAGGGTTCTGAAGAGGTTTTTTAGTGGGTCTAAAATATGTATCACACAAGGCGGAGACACAATCATTGTGGCGACCTGCAAGAAAACCTACTTCAGACAACAATTAACCCACAATAATAAAACAAGCAACAAAAAATAAATATGGAGTTAAAATATATTATAACTCTACAAAGTGTTTGTATAGTACAAGTATTGTAGAGGTCGAACACATGGAGCAGATGTTGGAAATGTGAGCCCTGGGCAAAACATTCTTGCAATAAATGTTATTGTTATATATATGTTTATCAATAAAAGTTATTGATGTTTCACTCCATTTCTGAAATTAAATGAATGAATGCCTATAACATCCCTCTGTACAATTAGGGTTATGTACCATGGCCATCTTGATGATCATATAGCTGTTGATTCATTAAATAAATCATAGAGGCTGGTGTTTGAATGAATATCTAAAGAGTTAGATAGAGGACTCATCAAGCACCGTCAAATGATCATTAAGAGATGATCTCCAGCTTGAGTAGGAGATGGCAATCCTTTCTCACATTGGCTGATATCTGACCGACCTCTTAATTTAGGTCCTCTACGTGGGAATAGTGATTTGGAGGTGTCATATTAGTTGGATCAAAGTGTTGACTTAACAAGATCGAGATAACCTAAGTCCTATGTTGAATGTTGTCACAGCATAGGCACACATCCTCTAACCGGAGACATATGCGTTACTATATGTCTGAGTGTGTACATTTGGCAGACCAATAGATTGATGACTTAACCAAGTTCTATACACATGTGAGTTGGTGTGCATGTAAAGGGATCATACAGGTTCACTTATGAACCGGAAGACATGATCTCACTCATGAGGTATTGGGTCCGATCAAATTCCATGCACGGTCGTCGTGCTTTGGAAGCATGACAAGAATTTTAAGGTATGATATATGCTTTGGGAAAGCATATGATCGATACCGATTCCCAATGACCAAGATTGAGAAACTTGGTGATTAAACCCTGAAGAAGACAATGTAAAATTGATTTTAATCTTCAGGTTGATCATAGGTCTTCCTGTATGCAGGATGTACAGGTATTGGGAATACCTGAGGGTGATGTGATCATAAATGATTGCATAACCATGATGCTTCCATTCCGAGGGAGTGATGAAATAGGTCTGGATTTTAGTGACTCCTCTCAGTAGAGAAGTAATCTGATCTTGGTCCAAGTGTTGGACATTGGTCTGAATGATATTCAGGAGCAGTGAGAAGATTAGATTTGCGGTCTTGATTTAATCAAGCATTTGTGGGAGGTACGTAAGACCTGGATTTGAGATGAGATCTCAACATCCAAGTCACTATACATGGAGCAATACAATCACCCCGTCCTTATCTTCAAGTATCTGCGGAGAAAGCACATTATTCTTGAAGGAGTTCAAGAATAATTCATTTGATGAATTATATATACGCAAGCAACAAGATACTGAAAATTAAATGAGATTTAGTTATCTAGAATAATATGAATAGGCTTGATATTATGAGAATGATTATCTAAGATAATTAAACGTGATTTAATTATCAAGGAATACAGATTGTGGATAGTGCTATCCATAATATCTGTGTGTATAAATATGATTTATAATATATTAGAGAGAGCACCTTTGTAAATAAGATTTGTTAATTGTTAATGTGAATTGGATTCACATTAAGCAATTAATTGGAAATGTAATTCACAATTTAGTTTGGGCTGTGAAGATGATCACATATTTTCAATGGCATGACTGAAATATTCACAAATTAATTGAGAATTAATTTAGTGGATAATTTTGCAATAAATATGAACTATTGGGAATTAATTTCGTGGATAATATTGCAAATAAATAAGAGATAATAAGATAAAATAAAATGGGATAATTAGCCACCATATGAGGTGGCATCACCCATGAATTAGTCATGGGTGACGCCCCATGTTTTTAGGTGGGCAATTATCCTCTTTTTAATAATTATCATATTATCTTGTGATAATTAATTTTATTGAATTAAATTATGTTGATGATAATGCAACATATATTTAATTTAATATAAATTAACATGTTTTTGAACAACAATGATCATGGCCATTGATTTAATACACATATCAATCTAACCATTGATTTTGTATATGCCATGTATTGTGATCCATGGACTTCCAAACTAGTATATGAAGAGGGCAACCCTATCCTCTTTATGATACAAGTATTGTACACGCCTACTCTCTCTCTCTCTCTCTCTCATTCTCGACATCTCTCTCTAAGGTGGCCGTCCACCTTGTGTTTTGAGGGAACAAGCAATCATCTCTACGTCGTTGTGTTGTCACTTCGATTGCACGTGGATCTCCATCGACGGATTTTGTTGGACGAAATCTGGAGATTCAATGCTTGGATCTTCATGAGGATTTGATGAATCCCGTATTCATCATCCTAAAATTGGTCATTTAGGCTCTGTTCCACAACATTCATATGCATTTAGTCATTAACAGAACATCATTAGTATTCATACATGTGTAAATAATATTTGCATTTCATCATGCATAATTGCATTAAAATCTCAAGTGTAAATTAGCCCAAAAAGCTGCTAACTTCTCACATTTGTAGATAATTCATCCTAACTCCGATTGACCCAAAACAACCTCCATTGTGTAGATATTACTGACTTCATTGAATAAAAAATACAAAAAAATACTAACTCAAATAAATGTCAAAAACTCCCACAGTCTAATTTCACATCTGACGGACTAAAACAAGCAAATCTCCCACATACAGTGTTCGATTTTGGTCTACTCACTTCTAAAATACTCCATTTTCAAATACCTTCAAAACACGGAGCTCATTTGTGAAAGTTGGGTTTTGGGCCTCTTTTGCGTATTTTGACTTTTTGCTATTTTTGACCTGAGTTTTTATGTACATAATTAACCCTTTTAATTTTATTTCTTCCGCATTTATGTTCTTTGATGAAATTTATTAAGAGATACAAAAATCAAAATCCATATTGAAACTGAAATCAAAGAAACTGACCGAGTCCAAGTGTCCGTTGTGAGTCTGTACAAAAATGGTGTGTTTCTTACTTCTATTTTATTTTCCTATTTTTTATTTATTAAAAATCCAAAAAAATCTATTAATGTGTAATTAATTTTCTTATATTTTTTCATATTTTTTTATAATTTGTATCCTCTTTAAAACCACCAAAAAATTACAAAACTCCAAAAAGTCGGTTTTCTATACATACGGAAAACCACCAAAAATACCACTTCGCACAAATGACCTCTTTTTCTCATGGGTCCTTCAAGAAAGTTGTAGATCACATCGAGAAGAACAATTTTTGTGAAGGAAATTTTTCGATCCGAGGTCTCCTCTTATTTCTTTTCCCTCTTTAAATTCGAATTTTTTGGGGTGCCACGTGGCAGCTTCAAGGCGTGCCACGTGGCACCCCCACCTGCTGCACCTCTCTTTCCTCTCGCACGTGCCACGCACGTGCTGACTTCTCCTCCCGCGCGCACGTGCACAACATGTGACCAACCCCCCTCCCCCTTCCCCTACCTCCAGCCGTTACTCCCCTTCCCCCGCGTGACGCATGGTCGTTCCCCTCCTCCACCTTCGCAACGGCCACACCCTTCTGCTCCGGTCGTTACTGGCACCGCTGTGCCTCCCTCCATGAAACGCCTCCACCTCCTATATATCCTCCTGACAATCGTCCATTTCAGAGATCCGCCAAATCTCCATTACAGGTCGGTGACAGCGACCCCCGGATGGCGTGATCCAGAGGGAACCACGTCCTTTGCTGCCACCTTGCTCCAACGAGCAGGCTGAGCTTCTCCGCGACCTCACCGCGACTGAAGCGAAGATCAGGAGCGAGCTTCTGCTCCTCCAAACCCAGGTGAGTCCACCCAGTGTCCATCTCCCTCAACATGAATGCACCTCCGCTGCTCGCCGTCGGCCACAAACGCCGCTCCTCGGGCGACGTGCTCGACGCGGGCTGCTCCAACTTCGCACCTTTGCTCTAGCCCGCCTCCGCTTCCGCCGCAGCAGGACCCTACGATCGAGCCTCACTGCCACCCGATCGTGCTCAAGCCCCCATCGCTCCTCTGCCGACCACGACCGAGCTCCTCCGTACGCCCCGCCTCGCGCCAAAGCCCTCCACCGCGTGGCCGCAACACCGCCCTCCACCGCGGAGACCAGCTACGCCCGCACCTTGCCATCCCGCTCCTCCCTCTTCGCAGACCAGCTCCGCTCGTCGCCTTCACCACCGTTGGATCGGGGGATCCAATGGTTTGTGCACTGCCACGTCCCCCCAACCGAGCCTTTCTCCAAGTCTCGAGGCTCGGGCCTTCGAACCACCTAGGCCAGCCACGCGGAGGCTCGGACTGTTCGAGCCTAAGCCTCGGTCCAAGCTTCTGGCCGCTCCCAAGCCATAGACTCGGCTACCCCGAGCCTCAGGGTCCACCTCCGAGCCTCTACGTGCATTGGAAAAATTGCAAAAAGCCCCTGACATTTCCAGATATTGTAAATATACCCCTGCTACGGGTAAATTGCAGAGGAGCCCCTCCGATTTTGCTATATTGCATATAATCCCCTTTAGGGACCTCTTTGCAAGAAAACTTTATTTTATTTATAGTTTAGTCCCTGCAATTTCATTTTAGCATATCTTTCTTATACGAACTCCGTTTTTAGCATATAATATGTCATTTTGAAGCTATTTTCATGATCTACCATTTAGCATAACTTGTGAATAGATCCGAGGTGGTTTATTGTTAATTACTATTTAAGAATCTCAGTTGGCATTTGCGGGCTTATTTTGACATATTCGTGCTTGAGAATTCAATGAAAGTTTTTGCAGGAATTAGGATGATGATTTTAATCTGATTAAACCTTTGTGATCATTTTTGATCATTCTCAGTAGTTTAGATTTCACAGGAGATTAATTTCGATCAATTCCTCTACGATTTTTGCCAACTATTCGAGGAATTGAGTGAGATCCATTTTGATTTGTGATTGATTTGATGAAATTATTGATCATTATTGGAGGATTTAACATGTTTCAAATCATAGATCCTGTGCATAATCATTTCTGTTTATTTTCCTTGCATAACATTTTCATCATTGCATTGTATATTTTCTCAACTCAGAAATTAATCAAGCATTAGCTAGTTATTTAATTTGATTTAAGACCACGCAACTAAGGATCACCGTTCCCTGTGTTCGATCTTGGTATATTACCAAGTAAAAATACTCCACAACATTCACAGATTGTGGTATTTTGATCGACCGATTTTCGCTTCCTATACTACAATCACCGATTATTCAAGAGGTGAATTTCATGTTCATCAAATGGCATTGTTGCCGGGGAACGACGAATTTTTAGGGTTTTAAATCATTTTTGTAATTAATTTTTGTGAAATTAATTTTTGTGCCATTTTTCCACATTTTATTCTGCATTTCTCTCTTATTTCAGATACTAACGAGACTGTTGGGAGCCAAATTTTGTATATTAATCAAGGATCTGTAAGGAAGATTGAATTTTAATTTTTGTGAGAGAGAGCTTACCGTAGGTTTAATTTTATGCATTATTCTCATGGTCCCTCTCTTTGAACCCTTTTAATAATTCAGACTGAACATTTCTGTGGTGTGTCGGGTCTGTTTCAACCCCTTCTGTATGGTTGGGATCCGGGTTGAGTGGTGTAGGACTTAGGCACATATACGCTTGCTTACTTATCATTGTTTGTGCTCGTAATTCTTAGGCCATAGATTCACTAACTATACACACTATAGATCGTTCAACATTAGCCAAATTTTTAAATCAATTCTTTCCACTAATAGAACTATCTGCTTAGGGCGTTTTTTCATCTTGCATATCATTTAGTGTAAATTTTAACTCCTTGTACTGCATCCCGCATGAAGAACGTGAGGATTCACTGTAAGTCTTTCTCTTAAACATGCATCATTGATTTACATTTGCATTGGCTTTTTCGATTCTCCTTCCTCAAGTTTTACAACTTAGGATTTAAAGGAATTGGGACTGCTCGTTAGGCATGAATTTCTGTGCTCATTTAAAGTTCAGTGATAACCTTAAATTAAAATTGGGACTGCTAATCAAGGCGACTGTAAATAAAACAGACATAAAATCAACCTGTGTCTGGTGGAGAGAAACCCACTAATTGTTTGTAAGGACAAGAACGCACACTTAGGACATTGCCAAAACTGAGAAATCTCACAAAGACTACCATTTTTAAAAATAATTAGCTACTTTTCAGTGAGGGTCTCGGGTAGCCGTTTTACGGTTCGACTTCCCTTAGCAGAGTAGGTGGTTTAGAGGACACTGTGGAAGGCTCCGTCCTCAAGTAACACGGGTAGCCATTTAAACGGTTTGTACTTACACCTATACTGGCTGAAAGTAGGTGCAACTAGTCGTACGAACTCGGGACAGTCTTTGTGAAATATTTCGACACCTAACAACTCCACTTAATTTTCAAGATTGTTTTGTCATTAAATTAAAAGTGAAAAGTTAAGCGATCGAACCCTAACGTGCCTTCACCAGTGTTGAGTGGGTGAATCTACGTGTTTGATTGTGTTTGATTTGTGCGCGTCAAAGACCTTGCAATCGCAAGCAAATCGTGGTTCGCTGATCATTCCATCCCTCTTGACAAGATGTCGATACAATGGTCTTCTTTCCTGATCTCCACAACCATGTCCTGATATCCTTCTTCTCACACTCCTCAGGGGAGCCTACTCTTCAAATCAAGTTCCCCTCATCCATCATTCTCTTCCCGCCCATACATCCCACCCTATGACCACACTTCTTCTTGGAATAGCCCTCTCTCACATTCTGACAATCTTATGGACATGAGAGAGAGACCAGAATCAATGATGAACAGAGTGATCGATATTGACAATAGAACACGATTTCCGGTTACTATGATCTCACAGCCTCTTGAACCATCCCCTACTCAGGATGACTTTCCTCTTGAGTACAATCAATTTTCCTTCGACAAGCCATGAGAAAACCAAAGTCAAGGAAATAAAACTCATGACCAGACCGTAATGTTTATGAACAATCAATACTCTACTCGAGGTTACATGCCAAAATCACGATTCATGGAGAATGATTATTCAATCACTAGTCATGAGATGTTTGAGGTTGAGATTGCTCGGATTAATCATAGAGCAGACACTTTAACAGAGAGAATATATGATCTCATCCAGTCTATGCAAAATTCAGAAGAAGTGAGGACACTACCATGCGAACCACTGGATCTTCATGTGACTCACAATCAGGCACAACCACCGCTGACCTCTGACCTCCCACTGACCATATTACATAAAATACCAAAAAATTGAAAATTTTGAAAATTCAAAAAAATAGGACAATTCTGAAATGGAAGCATTTTGCAAGAATCTGATTTTAGAGCTTCCATTGATCAAAGCCGTAGAATATGTACCCAATCTTAAGAGATTTGTGAAGAGTCGACTGAACCCCAAAAAGATGGGCAAGAAACGATCCAGGACTGAATATCATGTCATATCTATGGCTAGTTCTTTGGTGATGAATCACAAAATCAAAAGCCACAAAGTCAAGCGGTTGACTCGGATCACATGTGAAATTGAGGATTCTACATTCACTCATGTTCGGTTAGACGTCGACTCCACATTAAACATCCTCCCCAAGTCCGTCTTTAACCAACTAAAACTCAGACAACTCAAAAAGACTAGGGTGATCATTCTATTACCCGATCGATCTACAAAAAGACCGCGGGGGATCGTTTCTATCGTCGTAAATTTCTGAGGTAAAGAACATAAAGTGGACTTTATTGTCCTTGACATTGAGCACCCCGGAAGGTTGTATGAGTCTCCTATCATTTTAGGAAAAAACTTTCTTAGCCTCCTCTAAGGCGATCGTCGATTGTGAGACTCAGGAAATCAAGTTCTCGAACTCGGACTACAATGAAGAAACCCCCAATGACACGACTTGCTCTGAGGAAAATCAACTTGAAATCGACAGTTATGATCAGGAGAAAAATATTTCACAATATCAGACATCTCCGCATGACACACTGATACAAACCCTAGCAGAGTCACCTAAAAATATTGATTGTTGGACAAACTTTAGATTCTTACCACCTTATCACTGCTCCTAGAAAAAATCAAGATTTTGGAGCTTATGAAGAATTGGACCATATTATTGAAGATTACCATGATTATTTGAATGGTCCAATCTTTGAGTCGGCAGTAATTCATGAGATACTTAAACCATATAAGGAACCGACTTTGGAAACATCCGATGTCACCAAAATTCACGATCATCCGGAAGTGACATCAACACCCCCAGCCATAAACCACAAAATCACCAGGAACAATCTCTCTCGATCAAAGCAGCGCATGCCCCTTCAAGAATTGGTCGACTTTTACGGAGATTCATCTGATGAGGAATATTCATAAATGCCACATCGGTTACTCAAGATAGGGAGATGAAGATTGTCCAACTTCCTCCCAATACTTCCCAAGGAGACAAACCGACCAAGAAAGTCATCTTTGACCTTAGATACCAGGTGATTTCTGAAGATTCCTCGTCCGGTCCTGATGTAGATCATTAGATAAGTGCAATAAGTACAGCTCTGATCCAAGGGCACTTACCTCTGATAGACAAAAGTTGGAGATCCTCTACAGACGCCTAGTATTCTCCTAAGGATGACTCCGATGATGGCTGGTCTTCTCCATCACCCTCCACATTTGCATACTATCTCCCTCCACACTCTCGCAAGAAGGTCCGTTACAAACCTCCTTGATCTTGTACATCCATAAATCTACCCGGTTCCCCATCTGTATTTATCCGATTATACTTAGGTTAACCTGAGCTTAAGTATAGGGGAACCAGTACCATTGTTTATACATCACTTCTCTTCTTTTTAACCCATCTATACTGAGTACGAGCTATGTCAGCATTTCACTTTGTGCCATAAGGACATAGCACAAGCTAAGTAAAGGGGGGTGTTTTGTATATATTTTACCTACTTTATCCATAGCTCGTACTTTAATCATTTTTATCTAATATCGGGGATGGGTACAAGTAGTGTTTATTATGTCTATAATACCTGTTTTTAAAAAAAACAAAACAAAAAAAACTTTTTGCATTAAAAAAACATCACTCATGGTCTTGCATTCCATCAAGCATTTCATGCATTCTTTGGTTAATATATTCCTGACACATTCACTATCACTCAAGGCTTGAGGATTTTTTAGGACAATTGATTTCTGAGATCTTGAGATTCTGAGTTAGCCAACCTTAGTCATTAGGGTTTTGAACTTAATTATCCACACTTCCCTACTTTGAAAGATTTGTGCACTATATTGCACTCTTCATCTCTACCTTCAAAGAATATGACCAGCACAATCACTTCCACAACTGCATGATTGATGAGATGAGTTAAGGTATCACTTGAGGAACTGGGACTAGAGATTTGAGTTAAGACCCGATCTAATGATGCCGGAGGATGGGATAAAGTTAATAAAGGCTTCAGAAAACCTGAGTGTCAGCAAAATCCTAGCCAGTATGTGAACAAGTTCATATGCTATTAATGACTGAAAAATTCGTGAAACCAAGATCCGGGTAAGGTAGAAATCACTCTTGGGTTGTTGCGACCCGGATCGAGAGAATCGGTCAACAAGAAAAATTCAAGATCACCAAATATAAAAATCACACAAGTCAAACAAATAGCGGTCTCACTATTTTATTTTACCTGGTACAGCTACCAGGGTCGAACTCAAGGAGCACGGGAAGGCCGAGACAACCTACGAAGTAGTCAAGACGATAACACAATGAAGAAATTGTTTTTGGTGGATTTTAAATGTTTTTAATTTTTTTATTTTTTAATAATATAAGAAAATGTAAGAAAATGTATAAAAAGCAACTACAACAATTTATTTAAACACCCAAAAATGCTCGAAAAATTGAAATAAATTGTTTTTGTGTTTTTTATATTTTTAAGTGTTTTTGTTGATTTTATGGGGATTTTATAATTTTTATTTGATTTTTTTAAAAATGAAAAAAGGAGAAAACATTGGATCACTGTGCAACCAGACTTGAAAGACCAATTAAAAATATGTAATTAGTTTATAAAAATCTGGAGACACTTTTTATGAGAAATATATACAAAAACTAAGCTACAGAAAAAGAGTTTGCAATTTTTTGAATTTTATAGAATTTTTAATGATTTTTATAAGATTTTTAGAAATTTTCAATTGTTATGGGTTTTATAAATCCAAATAACACCAAAATTGGATATAAGCTTAAACACAACAAAAGAAACAAGCCCTAATTTGTTTGGAATTTTTAGAAAAGTTTTTATATTTTCCTTTGATTTTCTTTTCCAAACAGTAACAAAAATACGTGTTTTTGAATTTTTTAAAATAACAAAAAGCAATAAAAATGTCCCAAAAAAATAGTGAAATTTTTACACAGTGGCATGAGCCATATTTTCAAATTTCACTCGATTTTGAGTTTATTTGCTATTTTATCCAACAAATAAAAGAGCTACAACACACATGGACCTAAATGTATGAAAACATAGTTCGGGAGGCTAGATATTGACATGTGCGAAAATCTTAGGGTTCAAAGCACAAAAATCCCAAACAATCAGCACATGTTCAATTAAAACCACGCACAGGGGTATAAATGCAAATTTCAGAAACTAAATTTCATTTCATAACGTAAACAAATCCCAAGCCCATACATGCAAAATGTCCCAAAATATCACGTGTCGATGCACGTGTCTCACACAGGCAGGGACTAAAATGTAAATAGATAAAAGTAGAGGTCCATATGTGAAATTGTCCAAGAGTGCAAACTTATTTAATAAACTAAACAAAAACTTATAAAAGCTGTAGGGGTATGGGCGCAATTACCCAGCCGAGGAGCGTGAGGGGAGCACGTAAGCGCCAGGTGTTGAGGCGTGGCTGGCTGCTGATGCAGCCATCTGGACGATCCAACAGTGATGGCGCAATTGCGAACGCGGGAGGAACGTGCTGGTTAGATCAGGGATCTAACGGCCTGACATGGCAGAGCACGGACGGTGGAGATGCAAATTGGTGCTGCAGGGCGATCCAACGGCTAAAAGAGGAACACCTTCCGGAAGAATTTCCCCGACACGCCGGAGACGATCCAGCTGGCCGATGGACGATCAGAAAGGGGGGTCTTCCTCGCGATGACACTCCGCATCGGGTGGTGGCCTCTGATGAAGCCTCCAACGGTTGGATCCTCCAACGAGGGAGGAGCAACCTGGAGTAGCTCCGGCGAAGGGATGGAAGCACGACTAGGGGGGTACCTGCACTTATTCATCTGCAAAACAAGGTTCTCGCTCGGAGGAGCACTCCGGCGGGGGTTATTGGCAAAAAGGGAAAGGTACGCGATGTGGATGAGCGGGGGAAGGCTTCGAAGGAGGCGACAGAAGGAACCCCACTCGATCTTGGCTCGGGTAGCCAAGATCGAGGTGATCAAATCATGAGAGAAGGGTGACGATGAGTCAGAGATGGGATCGGTACGAGTAGGATGGGCTGCCGGAGCTCCGGCCAATAGGGCGGAGTTGACATACAAAAATCAGAAATGGACGGTGTAAATGGATCTAACGGGTCTACCTAGCGGATGTAGTCGACTGTGCTGGAGATCAGAGAGCTCCTGGGGTCGTCACCTCGATGTCTCGTCGAGGCCAGAGTCTCGAGCTCGCTCGACGGCGGAGCACGGCAGCGAAACCACCGGATCAGTGGCTGCAGCTCACGAAACCTCGCTGCGACACCCTCCCTCGGTAGCTGTCACTCTAGAAAGAAGGATGGAGGTCCCAGGAGACGAAGGTGATAGCCAAAGATGGAGTGAAATGCAGTGGAGCTCATACCTTATAGTGGTGAAGATCCGGCAAAGAAGGGGTCGGGCAGGGCACGGTGGTGCACGGATCCCTAGGTAGATCCCCGGACGAGGGTCTCGGACCAGTCAACTATAATCGAGGCTCGGGGTTTTCAGAAATGGGAGGCGGATGCGATTGGGAAAATTAGGAGAACTCGGGTCAAAAACCAGATCCGCCTAGAAGGGGGTCCGCGGGGGAGAGTTGACCGAGGGTCAACAATCCCCCGAGGACCAATAGGAAAATTCCTTTTTGTAATTATTTGAAAATTCATTTAAAATTAATAAACGATTTTATTTTAGGAATGTTTGAACATGAAAAATGTTTATTATTTTTCAAATTATTTTTTGTGATATTTATTTATTTTTTGGAAAAATAAATAACGTATTTACATTTTATTTTATTATATATAGGTATATATACATATGTATTTTTTATTTTTATTTTTTAATTGTTTATTTTTGGATAATTATTCCAATTTTATATTTTATTTATTTAAAACATAAAATTTGGAATAAAAAGATATTTTTATTTTATTTTTATGATTTAATTACATTAGTTAAATAAATAGATCTATATACATATGTACATGGTATATATACGAGGTGGCACATGAATTTTTAATATTTTTATTTTATTTTTATGATTTTTATTTTTTTATAAATATGTACAAGGTAATAAGAATATATTTTTATTTAGAGGAAAATAAGATTATTTATATACATAGATGTATGTACACTATATTGAGCCGCCCTATCTCTCTCTACTTGGTTTCTTTTGCGGTCAGGCCCATGCTGAGCCTTCCTTATTCTAAATATTTCCCTCTTTTTTTTATTTCTTTATTCCTTTATTTTTAAACAAAAACATGCTAATTATGAATAATTACATGATGAATGCATGTTGGTAATTTATGATATTTACAGGTATTTACATGGCATTTTGTTGAGGTTTCTAGCTAAAATAAAGGAATAAGGAGTGATGAATGGGGATTCATCAGCTATCTCTTTGATATTTACCTAAAGTGCCAGGGTGTGATGAAACTTAATGAATATTGTTGATCAATGTGCGCAAACGTTTGGTAAAAGCAGTGGAGCTAGCCAACAAAAGGAAAGAAAAAAAGTTAAAGAAAAGCTCTATCATCCAAAGTCAAATTCCAAATGAGCTTCCACCAACAGCGAGCGCTCCCAAACATTTTCAAAGTGTCCACTTGGACCAATCACTAATTAGGACCAAGGAGTCAGGATGGCACCACAAAAGGGCTCTGCATCGTAAGCGGTACAAGTCTGGGTGTCGAAGGTATCTTAGATACTCAAAGGAGACACACCCCGGTGTACTACCAGAAAAACAAGTGCACACGACTCCAAATTCTCTTGACGGATACATTGATCAACAAAAATAAAATATACTTGTGTTGAGTAACAAGGAACTCGAGAGCCACCTTGTTCCAATGAAAGGGAGAGAAAATCAGACATAATCCTATGCCCTCCATCATCTAGCCGTCCATCTACACTTTCAAGTCTGACAAACTAATGAGACGATTGACTGAAGCAAGAATAGACTTATTCCCTATTGTTGAGAATTAGGTCTAGAGGAGAGTCTCCTGGATTGGAACTTTGGGTGATGTCGTGACTTGACTCTCATGAATGCAGTACACTAAAAATTATATTCTTATACTATATGTACAAAAAGAGAGTCTGAAAATTAGAGAAGTTGGGTTCCTTTTGATTATAGCATGGTTGAGCCCAGAATTTTAGGATCACTCAAATTAAGGGTCTTCTACGAATTGAGCCTTGAAAATTCACATGCACAGTCATGGATGTATTCAACTAAGTCATTCATTCATTTGATGCTCGGGGACGAGCATGGTTTTAGTATAGAATTGATGAATCCCGTATTCATCATGCTAAAATTGGTCATTTAGGCTCTGTTCTCCAACATTTACATGCATTTAATCATTAACAGAACATCATTAGTATTCATACATGTGTAAATAATATTTGTATTTCATCATGCATAATTGCATTAAAATCTTAAGTGTAAATTAGCCCAAAAAGCCACTAACTTCTCACATTTGTAAATAATTTATCTTAACTCCGATTGACCCTAAACCACCACCATTGTGTAGATATTACAAACTTCATTAAACAAAAAATACAAAAAATTACTAATCTCAAATAAGTGTCAAAAAGTCTCACAGTCTAATTTCACATCTGACGGACTAAAAAAGCGTATCTCTCACATACAATATCTGATTTTGGTCTACTCACTTTTAAAAAACTCCATTTTCAAATACCTTCAAAACAAGACCATCGTAAAATTCGGAATTCATTTATGAAAGTTGGGTTTTGGGCCTCTTTTACGCATTTTGACTTTTTGCTATTTTTGACCTGCGTTTTTATGTACATATTTAACCCTTTTATTTTTATTTCTTCCTCATTTGTGTTCTTTGATGAAACTGACCGAGTCCAAGTGTCCGTTGTGAGTTTGTACAAAAATTACGTGTTTCTTACTTCTATTTTACTTTTCTATTTTCTTATTTATTAAAAATCCAAAAAAAAAGATTAATGTGTAATTAATTTTCTTATATTTTTTCTATTTTTTCTATTTTTTCTATAATTTTTATCCTCATTAAAACCACAAAAACAATTATAAAACCATAAAAAGTCGGTTTTCTATACACACGGAAAACCACCAAAAATACCACTTCGCACAAATGACCTCTTTTGCTCATGGATCCTTTACGAAAGTTGTAGATCTCGTCGAGACAAACAACTTTCATGAAGGAAATTTTTCGATCCGAGGTCTCCTCTTATTTCTTTTCCCTCTTTAAATTTAAAATTTTTTGGGTGCCACGTGGCAGCTCCAGGGCATGCCACGTGGCACCCCCACCTGATGTACCTCTCTTTCCTCTCGCACGAGCCACGCACGTGCCGACTTCTCCTCCCACCTGTACGTGCGCGGCACGTGACCAACCCCCTCCCCCTTCCCCTACCTCCAGCCGTTACCCCCCTTCCCTCGCGTGACGCATGGCCGTTCCCCTCCTCCGCCTTCGTAACAGCCACTCCCTTCTGCTCCGGCCATTACAGGCACCGCTGTGCCTCCCTCCATGAAACGCCTCCACCTCCTATATAGCCTCTTGTCATCTGTCCATTTCAGAGATCTGCCAAATCTCCATTGCAGGTCGGTGACAGCGGCCCCCGGACGGTGTGATTCAAAGGGAACCACGTCCTCTACTGCCACCTTGCTTCGGTGAGCGGGTTGAGCTTCTCAGCGACCTCGTCGAGGCTGAAGCAAATATCAAGAGAGAGCTTCTGCTCCTCCAAACCTAGGAGAGTCCACCCGACGTCCATCTCCCTCGACATCAACACTCCTCCGCATCTCACCGCCGGCCACAAACGTCGCTCCTCGGGCGACGTGCTCGATGCGGGCTACTCCAGCTTCGCACCTTCACTCCGGCCCACCTCTGCTTCCACCGCACCAAGACCCTACGATCGAGCCTCACCGCCGCTCAATCATGCTCAAGCCCCCATCGCTCCCCCACCGATCACATCCGAGATCCTCCGTACGCCCCGCTTCGCGCCAGAGCCCTCCACCGCACATCCGCAACACCGCCCTCCACCGTGAAGACCAGCTCCGCCCGTGCCTCACTGCCCCGCTCCTCCCTTTCCGCAGACCAGTTCCGCTCGTCGCCTTCACCACCATTGGATCAGGGGATCCAACGGTTTGTGCCCCACCACGTCCCCCCAACCGAGCCTCTATCCAAGTCTCGAGGCTCGGGCCTCCGAACCACCCAGGCCAGCCATGCGAAGGCTCGGACCGTCCGAGCCTAAGCATCGGCCCAAGCTTCTGGCCCGCGCCCGAGCCATAGACTCAGCTACCCCGAGCCTCAGGGTCCACCTCCTAGCCTCTTGCGCACGTGCGCATTGGGAAAATTACAAAAAGGCCTCTAGTATTTCTAGATATTGCAAATATACCCCCGCCAGGGGTAAATTGCAGAGGAGCCCCTCAGACTTTGCTATATTACAGATAAGCCCCTCCAGGGATCTCTTTGTAAGAAGAACTTTATTTTATTTACAATTTAGTCCATGTAATTTATTTTAGCATATCTTTCTCATTCGATCACCGTTTTTAACATATAATATATCATTTTGAAGCTATTTTCATTCTCTACCATTTAGCATTGTTTGTGAACAGATCCGAGGTGGTTTATTGTTAATTATTATTTGAGAATCTTTGTTGGCATATGCAGGCTTATTTTGGCATATTCGTTCTTGAGAATTCCATGATAATTTTTGTAGAAATTAGGATGATGATTTTAATCTGATTAAACCTTCGTAATCATTGTTGATCATTCTCAATAGTTTTGATTTCATAGGATATTAATTTCGATCAAATTCTCTAAGATTTTTTCCAACTATTCAAGGAATTAAGTCAAAGACATTTGGAGGTCGGATATCTTGCTTCAAATTATTCTGAGCTTAAATTTATAAATCTGAAGCATTTAGTGAGATCCATTTTGATTTGTGATTTATTTGATGAAATTTTTGATCATATTATTGGAGGATTTACCACATTTCAAATCACATATCTTGGGCAGAATCATTTCTGTTTATTTTCCTTGCATAGCATTTTCATCATTGCATTATATATTTTCTCAACTCAGAAATTAATCAAGCATTAGTTAGTTATTTAATTTGATTTAAGACCACGCAACCAAGGATCACCGATCCCTGTGTTCGACCTTGGTAGACTTACCAAGTAAAAATATTCCACAACATTCACAGATTGTGGTATTTTGATCGACTGATTTTCACCTCCTATACTACAATCACCGATTATTAAAGAGGTAAATTTCACGTTCATCAGTATTGTGGGAGGAACACGTCTCATCATCGTGTCCGCAAGTGCCATCTTCGTAGATCGAACTTGAGTCAGGAGGATCTCTTGCTTTAGAGATCTTGTGATCGCAACCACGCTTCAAGAGGTATTTCTAATATTTTGTGGTTTGATGAAACGATGCAAGAAATGTTCTTGCGATAATGTGGTTTCTCGCTTGATTTAAAATTTTTAAATTCCGCTGCATCTTGCGACTAGCACGACTAGTCGCCCCGATCGCATAAGATGCGATCAACACACTTCTGTGATGCGCTTGAGGATTCCTCGTATCCTTCAAGCGATATCAGAGCCTTAGGTCGGAAAAGGTTTTGGATACGATCCGTAAACCTAGGACGACTTCTGTTTGAAAAGGTTGCGAAACTTTTTGCTGCATTTCAATTTTCATACCTCTATTTAATTGAATTTTTCGCACTGTTTAAATGGTTTAAACATGAATTTTTCAATTGATTTTGTTACCCTTTAAATAAGGAAACAATAGGATCTTAGTTTATGAAATTTGGATTTAATTTTCTCAAGATATGGCCCTTTGAATAAACATGTATTCATTGTTGCGGGAACTGTGAATCTAAACATGATTAATGAGTTTATTACTGTATTGATGCACCTCGAAATGCGTGAAATATCAATTGGATTCTATCATAAATCAAATTAGCAATCTTAGGAATCTGATTTTGCGTAATTTGAATTTAAATTGATAAAGATATGTTGATTTTAGTGAGTAGGGGTTACAGCTGAAAATTAACGAATTTGATCATGAACCATGTGATAGTCATTCAAATAAGTTGATGAAACTTAATTGTTAATTTTCTGAAATAATTAGTGATAAATATTTGTGAAATATTCAAAGAGATAATTATTTCATTGAATGATATTTCACTAACCAAGATGATAAGATAATTGATCTTGATTATTAATTGGTTGATATGAAATCATCAACAAATATTGTTTTCATGCAAAACCCTAGTTTATCCTACAATAGTTGTAGGACGACTTTTACATGCAAAACCCTCTTTCTTGAATAGGATTGGGGATTTGTTTAGCAAATCTCCTTATAATATTATCAAAATGGTTTTGATGAATATTATATGGTATAATTTCGATTGAAAAACTGATGAGCATCTCAAAGTACATAATGATCTATATGGCATTATCCTTTCCTGAGGTGGATATGGTGTCTAGTCGAGGAGCGTTGGGGTAGCGGGTTGCTCCGGATGTGGTCCGTCCCACTTCCGTCGGTACTGACCATGACAGCGGGTAGGGACTCGATAATGCCGAAGAAGTCAAAGTGTATTTTTCTAATTATTAAAATTTGAATAATTCGTACTTTGAGATTATACCTACTATTCAAGTAATAATCAAGTTTGTTGATTGATAATTGGAATTTATTATATCCAATTAAAAGCACTCTATGGGACGAAAGACCAAGAGCTGCAGAGTTAAGCGGTTGCCTAGGGTTGAATGTGAAATCAAAGACACTATCTTTACCCATGCAAGAATCGATGATGACTCTCCAATAAATATCCTCCCGACCTCTATGTTTGACAAGCTCAAACTCAGGCCAATCAAAAAGTCGAGAGAGATCGTTCAGCTTGCTGATCGATCCATCAAACAGTCTAGAGGAAATATTTCAGTCATCGTTACTTTCCAAGGTGCTCTACTCCAGGTGAACTTCACGATTATTAACATCGAGCACCGAGGAGAGTTTACCCAGTCTCCGATTATTCTCGGGAAGCTGTTCTTAGCCTCAGCTAAAGCGTATATAGATTGCGAGACTCGGGAGATCGATTTCTCAGAATTGGGAGCACTCCGACCTCACCCATTCTTTGATACACTTTACTCTAAGGTAACCCGCACATCCGCTGACAGTCGTGACCAGCGAGAGGTAGATGAGTCCCACCTCTCTGCTACACCTGAGAGACCGACTGCCCAGACGATCATTGCTTCTGAGACTCCCCACACCTCCACTTCATCAACTGCTTGCACCACCATCAGGTCAGCTTCTAAGGAGGACTCACGACCAGAAGCTATCATTAAGTCGGACACAACCATTGTTGATTGCCTTGACCATTTTGATGATCCGGCACAAGAGCCCAATAATGCCAAGCTGACTGAGACCACTAGCACCTTCCCAAGCCATGTGCTGACCCTTCAGGAATATTACAATCTATATGGTGACTCGTCTAATGAGGAACCCATGGTCAGCACCATACCATGTCTCGGACCTTCAAAGGAGACAACCAAGACTAAATTAACTCCACATAAAAACAAGGTTGCTCCCTCTTCTAGTCGGCTATTTAGTGAGAGGAAGTCGAGAATTGATTCCTCGAGGAGTCCCCCCGAACCTCTCAAGGCGCGTCTCACTCATCTCCCTCTCAATGATTCAGGTTCTAGAAAACCGACTAAGAAAGTTTCCTTCAACACACCAGAGAAGGAATTTTCTGAGGAGTCCTCATCTGGCCCGGACAAGGTAATTTATATGAGTGAGCTCAGTTCGGCTGTTCTCAAGCCTTATCTAAGCAAGCTGCCGTGTGTCGACCCTCGTTGGACAATCCCTACACCTCACTATTATTCATCTGAGGATGATTCCGACAGCAACATGTGTGTATATTATCCACCTCCTCGCGTCCGCAAGAAGGTTCGTCACAAACCTTCTTAATCCTTGTATATTCTCACTCTTTCTTGTATATACTTTCTCTCCCTCCCTCCCCAGTGATACGAATCACTCGCCCTGGCTCATCTCATTTCATTTTATGACTATACTTAGGATAACCAGATCCTAAGTATAGGGGGGAGAGTGACCCGCATCCATTCATTGTACATCCTCCAGATCACATCGGTCCTCATACTCACTCCTGTCCTATACTTAGGCTGACCAAAGCCTAAGTATAGGGGGGACCGATGCCCGCATTGTATATACTCAATCATTTTTTCCTCTTGCCCTCGTCCGCCCCATTGTTTGATCTTCTTATACACTTAGGCTGTCAAGAGCCTAAGTATAGGGGGGCGGTGCGACTTCTATACGATTTTTGTTATTTTAGCTCTCCTACGCTTAGCCCGAGCTATGTCTTTTTAGTCGCTTTTCGTGCTTTGAGGACATAGCACATGCTAAGTATAGGGGGGCGTGTATATATTACATATATACTTTACCCATAGCTCGTACTTTCGCGTATTTTCGCGTATTTTTATATATATTATGTAATAAGTACGGGGTGGGTAAAAATTGAAAAAAAAATTTGTATACTTGCATAATATGTATAAAACAAAATGTAAATATTACTCTTGTAATATTTGTTGTAAAATAGGATGTATACCAAAAAAAAATTTATACTATGTATATTATTACAAACTAAAAATTGTTGTAAAAATTGTTGTATGATAGAAAATAAAATGAAAATGTCAAAAATAAAGGCTTCTTATTTACTCTTGCATATCATCCTTGCATTTCAAAAAAAAGTCTTGCATTTCATACATAGCATGTCATCTACCTTTCATCTGCATATGCAAGGTGAAAAGCTAGTGGGTTCTGAACCGAGTTATGAGTAGAGATTGAGGATGGACTTGATTTGACTTTAATCCACCTAATTTCAGAGGAACCTTATAGGAACTGGAGTTAAGATTTCTCAGGTCAAGTGACTTAATTCTTTGAGTTCGCAAGTCTATGTTCACATGTCATCTTGATTAGTCTAAGTAGAATATCTCGTGCACACGCATGATTCTTTTAGACAATGACCTAACCTGGACAAGCACAATGCACGTAGCTCTTCATTGATGAGGTGGTGAGGAGGCAGAATCCTTTAGCTTGGAGTAGCACACGGGTGGAAACATCCGTCCTCCTCTAGGGAGGGTAGTGCATCTCAACCTAGTCTGGTGGTGTTGAAGTCTAAGGACAGGATGCTGTGGGTTGCAATAATGCTTCAAAAGAGGGATAGCCTGCTGGCTCAAGAGGAAAAACTCCTGATGTACATGTTGCACCTTGTATATAGTTCAAAAAAAGAAAAAAAAGGAAAAAAGAAAAAAATGCAAGAACTCCAAAAAATATATATAGACAGGCCAAAAAAAAATATTGCATGTCGGAGTATGTATATTAGCAAGAAGTCTGCAGCTGGATGACTTGGCTACACTGGTC
This sequence comes from Ottelia alismoides, assembly GCA_037367405.1. Taxonomy (NCBI): domain Eukaryota; kingdom Viridiplantae; phylum Streptophyta; class Magnoliopsida; order Alismatales; family Hydrocharitaceae; genus Ottelia; species Ottelia alismoides. The sequence continues at coordinate 409,948 of JAZKJV010000793.1, forward strand.
AGGCATCCCCGGATAGGTAGCTACACTGGCTACCGTCCGTTCTTTTCTCCACCCCCTCCTCTTGAGCTGGTCGCACTTGAACTTAGAAGGGAATACCCCGCTCCTCGAGGAAAGAGTTGCTAGACCGAGTTATTGAGTTACCTTGTTAGAGGAGGCTGGTTCTGAGCCATTTCTGATGTGGAGTTATTTTACACTTATACTGTACAAGTAAGAATCATAGTCATAAAAAATTTGCATTTGAGGATTTGTTCTGACCTGACTGTTGAGGCGTCTTGAATAGAATACTTGTGGAACTTGAAGTCTGTTAGGTCTTAAGTTCAGATCCCAATAAGGTTCCTCCACACAATTAATCCAAAGGTCGAGTCAAGCTCCATTTTCAACTTTTGTTCATGACCTTGGTATGGAACCCAATCTCATTTCACTCTCGCATTTCATTTTAGTTGCTCGGGGACGAGCAAGGTTTAAGTATAGGGGGTTGATGAATCTGTGATTCATCACTCTAAAAGTCGAATATAGAGCTTTGTTCCCGAGTAATTAGAGGGTTATTTCTATTTATATTGCATAATTAGCATTCATACATGCAAGCATAAGATCTGCATTTTAGCATTCATATCTGCATTAAATGAGAAGCCAAATTTACTTGTAAATATTCACCTGTATATTAGATAAAATACCTTATTTGTATATATTTTATACTGACTCCGAATCCAATAAAACCAACTCCATACTATATATATGACTAACACTAATTAAAGAAAATATCAAAAAATACTAACTTGTAAAATTGACCAATAAAACCCCAAGCCAAGTTTGAAACCATGGACCTTAAAATGTGCATATCTCTCTCATACGACCTCCAAATTAGGTCTACTCACTTTTAAAGTAATATACTTTCAAAGACCTTCTAAACAAGACCAATTTCATTAAAATCGGAGCTCGTATGCAAAACTTGGGTTTTGGGCCCCTTTTTTACATTGTACATAATGACCGTTTTACCCCTGTATTTTCTCATTTTATTTTCTTCATTATTAAAAATCCAAAAAAAACTAGATTAAGTTGTAAATATTCACCTCATATTTTCTCTATTTTTATTTTGATTTTATCTTATTGAAAAATGATAAAAAAATCACAAAAGATAAAATGTGGTATTTTATATCTATAAGGTACCACCCAAAAATACATTTTGTACAGATGATTTCCTTTGATTTTCAGCCCTTCACAAAAGTTGTAGATCTCGTCGAGACGAACAACTTTTGTGTTGACTACTTTTTGATTTAATCCCTTTTGTTATTTCTTTTTGATTTTCTTTACATTTAATCTTTGAATTTTCTGGGAGCGACAAATGGCCGCTCCTGGAGCCGTCACGTGTCACCCCATTTTTTAATCGTTTTATTAATTTCGGATTTATCTTATTATTTTCGGATTTATTATTTATTATTATTTTACTATTAATATTGTAATTATTTTTTGTTGCCTACTATACTATTCTATTATATTATTTATTTTATTCCCTTTTACCTCTTCTCCCTTACTTTTCTTCCACTCCAAGTTAATAACTCCCCACTTTCTCCACTACTCCATTCCCTCCACCCCTTCTCTAACTTCCTCCTCCTCCTCTTTATATTCACCCCTCATCCTCCATTTTCAACCATCCGTCGTTCTACGAGTGAGATAGGTTCTAGCTCCGTCAAAGCCGTGAGGTGACAGCTCCTTCTTCGACGTCGAGCGACGACAAGCCGAAGGCGAGATCCGAAGTGGAGAGATCGACCTCGTCGCAGCCGCATCCAAGCTGCATAGCTTCTACGAATTTTTGCCGAGTCGGATCGAGGCCATGACGGAAGCAGCACAACGCGGCTCCACTTTCGGCAATTCCAGGTAATTTCTCTCTCTACTTTGTCTTTTTTTATCTAACATTGTTTGCTCAACTTGTTTATCAAACAAAAATCACACCATCATTTTATTCATCACCACACCATTACCACCAATCATCATCAAATCATCCTCATCACACCATCCATTCATCTCTACAAATTTTATTTTCTGTTTGCATTGAAAAAAATACAACAAGAAAAAAATTACAAAAACAAAATCAAAAAAAATAAAAAAGGAAGAACAGGGAGGAAGCAGCTGCCGCCGCCACCCCCTGCCTCTACGCCACCACCGTCGGCGGCCGACCTCCGCAGCACCTCCAGCAACCACCCTCCCGCTGACGCCAGCAGCGGCTGGCGCTGCCCACCTCGCGCCGTCCAGCCCGATGCAGCCATCACCGCGACCGTGCCTCCAGCCATCACCTTCTACGGTGCGGACCCGCGCACCCACTCAGGCCGCCGTACAGCTGCACCCCTCGACCTCCTGCAGCCTCGCGCCGCCCGCTCCGCCGGTCGCGCAGCCGCGCCTCCAGCCATCTGCGCGCCAGCCCCACCGCTCCACAACAGCCAATCGCCCCTGCAAACTCCGCACAGCCGCACGCTGCACCTCGTGCGCCGCCACTATGCGTCAACGCACGCACCGCCGCGGCCTCAGCCCAGCGTCGCGCGCACGCCCCTCCATCTGCCCCGCTCGTCGGTCGCGCTGCCACCAAAGTGCGCCTCCCCTCGCACCGCCACCGGTCCTCCGCCCAGACGCGCCCCCGTGCCTCTCCTCCTCGCGCCTTCATCGAGCGAGCACCGCCCATCCCACGACGTCACCTCGCGCACAGCCGCCCTCGATCTCCGCCGCACGGCCCGCTGATGAATACCCATTCATCACTCTTTATTCTTATATTTTAGCTACAAAAACCTTTGCAAATACATGATAATTCATGTAAATACAAATAATTATCAAAAGCATGCATTGTATAAAGTTTAATAATTAGCATGTTTTTGTGCAAAAATAAAAGAATAAAGAGTAAAAAGAAAAAGAGGGAAATATTTAGAATAAATATTGAGCAACCTAACCCAAGGGAGGGCTCAGCATGGGCCTGACCGCATAAAAGCCAAAGTAGAGGGAGATAGGGACTCATGTGTGTAAATATACATGTAAATAAAATAAAAATATTTTCCTCCCAAAAAGAGACTAAAATTGGATTGTAAATATTTGTATATATTTATAAATATAAAATCAAGATAAAAATAGAAATATTAAAAAGAAAACAAAAACATCACTCATGTATATAGTCACCATGTATATAGTCCATTCATATTATATTTATTTAGCCTTATAAATAAATAAAATTAATTCCCAAAAACCTTGTACATATTCTATGTCTTATGATGTAAATAAATAAAATAAATTAAAACAAAAACAAAATAAAAATAACAAAATTAAAAATCAAAAATAATATTGTAAATATACCATGTATATGTATGTACATTTCTATTTATTTCACCTATGTATATGAATAATAAAAATAAAATAAAAATATCTTTTTATTCCTTATTTTATGATATAAATAAATAAAATATAAAATGAGAATAAAATTGTATAAAAACAACAAATTAAAAATCAAAATTAAAAACCCTATATTGTATATATACCTATGTATAGTACTATATTGTAAATACCCTATTTTTATTTTGAAAAATTAATTAAAAATCACCAAAAAATAGAAAAAATTAAAACAAAAATATTTCATGTTTTGATTTTTTAATAATTTTACCATCTACTATTTATAATTGATTTTTCAATTCTTTTCCACGTGGCAGCTTCCCATTGGCCCACGGGAATGTTGACCTCCGGTCAACTCCCTCCGCGGACCTTCTTCTCCAGCGGATCTCGCGCCCGACCTGACTTCTCCTCTTTTTCCGCGCTCGATCCGCTCGCCATCTCCGCAAACCCCGGGTCCTACTTCTTCTCCTTGCATCCGAGACCCTCGCCGGGGTATCCACCTCGAGATCCGCGCTTCACGCAGCCCTACCCGACCAACCCTAGTCGGACTCCTGGCCATATAAAGCTCGAGCTCCGCCACTCCATTTCGCATCTTTGGCTCCTCCATTCTACACCCAAGGACCTCCATCGCATTGGCGAGAGTGACAGCTCGCTCCCCGTGGTGTTGCAGCGAGGAGAGAGTGCGAGACCACTGATCCGGCGAGCAAGCGCCGCCGTGCTCCGCCCACAGCAGGAGCTCGAGCCTCGGGCCCCGACGACCCGCGGGGCCACGACCCAGAGCATCGCCAGCTCACCCACAGTCGACTCGACCACCCAGGTAGCTGTAGTTTCGTCTCTATTTCCTTAATTTCCGATTTCCCCCAAATCTCGCCATCACCGTTCATCTCCGATTCCGGCCATCTCCCACTTCGCATCGATCATTGGAATCCATCATCGCCTTCGCCCTTCCCTCGCGCACCTTCTTCGCACTTCCACTCAACCCAGCTCGCACAGGAGATGGGAATTCGAACTCCTCCGTCCACCCCCTCACCGGAGCTCGACCACTGCGCCTCACCGATCACTTTCACCACGCCTAACGGGGTCGAGGCAGTTTGCCCTCGACCCGCGAGTTTGCTGACACATTTTGCAGGTTCATCCAAGCCCATCTGAGGGCTTGGACCATCAGGTGCAGCAGCTTCGCCTCCGCCGACCTCGCCGGAGCTCCCCAAGGCTCCGTTGGGTCATCGGAGGCCTCCACTAGACGCGGAGGGCCCGTAGCTTCCTTCTCTGATCTTCAGCGAGCCTCCAGGAGAGTACCAGCGCCGTCACGAGCCCGGCGATGTTCGCCGGAGCCCTGTTCATCCACCATCCTTCTCCGTCGTCCGATCGATCCCGGGCTCCAGATCTGATCACGTTCGTCCATTCGAGGAGCAGCATTGACCGCCAGATCCTTTGGGGTTCGATCGCAACCATCCGTTTACCGAGGTTTAGCCACGCCGTGTTGCAGCCGTTAGATCTAACACATGGCTTCACCTCCTCCGTCCGATCCGAGCCAGGCCCCTTCGCACACCCGCGTCGCAGCCCAACCGTTCGATCTTCCACGTGGGAGCGTCCCAGCCGTCGGATCGCGTCGAGGGTTTCCTTTGTTGCGCGCCCCCTTCTCGTCACCGTCGGATCATTGACGTGGCACCATTTCAGCCCTCAGATCATAGTAAGGGGTTAATTGCTCTTAGGCCCCTCTAGTTTTCACATTTACTTTCTAGTCCTGTAAATATTTTGGAACCTTTATTTCCATTGGGTTATTTGCACTTTGGACCTGAGCTTTACTTTATTTGCACTTATGCCACTGTGTGTAGTGTAGCACGTGCATCGACACGTGCCTTTTGGGATATTTTGCATATTTAGTCCTGTTATTCTGCCATGTTATGGAATGAATGAATACTTTTGGTTAATTGCAGATATGCCCCTGTGAGTTGTTTTTATACGTATGTGCGTGATATTTGTGGGTAAATTACAAACAAGTCCTCGGACTTTTGGTACATGTTACCAAATAGCCCCAGAACTTTGTTTTTATTGCAAGTAGGTCCCTGAGTGCCCCAGACACGTGCTTTGCACGTGATTTCTTGGGATTTTTGCACCGGACCCCCCAGGACTTTCACTAATTGCGTTTAGGTCCCTATGTACTGTGCCATTGTGTTTGATTTTAATAAAATATCAAATCAACTCTAAATTCCATGAAAATTGGACACATGGCTCCTGCTATGTTGTAAAATTTTCTAGAATTTTTGGGGACATTTTTGAGTTCATTTGCTATTTTTAAAAAATCAAAAATATGCATTTTCTTTATTGTCTGATTTGAAAAATCACAAAAAAATATTAAAACTCATCTAAAAATTACAAAAAATAGCTACTGTTTAGTTTGTTGTGTTTGATTTTCTGGCCAATTTTGGTCATTTTTCATCGTATAAAACTCATAAAAATTGAAAAACACATGAAAAATCATAAAAATTATAATAAATAATCTAAAAATCCAAAAATAATAATTAAGGTGCCTAAATTTTCCTTGTTTCTTTCTCTATAGAGGAAAATTACCTCCAGGCTTATTGATGACTTTTAGATATTTTATCTAAGTCCCTTAAGCTCGGCTGGACAATACCTCCTTTTTCTGACCTTGTTTCATTTTTAGAAAATTAAATAAAAATTAGAAAAATCCCAAAAATTCACTAAAAACAGTAAAAACTATAAAATACACAAAGACATTTTTACTGGAATTTTTGCTCGATTTTTGATACATTAAATAATTACTTGAACTTGCTTGTTTCCTTTGCTCCTTTATTCTCCTTTTTAATTTAAAATCCAAAAAAATTTAAAAACACTTAAAAATCCACCAAAAATAGTTTCTCTTTATTTTTGATTCTTTTTGACTACTTCGTAGGCCGCAAGGCCATCACGTGCTCCTTGTGTTCGACCCTGGTCGATATACCAGGTTAATAAAATAGCAAGACCGCTATTGATTTTGATTTGATTTTATCTTATATTGGTGGTCTCTTTTTCTTGATTGACACAACCGAGTGATTGAGGTCGCGACGACCATTTAGTACCTTTACCTTAGTCGCTTGGCGTGTCATCAGAATGGCGCCGTTGCCGGGGAGCACGTCTTAGTAGTCGATTGATTTTTCCCATGGTTTTCTTTTCGCGGCTTTTTGTACATATTTTTGTATATATATTTGACCTGTTTATACATTTATCTGGTCTAACCACTCTTGTTTGTTTTCTTACGAGGGCCTGAGGACCGAGGCGGCTTTCTTCGGAAGTCGAGCAACCGCGGGAACCGGAGGCGGCTCTCTTCTTCGCAGAGCCGCAGGAGGGCGCGAGGAGCGAGTAGGAGTGTAGGAGCCGTGGGATAGCCGCGAGATTAGTGTAGCTTAGATTAGGTTTTATTTCCTGCATATTTGAACTGTTGTAATAACAGGTACACTCAGCAGGACTTGGACTCTCGGGTCTGTTTCACCGAGCACCGGTGTGCTCGGGGGAGCCATTTAGATTTTTCGCGGCTTTTTCGCGGTTTTAGCTTTTTAGCTGCCTTTTACGGTTTTACACGGTTTTTCTTGAGCCCCTAGACTTAGGATTTTCTGCTTGACTGTGTCGTAATTAGTAGGATCCCCACACTTAATTGCTTGCTTGTTCCTATAGATCGTAATTGGACCTACTAATAATTCATTAATAAAAATAGCTGAGTCGCTTTCCTGAGAGCCTACGCGCCGCGAGCCTGCCCCGTCAAGCGCTACTCCTGAACTCGACCTGTCAAGAAGAGGAGGGGTGGGTCTAGGCCGGACTCTTTGGATCGAGGGCGAGTGATCAGCTAAACGGTTCTGTCGAGTAGAAATTACCTGTTTAGGACTCGGTTTTCCCCGCTGCACCATATAGGTAGTTTCTCTTCAGTCTTTACATTTCTGCGCGGATCATCTTGCATGTAGACTGCTGGAGTCAGGTACGCATTTCTATCTCTGCATGCATCATTGACTTCTCGCGCATCGGCTTTTACGTCTTCTCCCCCTGTTTTTGACTTAATAACCAGGCGAACCGAAAAATTCGTTAGGCGTTTTTGCTTGCATTAAAAAAATCTAAAAAAGAAAAACCATAAAATTGGGACTGCTAAAACTATCGACCCTAAAAGACACCTCACCTAAAAATTTGTCTTGGGGAGAGCAACCCCCTCATTGCTTGGTTTGATTGTGCAAGAGAGTGACCCGTACACTAGGTAAAGCCCTCCGGTGCTTATCTCGACTGACTACCGACTCTTCTGTGCGGGACAGTCGATTGAGAAAGTATAGGGTATCCCAGCAGGTCACGTAATCGCTCTGATATTTTGATTGTTCACCAAAATAAAAATTGACAAGATAATTTGACTGAGCCTTTACGGTCTTCAGCTCGCGTTGCGTCGGTGAACTGGGGGTTTGCTTTTGATCATAGTTTTTCCAGATCTCATCCGCCTTACTCTCCAGATCACGATGATGGGCAGGAGGTCTCTTAGGCAGCCTCTGGCTGTACTGCTTTTTAGCACTCCTGACCATTCATCTAGGTCGGTTCGTGGGAGCTCAGACCTGCTCTCCGAACCCGAGTATGACTCCGCCCTGTTCCCCCTCGACCACCCTTCTCTTTCTAATTCAGAGATACCAGTGCCAGAGGAGAGACAGACAGATGATTTATCAGCACCTGAGTTCGGTTGCTTTGATTTTTCAGAGACGATGGCCGACAGTTCCGATGATCGCACCGGAGGTCCACGAGGAGAGAAGCATTTCGTTCTGGACCAGGGTTTGATCAACTCCACCCTGATCGCCTCCCTCGAGTCAGTGCAGTAGCAGTTGATGGATCAGGGAGCATTCATGATGGACATGAGGAGAGAGCTTGAGAAGATGAGAGCCAACCGCGAGAACCGCGGAGGAGGAGGAGCAGGACCCGACGATGCGGCAGCTGCCGCCGCAGCCGCAGCCGCGGCAGCAGCCGCAGCAGCAGGAGGAGCACCACCACCACTTAGATCGATGCGGGAGAACCACATTCCTGGATCGACCTTGACACACCGCTGGGTGGTACTTCCAGCCATCGTGGGGGACTTCAAGTTCCCCCCGAACACTTTGCAGCTCTTACCTCGGTTTCACGGTTTGACGACAGAGGAGCCTCATCTCCACCTGCAGGAGTTTGAGATGATATGCAGTACTTTCCACGATCGTCAGGTGGACCAAGACACGATTCGGATGATTGCCTTCCCCTTTTCCTTGGCAGACAGAGCAGCCACCTGGCTGAAGCACTTGGGGAAGTTCGTCTACACTTGGGAGCAGCTCCGCGTCGAGTACTTGCACAAGTACTATCCACTCGGGCGGACGAATGCCGCTAGAGCCCTGATCAGCAACTTCTCCATGCTCCCCACTGAGCAGTTCCATGAGGCATGGGAGAGGTTTCGAGAGCTGACCGACAGATGCCCGCACCACGACATTTCCAAGCCGAACCTTGTTCAGAGCTTCTTCAGCGGGCTGACACCAGAGTTTCAGGGCTTGGTGAACGCTTCTTGTGGCGGGTCTTACTTCTCCAAGGATCACGACCATGTCTGGGCCATCTACGAGGAGATGGCCGAGAGCTACATGGTGATGTCCCAGACCAGGTTGTACACTCAGGGCAGACCCCAGCAGCCAGGACCCGTGCAGTACCAGAGGATAGCAACGGTCGACGCCGGTCCTTCCAGTTCGTCCGCAGTAGCAGCAGCACAGGCAGAGTCCACAGCTGCGGACATGGGCATCATTAGCGAGAAGTTGGATCGGATGGAGCTGATTGAGAAGAAGCAGTGTCAGGGCATCACTCAGATGGAGCAGATGGCACAGACTCTGAGCGACATGAAGAACCAGCTCATGTGTCTCCAGGAGGCACAGACGGCTTCCCAGTCCCGTCTTCTGTCACGAGGCAATCACGGTAGCAGCAACAGCTCGTCCCAGCGCTCCAGCTCACACCAACAGCCTAGATAGGTTCACCTTGTACAGGCGGAGTGATGAATACCCATTCATCACTCTTTATTCTCATATTTTAGCTACAAAAACCTTTGCAAATGCATGTATATTCATGTAAATACAAATAATTATCAAAAGCATGCATTGTATAAAGTTTAATAATTAGCATGTTTTTGTGCAAAAATAAAAGAATAAATAGTAAAAAGAAAAAGAGGGAAATATTTAGAATAAATATTGAGCAACCTAACCCAAGGGAGGGCTCAGCATGGACCTGACCGCATAAAAGCCAAAGTAGAGGGAGATAGGGGCTCATGTGTGTAAATATTCATGTAAATAAATAAAGGTATTTTCCTCACAAAAATAGACTCAAATTGGCTTGTAAATATTTGTACATATTTATAAAGATAAAAACAAGATAAAAATAGAAAAATTAAAAAGAAAACAAAAACATGACTCTTGTGTGTAGTCATCATGTATATAAAACAACCATCTTTTATTTATTTAGCCTTATAAATAAATAAAATTAATTTTTAAAAATTTTGTAAATATTCTATATGATATGGTGTAAATAAATAAAATAAAAACAATTAAAACAAAAACAAAATAAAAATAACAAAAATTAAAAGTCCAAAAATACTTTGTAAATATACCATGTGTATATATGTACATATCTATTTATTTCACCTATGTATATAAATATAATAAAAATATCTTCTTATTCCTAATTTTACGATATAAATAAATAAAAATATAAAATGGGAATAAAATTGTATAAAAATAACAAATTAAAAATCAAAATTAAAAATCTATATATTGTATATATACCTATATATAGACCTACTATGTAAATACACTATTTTTTTTGAAAAAATTAATTAAAATCACTAAAAAATAGAAAATATTAAAACAAAAATAATTTATGTTTTGACTTTTTAATAATTCTGCCATTTACTATTTATAATTGATTTTTCAAATCTTTTACACGTGGTAGTTTCTCATTGGTCCACGGAGATGTTGACCTCCGGTCAACTCCCTCCGCGGACCTTCTTCTCCAGCGGACCTCGCGCCCGACCCGACTTCTCCACTTTTTCCGTGCTCGATCCGCTCGCCATCTCCCTAAACCCCGGGTCCTAATTCTTCGTTGCAGATCCGAGACCACCGCCCGGGGTGGATCTTAGGGGTCCGTGCCTCGACGTTCGCACCCGACTCCCATTTAGCCGGACCCCTAGCCACTTAAATACCCAGCTCCGCCACACGATTTCTCTATCTTTGGCTCATTTGCTCATCTACCCTTGACCTCCACTGTGTTGGCAAGAGTGACAGCTTGCTCCAGCAAGTGTCGCAGCGAGGAGAGGGGCAGTGGCCCATCGATCCGGCGAGTATCACCATCATGCTCCGCCCTGAGCTGGAGCTCAAGCCTCGGACGTCGGCGCTCCGTGAGGCAAAGACCCAGAGCTGCGCAAGCTCGACCACAGCCCATTCCTTCACCCAGGTAGACCTGTCGTTCCTTCTTTTTCGCTAATTTCAGATTTCCCCCATTTCGCTCCGCCGCCGTTCCCCGCCGATTTCGATCACGTCCGACCTCCGTTCGACCATCAGGCTTGGCCATAGCCTCCGCCTTCCTCCCGCGCACCTTCTCCATACCTCCATTCAACCTAGCTCGCACAGGAGCTGGGGCTCGAGCTCCTCCGTCTACACCCTCGCCGGAGCTCGCCCATATCGCACCACCGACCACCTTCACCCCGCTTAACCGGGTCGAGGCAGTTTGCCCTCGACCCGTGAGCTGTTTGGTCTATTTTGCAGGTGCATCCAAGCCCATCTGAGGGCTTGGACCATTGGGTCCAGTAGCTACAGCTCCGTCGACCTAGCCGGAGCTCCCTAGAGCTCGGCTGGGTCATTGGAGACCCCCATCCGACGCGGAGGCTCACGCCGAACCTTTTCCGATCATCAGCGCCCCGCGAGGAGGCTCGGAGCGAGCGCGCTGGGCCAGCGAAGTTCGCCGGCCACATGTTCTTCGAGGATCTCCAGCAGGCGTCAGATCAGCCTCCCGCTCCAGTTCTCATCTGAGCCGTCCATCCCAGGAGCAGCAGCCACCGTCAGATCAGTGGAGGACTGATCCCAACCGTCGATCCAGCGATGCTTCGTCCACTACGCATGAGGATCGTCCGATCTCCACGTGGCATAGCCTCAGCCGTCCGATCACTGTGAGGACCTCAGCGTTGGAGTGCCACCCGATCCAGACCATCCGATTCTCCACGTGGCGTCCATCCAGCACCCCGCATTAATAAAGGGTAATTTACCCTTAGGCCCCCTCCTTTATTTTATTTTGCATTTAGTCCTGTAATTATCTAGTGTAGTTGTTTAGTTTTTGGTACAATTGCATAGAGGACCTGCACTTTATTTTCTTCGCATTTACCCCCCTGTGTATGGTGTAGCACGTGCTTCAACACGTGGTTTTCTGGGCTTTTTGCATATTCTACCTTGTGGTTCTAAGATGTTACGGATTAAATGAAAACTTTTGGATATTTGCATTTATACCCCTGTGCGTGATTTATTAGTGCATGTGCGTATATTCGTGGGTTATTTACAGACTACCCCCTGGACTTTTGGTACCTGTTACCAAATAGTCCTCGGAAGTAGTTTTTATTACATTTGGGTCCCTGAGTGCCCCAGGCACGTGCGACGCGCATATTTACCTGGGAATTTTGCACCAGACCCCCCAGAACTCCTGGTATTTGCACTTTGGTCCCAATGCACAGTACCTCCGCTTTAGTTTTGAATAAAATAGCAAATCACCTCCAAATTTGATGAAAATTAGATATATGGCTCCTGCCATAGTGTAAAATTTTCGAGAATTTTTGGAGACATTTTTGAGTTGATCTGATATTTTTAAAAATTCAAAAACACGTATTTTCTTTACTGTTGAACTTTGAAAATCACAAAAAAATAGTAAAACTCATTTTAAAATTACAAAAAAATTAGTTGCTTTTTGTCTTTGCTGGCTTGATTTTCTAGCCAATTTTGGCTATTTTTCATTACTTAAAACACCTAAAAATTGAAAAACACTTAAAATCTAATAAAAATTCTAATAAATAAATTAAAAACCCAAAAATAATAAATTAGGTGCCCAATTTTTCCTTGTTTTCTTCTCTTTACAGGACAATAACTCCCGGTTAACTTGGGCCTTCTAGATATTTTATCTAGGTTCCTTTAGCTCGGCTGGACAATACCTAAATTTTCAGTCCTTGTTTTATTTTTAGAAAATTAAATAAACATCAGAAAAATCACAAAAAATCACTAAAAACAGTAAAAATTATAAAACACACAAAAATATTTTTATTACAATTTTTGGTTGATTTTTAGTGCATTAAATAAATTGTTGAAGTGTGTTGCTTAGTTGCTTTTCTTTAGTTTCTTAATTAATTAAAAATCCAAAAAATATAAAAAGATTTAAAAACCACCAAAAACACTTTTGTATCTCTTTCCTTCGATTTTTGACTACTTCGTAGGCCGCAAGGTCATTACGTGCTCCTTGAGTTCGACCCTGGTCGCTATACCAGGTTTAATTAATAGCAAGACCGCTATTGAGTTTGATTTGATTTTATCTTTGATTGGTGGTCTATTTTTCTTGATTGACCGCATCTGGTGACTTGGGTCGCAACGACCATTGTAGATACCTTTACCTGAGTTGCCTTGGTTTTAGGTGTCATCGGAATGGCACTGTTGCCGGGGAGCACGGCTTAGTAGTCGATTTTTGAGTTTTTCCGCGTTTTTTCTTTTCGCGGCTTTTTGTATAGATTCCTGTAGATATATTTTTCTGACATTATTTTTTTTACAATAATCTGGTCTGACACTTGTCTTCTTTCTTGCGAGGGCCCAAGGACCGCGGAGGCGACTTTCGAGGAGCCGACGCAACCGCGGGATTCGGAGGCGGCTCCTTTCTGCACGGAGCCGCAGGAGAGAGCGAGAGAGGAGCTGAGTGAGAGAGGAGCTTAGATTAGTTTTATTTCCCGCTTATTTGAACTGTTGTAATAATACAGGTACTCAGAGACACTTGGACTCTCGGGTCTGTTTCGCCGAGCATCGGTGTGCTCGGGAGACCCATTTAGATTTTTCACGGCTTTTTCGCGGTTTTAGCTTTTTAGCTGCCTTTTACGGTTTTCAGCGATTTTTCTCGAGCCCCTAGATTTAGGATTTTCTGCTTGACTGTGCCGTAATTAGTAGGATCCCCAAACTTAATTGCTTGCTTGTTCATATAGAACGATAATTGGACCTACTAATAATTCACTAATAAAAATAACTTAGTCGCTTTCCTGAGAGCCTACGCGCCGCGAGCCTGCCCCGTCAAGCGCTACTCCTGAACTCGATCTGTCGAGAAGAGGAGGGGTGGGTCTAGATCGGACTCTTTGGATCGAGGGCGTGTGGCTAAGCTAGACTGTTCTGTCGAGTAGAAATTGCCTATTTAGGACTCGGTTTTCACCACTGCACCATTTAGGTAGTTTATTTCCAGTCTTTTAAATTCTGCGCGGATCATATTGCATGTAGAGTGCTGGAGCCAGGTACGCATTTCTATCTCTGCATGCATCATTGATTTATCGCGCATCGGCTTTTTTGTCTTCTCCCCCCTGTTTTTGACTTAATAACCAGGAGAACCGAAAAATTCGTTAGGCCTTTTATTTGCATTAAAAAAATCTAAAAAAGAAAAACCATAAAATTGGGACTGCTAAAACTATCGACCCTAAAAGACCTCACCTAAAAATCTGTCTTGGGGAGAGCAACCCCCTCATTGTTTGGTTTGCTTGCGCGAGAGAGTGACCCGTTCACTAGGTAGAGCCCTCCGGTGCTATTCCTGACTGACTACCGACTCTTCTGTGCGGGCCAGTCGGTTGGGGTAGCATCGGGAATCCCAACAGGTCACGTAAGCGCTCTGATAGATTGTTTGTTCACCTAATAAAATTTGACAAGATAATTTGACCGAGCCTTTACGGTCTTCAGCTCGTGTTGCGTTGGTGAACAGAGGGTTGCAGTCATCCTTCGTTCCTCGTCCCTATCAGCAGGGACAGTCTTGGAGGCGAGAGCAGCCTCACCAGCCACACCAGCAGCAGCACCCTTCTACCTACCCCTCTCAGCAGCAGCAGCACCAGTTCCAGCAGCCTCATTACCAGAGAGGCTACCCGTCGGGCTCTCATGGTCCACCACACGAGAGCCCCGCCTTGGACGACATAGCCAGCCTCCTCACGGACCAGCAGGCTACTTTCAGATGGGAGATGGACGAGTTCCGCTAGGAGATGCGGGACATCGTGAGAGGGAAGGCCGCCATCCCTGCCCAGATAGAGCTGAATCCCAACAGCCTGAAGCGGAAATCTGAGCAGGTAGTTTGTACTGAGTATACCACTCCTAGTGATGCATTTGTTGATATGACTGGATATTTGTTTGATACTGATTTTGTCACACTTAGGAGCGGTAGGATGCCAGCAGGCGGCGTCTCGTCTGAGCGATCATGGTACGGGCATCGGTCAGTCAGCTCACGAAACCTCTCCCATGCCTCATGGAATTGCTCGTTGGGGAGCATGGAGAAGTTGCTGATGAGGGCTCTCGCTGCATTGGTCCGCCCGAGTGGTTAGTACTTGTTCAAGTACTCGGTGCGGAGCTGCTCCAAGGTGTAAACGAACTTCCCCAAATGCTTCAGCCAGGTGGCTGCTCTGTCTGCCAAGGAAAAGGGGAAGACAATCATCCTGATAGTATCCTGGTCCACCTGACGATCGTGGACAGTGCTGCATATCATCTCAAACTCCTACAGGTGGAGATGAGGCTCCTCTGTGGCCAAACCGTGGAATCGGGGAAGAAGCTGCAAAGTGTTCGAGGGGAACTTGAAGTCCCCCACGATCGCTGGAAGTACCAACCAACAATGTGTCAAGGTCGACCCGGGATTGTGGTTCTCCCGCATCGATCTAAGTGGTGGTGGTGCTCCTCCTACTCCGCCCGCTGCTGCTGCTGCTGCGGCTGCTGCCGCGGCTGCGGCTTGGCTGCTGCTGGGGCTGGGTACCTCCACTCCCCCACCTGAATCCGGGATGGTCTCATCGGATCCCAGGCTGAGGACGGTCATACCAAATCCCGTTGACATCCATCAACGGCTCTGCATCGTACTGGGCTGGCGGGAGTACTGCCAGAGGCTGATCCGGCTGGTATAACACCATCTGCATGTCTGGAGATGGTGGTGACTGGTAGGAGGGTTGCTGCTGGTACGGCTCCGCCTGTACAAGGTGAACCTATCTAGGCTGCTGGTGTGAGCTGGAGCGCTGGAACGAGCTGCTGCTGCCGCCGGTATCGCCTCGCGACTGAAGACAGGGCTGTGAAGCCGTCTGTGCCTCCTGGAGCCCTTCAGATGGGGAAGGGGAAGAAAAGAGAAAAGATCTAAAAAAGAGAGAGCAGGAGGAGTTCAGCCAGAGCATGATTGACAGATTTCATATACAGCTGACCCTTCAGGAGGCTTTGCAGCACATTCCCCTTCTTCAGCGATCATTGAGAGACAGGACTACAGTCAGGAGGAGGAGGAGGAACCACCATTCAGAGATTCATGTGCTGACGAAAGCCACGTGTTTCGCGATCCAGAACCGTCTGCCGGCCAAGAGGCCAGATTCAGGAGCCCCTTATGTCAGATGTCATATCAGTGAGCAGAGGTTTGACCGTACTCTATCGGATAGCGGATCGTCGATCAACCTCCTTCCGGCAGCCCTTCTCGACCGCTTCGAGTTGGGCACTCTTAGACAGAGCAAGATAGTCCTTCAGTTTGCTGATAGATCTGTCAAGAGGCTGAAGGGGTTGTTGCGAGACGTTGTCGTCACTATTCAGGGTCTGCAATTCCCCGTGGACTTCGTAGTGTTGGACATGGAGATCCCTGATTCAGTGACGGATACCCCCATCATTTTAGGTCGCCCGTTCTTGGCCACAGCCAAGGCAGTGACCGACCATGATAGTGGGAAGGTATACTTTCGCGTCGAGGGCGAGAGTGTACAAATAGAGACGGTCGAGGACTACAGAGCCAGAGAGAGATCATGCTCAGAGACCACTTCAGATACAAAGCAGCTGACAGATGCAGGGCTAGACATCCACCAGGACTGTGATTTTGTGATCACAGATGATGAAGCAGTTTGGGCAGACCCAGCAGCACAGGCCATCCTCTCATTTTCAGACACCGCTGATGCAGAGATGACAGCAGAGGAGAGCTTGGAGAGCACATTCCTGGTTCATGATACTTTAGAGGCAGCAGAGCAGGTTCTCGACCGCGACACAGATTTTGGTGATGATGGTGGTACTGATGCCACCTTGTGTGATGCAGATCCCTCGGAGTCAGAGTCTGAGTGGGCAGATTGTGATGATTACATGCCAACCTGATTTCCACTGAGTGGGCCGGCAAAGTTCGCCGGCTACCTGTTCTTCGAGGATCTCCAGCAGCCGTCAGATCAGCCTCCCGCTCCAGTTCTCATCTGAGCCGTCCATCCCAGGAGCAGCAGCCACCGTCAGATCAGTGGAGGACTGATCCCAACCGTCGATCCAGCGAGGCTTCGTCCACTACGCACGAGGATCATCCGATCTCCACGTGGCGTAGCCTCAGCCGTCCGATCACTGTGAGGACCTCAGCGTTGGAGTGCCACCCGGTCCAGACCATCCGATTCTCCACGTGGCGTCCATCCAGCACCCCGCATTAATAAAGGGTAATTTACCCTTAGGCCCCCTCCTTTATTTTATTTTGCATTTAGTCCTGTAATTATCTAGTGTAGTAGTTTAGTTTTTGGTACAATTGCATGGAGGACCCTGCACTTTATTTTCTTTGCATTTACCCCCTATGTATGGTGTAGCACGTGCTTCGACACGTGTTTTTCTGGGCTTTTTGCATATTCTACCTTGTGGTTCTGAGATGTTATGGATTGAATGAAAACTTTTGGATATTTGCATTTATACCCCTGTGCGTGATTTATTAGTGCATGTGCGTATATTCGTGGGTTATTTACAGACTAGCCCCTGGACTTTTGGTACCTGTTACCAAATAGTCCTCGGAAGTAGTTTTTATTACATTTGGGTCCCTGAGTGCCCCAGGCACGCGCGACGCGCGTGTTTACCTGGGAATTTTGCACCAGACCCCCCCAGAACTCATGGTATTTGCACTTTGGTCCCTGTGCACAGTACCTCCTCTTTAGTTTTGAATAAAATAGCAAATCACCTCCAAATTTGATGGAAATAGGAAACATGGCTCCTGCAATAGTGTAAAATTTTCGAGAATTTTTGGAGACATTTTTGTGTTGATTTGATATTTTTAAAATTCAAAAACACGTATTTTATTTACAGTTGAACTTTGAAAATCACAAAAAAATACTAAAACTCATTTAAAAATTACAAAAAAATTACTTACTGTTTGTCTTTGCTGGCTTGATTTTCTAGCCAATTTTGGCTATTTTTCATTACTTAAAACACCTAAAAATTGAAAACACTTAAAATCTTATAAAAATTCTAACAAACAAATTAAAAACCCAAAAATAATAAATTAGGTGCCCAATTTTTCCTTGTTTTCTTCTCTTTACAGGAAAAATACCTCCCGGCTATCTTGTGGCTTCTAGATATTTTATCTAGGTTCCTTTCGCTCGGTTGGACAGTACCTACAGTTTCAGTCCTTGTTTTATTTTTAGAAAATTAAATAATCATCAGAAAAATCACAAAAATTCACTAAAAACAGTAAAAATTAAAAAACACACAAAAATATGTTTACTAGAATTTTTGGTTGATCTTTAGTGCATTAAATAAATTGTTGAAGTGTGTTGCTTAGTTGCTTTTCTTTAGTTTCTTAATTAATTAAAAATCCAAAAAATATTAAAAGATTTAAAAACCACCAAAAACACTTTTGTATCTCTTTCCTTCTATTTTTGACTACTTCGTAGGCCGCAAGGCCATTACGTGCTCCTTGAGTTCGACCCTAGTCGTTATACCATCTTAAATTAGAAGCAAGGCCGTTATTGAGTTTGATTTGATTTTATCTTTGATTGGTGGTCTATTTTTCTTGATTGACCGCATCTGGTGACTTGGGTCGCAACGACCATTGTAGATACCTTTACCTGAGTCGCCTTGGTTTTGCGTGTCATCACGGAGCCGTACCAGCAGCCGCAGCCCACTTACCAGTCACCACCATCTCCAGACTTGCAGATGGTGGTATACGAGCCTGATCAGCCTCTAGCAGTACTCCCGCCAGCCCCGTACGATGCAGAGCCGTTGATGGATGTCAACAGGATTTGGTATGACTTCCCTCAGCCTGGAATCCGACGAGACCATCCCGGATTCAGGTGGGGGAGTGGAGGTACCCAGCCCCAGCAGCAGCCATCTGGTCAGAGAGGCCAGTACAGCCAGCAGAGAGAGCACCACAAGCAGCAGCAGCCCCCAGTGTACCATCCACAGCAACAGCAGCAGTCGTCCTACGGTCCTCGTCCCTACCAGCAGGGACAGTCTTGGAGGCGTGAGCAGCCTCACCAGCAGTAGCAGCAGCATCACTCATACCCCTCTCAGCCACAACAGCAGCAAGTCCAGCAGCCTCACTACCAGAGAGGTTACCTGTCGGGTTCCCATGAGAACCCTATTTTGGACGACATAGCCTGCCTCCTCACGGATCAGCAGGCTACTTTCAGACGGTAGATGGACAAGTTCCGCCAGGAGATGCGGGACATTGTGAGAGGGAAGGCCGCCATCCCTGCCCAGATTGAGCCGAACCCCAACAACCTGAAGCAGAAATCTGAGCAGGTAGTTTGTACTGAGTATACCACTCCTAGTGATGCATTTGGTGATATGACTGGATATCTGTTTGATACTGATTTTGTCACACTTAGGAGCGATAGGATGCCAGCAGGCGGTGCCTCGTCTGAGCTACATCATGAGGATCCACCTAGAGCGCCTGACGAGGAGGATGACGACGGTGGTATTGATGCCACCAAGGATGCTGATACCACCGGCGGTACTGATGCCGCCGTTTCACCAGTTCGAGGAGGTGGTACTGAGGCCACTCCTGATGCCGAGCCAGAGCGCGGTACCGAGGCCGCGAGTCTTCCAGCTGAGCCAGCCGATGGTGGTACTGAGGCCACCAGAGTTCATGTAGAGAGCTCTGTTGTTTTTCCTTCACCTGATGTATCTCTGAACAGTTCTGTGAATAAAGGAAAGGGTTTATTTTCTTCTGGTCCCACTGTGGTGCATGATGTATGTGTGGATCCAGTCATCAAACCGTCTAGACCCTTTTCTAGTCCTTTATCTGAGAAGGATCCAGTGATCCCCTTCCCTAGAGCCCTTCAGATGGGGAAGGGGAAGAAAACAGAAAACCCAAAAAAGAGAGATCAAGAAGAGTTCAGCCAACAGATGATAGATCGTTTCCACATACAGCTGACTCTTCAGGAGGCTTTGCAGCACATCCCCCTTCTTCAGCGTTCGTTGAGAGACAGGACCACGGTCAGGAGGAAGAGGAGGAACCACCACTCTGAGATCCATGTGCTGACAAAAGCCACGTGTTTCGTGATCCAGAACCGTCTACCGGCCAAGAGGCCAGATTCAGGAGCCCCTTATGTCAGATGTCATATCAGTGAGCAGAGGTTTGACCATACTCTATTGGATAGCGGATCGTCGATCAACCTCATTCCGGCAGCCCTTCTCGACCGCTTCGAGTTGGGCACTCTTAGACAGAGCAGGATAGTCCTTCAGTTTGCTGATAGATCTGTCAAGAGGCCGAAGGGGTTGTTGCGAGACGTTGTCGTCACTATTCAGGGTTTGCAATTCCCCATGGACTTCATAGTGTTGGACATGGAGATCCCTGATTCAGTGACCGATACCCCCATCATTCTCGGTTGCCCGTTCTCGGCCACAGCCAAGGCAGTGACCGAACATGATAGCGGGAAGGTATACTTTCGCGTCGAGGGAGAAAGGGGACAAATAGAGACGGTCGAGGACAGTAGAGCCAGAGAGAGATCATGCTCAGAGACCACTTCAGATACAGAGTAGCTGACAGATGCAGGGCTAGACATCCACCAGGATTGTGACTTTGTGATCACAGATGATGAGGCAGTTTGGGCAGACCCAGCAGCACATGCCATCCTCTCATTTTCAGACACCGCTGATGCAGAGATGACAGCAGAGGAGAGCTTGGAGAGCACATTCCTGGTTCAGGATACTTTAGAGGCAGCAGAGCAGGTTCTCGACCGCGACACGGATTTTTGTGACGATGGTGGTACTGATGCCACCTTGTGTAATGCAGATCCCTCGGAGTCAAAGTCTGAGTGGGCAGATTGTGATGATTATATGCCAGACCTGATTTCCACTGAGCCTACAGCTGAGGAGGAGGTAGATGCCGAGCAGATCAGAGACAGTTCAGTTGAGCAGCCTTCTTCAGACCTAGTTTGCGAGAGCAGGCTCTCATTCTCCCAGGTAGATTTGGCAGCATACACGCATCTTCTTTCGAAGCCAGATTTGCCAGCACCCAGTTGTCCAGAGCTGAAGCCACTTCCTGTGTCGCTGAAGTATAGATTCCTTGCGGGTGAGCATGAGATGTACCCAGTCATTATCTCAACCGATTTGACTGGAGAGCAGGAATCCCGTCTGATGGGGGTTCTTGAAAAGAACCGCAAGGCAATAGGATGGAGCGTAGCAGATCTCCATGGGATCAGTCCGACCCTGTGCTCCCACCATATCTATCTCGAGGATGAGGCGAAGCCGTCGCGTGAGTTCCAGCGACGGCTGAACCCAAATCTGAGAGAGGTTGTCATGAAGGAAATTTCGAAATGGTGGAGCGCCGATTTTATCTATCCCATCTCCGACTCCAAGTGGGTCAGCCCTTTGCATGTGGTGCCCAAGAAGACGGGCATCACTACAGTGATTAGCGAGTCTGGAGAGGAGATTGCTACACGAGTACCCACTTCTTGGCGGGTTTGTGTTGACTACAGGAGACTCAACCAGGCCACCAAGAAGGATCATTTCCCCATGCCCTTTATTGATCAGATTATTGAGAGACTGGCAGGGAAGAGCCATTAGTGTTTTCTGGATGGGTACTTGGGCTACAACCAGGTGGCCATCGCTCCCGAGGATCAGGAGAAGACCACCTTTACCTGTCCCTTCGACACATACGCCTTCGGACGCATGCCATTTGGGCTATGCAACGCCCCTGCGACTTTTCAGAGATGCATGCTGTCGATCTTTTCGGACATGGTAGGGGAGTGCTTAGAGGTCTTCATGGATGATTTCTCGGTTTACGGCGACGGATTCGACTCTTGTCTTGACTGCCTAGACCGAGTACTTCAGCGATGTATTGAGGTCCGCTTGGTTCTATCTTGGGAGAAGAGTCACTTTATGGTGACTCAAGGGACGGTGCTTGGCCACATCATCTCCAACAGGGGCATAGAGGTTGATCCGGCCAAGGTTGATGTCATTAGAAAACTCACACCACCGTCCAATTTGCAGTAGTTACGGTCTTTCCTGGGGCACGTCGGTTTCTGCCGGCGGTTCATTCGTGATTTCAGTAGGATTGCCCAGTCGTTGACTGACCTGTTGACGAAAGACACCGAGTTCCTTGTAGATGACAAGTGTCTTTCGTCGTTTGAGACTCTCAAGCATTGTATTCTCGAGGCTCCTGTCCTCCAGCCACCAGATTGGTCTCTCCCATTCGAGATCATAATGGATGCCTCCGATTTTGCCGTGGGGGCTGTGCTGGGACAGAGGAGGGATGGAGTTCCATTTGCTATCCATTATGCTAGCCGCACCTTGGATTCCGCCCAGCGGAATTATACAGTCACAGAGAAAGAGATGCTAGCAGTAGTGTTCACCCTAGATAAATTCAGATCGTACATCATTGGATCTAGAGTGACTTTGTATACAGATCATACCACCATCCGATACCTCATGGCAAAGAAGGATGCCAAGGCCAGACTGACTAGATGGATCCTTCTACTCCAGGAGTTCGACATTGAGATCAAGGATAAGCCTGGAGTCAAGAATGTGGTGGCGGATCATCTCTCCCGTTTAGAGCAGCCTGAGGAGTCTGAGCAGATTGATCCCATTTGTGAGACCTTCCCAGATGAGGCGATCCTTGCTATCGCCTCACTCCCATGGTATGCCGATATTGTGAACTTTCTTGTTGCTAAGAAAGTCCCACAAGGTTGGCCCAGACAGAGGCTTGAGACCTTCCTCGCGAAGGCCAAGTCTTACCACTGGGAGGATCCCATCCTTTACCACGAAGGAGGGGATAGTGTCTGGCGTAGGTGCATCCCTCTGGACGAGCACCATAGCGTCCTCACTTACTACCACAAGCTTGAGGCAGGAGGACATCACTCTGGGAGGAGAACGGCACAGAAAGTGCTCCAATCCGGCTTGTGGTGGCCTACCCTCTTTAAGGACTCTGATGAGTTCGTGAAGAGGTGTACTGACTGTCAGAGGATGGGCACTTGTGGACAGCGTGATATGATGCCGATGCAGCCCATTCACTTCTGTGAGGTTTTTGACGCATGGGGCATCGATTTCATGGGTCCATTCCCTAAGAGTCAGGGATTTGAGTACATTCTGTTGGCCGTTGACTATGTTAGTCGTTGGGTTGAGGCTATCCCCGCCCGAGCCACTGATGCCAGGATAGTTTGTAGATTTTTGAGGAAGCACATCATCACGCGGTTCGGGGTACCTCGAGTATTGATTTCAGATGGGGGGTCTCATTTCATCAACGAACAGGTAAAGGCACTTGCTAGTGAGTTCGGCATAGACCATCGAGTTGCCACTCCATACCATCCACAAACGAATGGTCTAGCCGAGGTCTCGAACAGGGAGATCAAGACTATTTTGCAAAAAGTCGTCCGCCCTGACCGAAAGGATTGGTCACAATTTTTGGACTCGGTCCTGTGGGCATATAGGACATTTTTCAAGACACCACTGGGCACATCTCCCTTCCGCCTAGTTTATGGCAAGCCGTGCCATTTACCTGTTGAGTTGAGGCACAAGTCACTTTGGGCAGTCACGGATATTCTTTTAGATCCAGATAGTGTAGGAGACCAGAGGAGGGCAGAGTTAGCAGCCTTGGAGGAGCTTAGAGATACAGCCTTCTCAAACTGCCTACAGTATAAGGAGAGAGTGAAAGAGTGGCATGATTCTCATATCAACCACAAGCATTTTGAGCCTGGACAGAGAGTATGGTTGTTTGATGCTAGGCTTCGTCTATTTCCAGGGAAGCTACAGAGCAAATGGAAGGGACCTTATCTTGTGAGAAAGGTACACGACAACGGTAGCATTGATATATCCGAGTTGTCTTCTGAGAGTACCTTTCGAGTGAACGGCCAGCGGCTCAAGCCCTTTCTAGATCATGAGTCGCGGGTCATTGATGTTGCCCCTATTCACTTTGCGTGAGATGTTGTCTCTTGATTCACATCTATTGCATCTCACGCCTGATTATCACTGTTCTTCCGACCTGTATAGATCCAGTTGTCCATATCACTCTATTCTTTAGTCCCACATCCCTTTTCTCATCTTATGATTATGATATACTTAGGGTGTACTTTACCCTATGTATAGGGGGGATGTAGGACCTGCGGGTATTCTTTTCTTTCGTTCTGCCCCTGTTTTGCTGCCCATACTTAGGGATATTTTACCCTAAGTATGGGGGGGCAGACTCTGTACATTCTTCACTCGGATTTCCCTTCATGTACGGCTTGTTATACTTAGGATTATTTAATCCTAAGTATAGGGGGAAACCACCGAGTTCTCCTCATTCTATTCATTCATTCATCTCTTTATCTAGCCATTCCTTTTCACTTCCCTGTTACTAAGCACGATTTATGTCTTCTTCATCGCTCTTGATCACTCTGAGGACATCGTTCGAGCTAAGTATAGGGGTGTGTGTATATATTTCATATATACTTTAGCCATAACTCGTACTTTGTGTGAGTGTGTTAATAAATAAAATGGCTAAAAACCTTAAAAATCATAAAAATTAAAAATTTTTCCTGTAAATAATCATTCTTTTATTGCACATACATAGCTAGTATACAAAATTATTTTTGTAAAAATGTTTTCAAAAATCTTTTGTGTAAAGCTTGTGTAAATATTTTCTTATCAAAATTATGTATATAGTACAAATGTTTCCAAAATGTTTTGAAAATCAAGAGTTTGCAAAAATCTTGTGTAAATGTTTATAAATACTTTTGCAAAATTTGCACTTCATGCATTCATCTATTCATGATTTCAAAACATTTTTCAAAAATTTTGCACGATTGTAATTATGTGTAATAGCATCTATGTATATATGTATATAATTTTCCTGGATGATAGTTGACATTTAAACTAAGCCTGGAATTAAATTGGGAAATGGAGCTTGATTAAGATCTTAATCCACCTAATTGTAAGAGGAACCTTATAGGGCTTAGGGTTAAGGCTTTTCAGGTCCATAAGGACTTAATTCTTTGAGTCCACTAGGCTATGAGCATATGCCATCTTGATGAGCCTAAGTAGAGCATTTAACAACACACGCATGACTCTTAGAGACAATGGCTTGACTTGCACCAGCACCTTACACATAGCTCTCCACGGATGAGGTGGTGAGGAGGCAGTTTCCTTTGGCTTGGGGTGGCATATGAGGGTAGTACTTCTAGGCGGAACCTCTCTTCTTCTTCTAGTGAAGGAAGTGCGTCTCAACTTGGTCTAGTGGTGATGAAGGCTAAAGACATAAGCCGTGGGTTGCAATAAAGCTTCAAAAGAGGGATAGTCTACTGGCTCAAGAGGAAAATTTCTTGTATATGTGCTGCACCATGTAGATATGTTGTACAGAAGAAGATAAAAAAGAAAAAAAATAAGAAAAAAGAACTCCAAAAAAGTGGTGGGTCGGATTGAAAATTTAATAACCCCACCGGAGTGTATATAGTCAAATAAAGCAAAAGCTTATGGTATCCATGTTACATCTCATGAAGCTTGCAGCGGGAGACTTAGCTACACTGGCTGAGCTCCCAAAAGTATATACTTCTTATCCCCCCTCTTCTTGAGCCGGTTGCACTTGAACTTAGAATGGAATACCCCGCTTCTCGAGGAAAGAGTTGCTAGACCGAGGCATTAGAGTTACCAGGTTGGGGGAGGTTGTTTCTTTGTGACTTCTGAGGTGGGGAGCTACATATCACTTACACTGCATGGAAAGATTCATGGTCATTAGAGTTTGTGTATGTAGACTTGTTCTGATCTGGTTTATTGAGGAGTCTTGTCCATAGATTGGTGGAACTTAGAGGCTGTTGAGTTTTAAGCTTAAGTCCAAATAAGGTTCCGACACATCAATAATCCAAAGATCTGATTAAGCTCCATAATTCAATTTAATGAAGGCAAGTTTAATAATCAGCCTTAATCCATGTATATTCTCCTCTTTTTCTTTTTCTTTCTTTCTTTTTCACTTCTTTTTCAAATAAGTGTTTGCTAAGGGACTAGCAAAAGTTAAGTATAGGGGGGGTGATGAATACCCATTCATCACTCTTTATTCTTATATTTTAGCTACAAAAACCTTTGCAAATACATGTATATTCATGTAAATACAAATAATTATCAAAAGCATGCATTGTATAAAGTTTAATAATTAGCATGTTTTCGTGCAAAAATAAAAGAATAAAGAGTAAAAAGAAAAATAGGGAAATATTTAGAATAAATATTAGCGCAAGCGGCGCCGGTCGCGCCCCTCCACCGACCTCCATCTCGCGTGGCCGCCGCCCACGCCCTTTTTGTGCGCCTTATGCCCTAGAAAAGAAAAGGTCCATTCTTTATATTTTGTGAAAATTTCATTAATGTCCTTGCATGTTTAACTATTTACAGAAGTGCCCTTAGGCACAGTTTGAGTTTGTGTGTTTCAATTTCTATTTGCATTGACACCCTTAGCTTTGAGCGTTAATTTGGATATTCTTTTTGCATCAATTTCTAATACGAAAATAGCATGTTGTTGACTGATTAATTCTGAATATTTTGGCTATTTATTTGCATTTTTGTGAGCATCCAATGATTTATTAAAAATCATAGATTGAAATTGAGTGATATTTTACCCATTTACGCTTTGAAATTCGCACGGGCCTATTTATTGCTCCAGAAAATGTGAAAAAATTGTACATGATGAATCTAAGTTTGCTTTAATTACTGTCCAAGTTTCGTCCAATTTGGAGTTGTCCTTTGCATAAAATAAATTCTAAAGTGATTTCTGTAAATGATTTTTAATTAATTTCACGAATAATATTTTTGAGAAATTTCAATTCTCTTGGATTTTTTATTGGAATATCTATTTGAGATAAATCAATCATTGGATAATTTGATTTCGTGGATTAATTAGGAATTAAATACCCGTAATCACTCTATTTTCAGTAAAATATTCATAAAAAAATCAAAAAATGTCCGAAAATTCCAAAAATATTAGTTAGCTTCATTTCATCATGCTTATATTCCAGTAAATTTTTCATAATTTTTGCACATCATTTGCACGATAAATTGCACAAAAACCCCAAAAAAGTTTGCATTTTTCATGTGTGCGTGTTAAGCCCAAAAATTCCAAAAAAATACATTTGCATTCATTGTTGGATTAGGTTCTTAGAAAAATTACCATTTGACTGATTTGGATTAATTTTACATTAAAATTAAATTCGGCTAAGTTGGTCATTTTCTTATTAACTTAATCCAATTCATATTCTGCATTTGGCATTTTTTACATAAAAAAATTTATAAAAAATCCCACTTGGAAAACCGCAATCTAATCACTCTAATTTGATCCCGAGTTGTTACTTTACCTCCTTGAGTCGACCCTGGGGCTTGCCCAGGCTAAATAAACATAAAATTGCGCATTAATTCATTCGACGATTAATCGAGCCGTGCGGTTATTTTTTATCGACGCGGATCTATCCGACTGCAACGCACTAGTCAATTATACGACATAAAAGGGTAGGTCGTCCGCAGTTCATCAGTAATGTAATATCATAAATTGGAAAAATATTGCCTCCATCCATTTAAATGTGGTGGACGGATATCATGTCCTAAAAGGAATGGGTTGTCGTACCCTCATTTTTGGGATGGGGCTAATTTTCTTCCCAATATCTCCAAAGTTGATTTATTTATTTTGAAATTAATTTATATTGATTATTTAATATATTTAGTTTAATTAAATTAATTTTTGTTGTGTTTTTACAACAAGATCGTGGTCATTTCAAGAAACACAAATCAATCTCATCCATTGATTTTGTGTTTTCAATGGATTGAGATCTATGGATCCCAAAATACTATATAAGAAGAGGCACCCCTTGCTCTTCAAGTTACAATAATAAGAGAATAATATATTCTCTCTCTCATTCTCTACATGCCCTCTCTCTCTCTCTCTCAGCATGTGGCCGTCCACCATGGAGCTCCAGAGAGAGTCGCCATCACCGCAGCATCGCTGCTAAGCTGCCGGATCGTTTATTCATGGATCTCTGCCCCCTTCAGTGTCCCTAAATTATGAAGAAGATGTCAGATCTCGTGTGACGAGATTAAGAGATTCGTCGCTTGGATCATCAACATGTATTGCAAGAAGCACACATTTCATCAACGTGCTCGCAAATGTCTCCTCTGTCAGATCAGACTTGAGACAGGAGGTCTCTTCCTTTAGAGACTCGATCATAACCACGCTTCAAGAGGTAATCCTAATACTTGTTTGTGGTTTAGATCAAAAGATCCAAGAAGTTTTGTTGGATCATTTTATTTCATCAGATTAAATTTTAAATTACGCTGCCTCGAGCAACTAGTGCGATTGGTTGCTCCCGATCGCATCCGGTGCGATCCTTACGCTTTTGTGATGCGCTTAAAGATTTTTCCCATATCTTTCAATATACTTATGAGAAATTTTTGTTTAAATATGATGCGGGGCAATCCGTTGGCTACCTCAAGGGGGCAGCCACAATATACCCTATATATATATATTTAAATACATATTTACATATGTAGATATGTATGAATGTAGATACATATAGGTTGGAGCATTAGGTCGACCTGACCCAACCCGGGAAAGCTCGCCCCAAGAACTCAAATTCCTTTGGGCGACTAGGGGGAGACACGTGGCTAGTGGCATCCGCAAAGCCGTCTGATTATCCGCTATATTAGGGTAATTGCATCATTGGACCCCCGTTTTTGTAAATATTTTTTAGTTTTGTAATATTTTTTAGTGGCTTATAACTTTTGGTAAATTTGTAAGTAGACTCTGTACATTCTTGTATGTGCTATCTAGTCCCTTTTTAGCTTACCTCACGTGGCCATCCATGTGAGGCACATGTTTTTGCATCAAGGCCCTCATAGGTTTTGGATTTTGTAATAGGTCTAAGAACTTTTTATTCCAGCTATAAACTTTTTGAAAAATTGTAACTTGGCCATTATACTTTATTTTATTTACAAAAGTACTCGTGCTAGTAAAGTAGTTTCTCTTTGTTGTCTCTATTTTCTAAAATGATTATTGTGCTCTAAAAAATCCAAAAAAAATAGGATCAAGTTCTTGTTGTATTGAAATTTCATGCTATATTTTTGGACTCCATTTTTAAGCACTTTATTTATTTATGAAAATTAAAAAAGATCACTTTTATCCATGTATACAATAAATAATACATAAAAATACAAAAAATTTTAAAAAATTCCGAAAAATATTTGTTGTATTTATTTATTTATTTTACAATTCCATACCAAAAATCCATAAAAATTAGAGAAGAAAACTCTTAAAAATTAAAAGACCCAAAAACCTTCATAAAAATCTAAAAAAATATTATAAATTCCAAAAATATTATTTTCTATCTTTGAATCTTATACATGTTATTATTATTATATTAAAACTGATTTGAGAAATTTTGGACTTAAATTTCTATTTTTAACTTTCGTTTTAATTTCAGATATTTAATTAAATCTTTATTTAGGGTATTTTGGACTTCAAAAATATATAAAAATTAGCAAAATTTTCTTAAAAATCACAAAAAGAGTAAAACGTTGATAAAACCCTAGTAGATTTTATATTTTTTTACTATTTTTTTAGTATTTATATCTATGTTAGTCTATATTTTGTATATACTTTATATATACCTATATCTTTTTTAAAAGAAAAAAATATGAAAATATAAAAATAAAAAAAATAAAATAAAAAAGAAAAAAAACAAAATACAAAATCCAAAAATATAAAATAAAAAAAATAAAAAAACACACATAAAATTATAGACAAAGAACCATAATTATCTTTTGTGCTTCATAACCCAATCTATCCATTTTGTTGAAGGATACGAGGAATTCTCAAGCGCATCACGGAAGCGTGTTAATTGCATCTCATGCGATCGAGGTGACTAGTCGCTAGATGCAGTGGAATTTAAATATTTTAAATCAAGCGATGAAACCACATGATCACAAGAACATTTCTTGGATCATTTCATCAAACCACAAAGTATTAGAAATACCTCTTGAAGCGTGGTTGCGACAAGATCTCTAAAGCAAAAGATCCTCATGACTCAAGTCCGATCTACGAAGATGGCACTTGCGGGCGCGATGATGAGACGCGTTCCTCCTGCAATCCTCGATGAAGATCCAAGCCTTGAATCTCCTGATTTCATCCAACGAAATCTGTCGATGGTGATC
The DNA here is from genome assembly GCA_037367405.1 of Ottelia alismoides. Taxonomy (NCBI): domain Eukaryota; kingdom Viridiplantae; phylum Streptophyta; class Magnoliopsida; order Alismatales; family Hydrocharitaceae; genus Ottelia; species Ottelia alismoides. The sequence continues at coordinate 439,932 of JAZKJV010000793.1, forward strand.
CACGAGCAATCGAAGTGACAACACAATGGCGTAGAGACGATTGCTTGTTACCTCAAAACACAAGGTGGACGGCCACCTTAGAGAGAGCGATGTCGATAATGAGAGAGAGAGAGAGAGTAGGCATGTACAATACTTGTATCATGAAGAGGCTAGGGTTGCCCTCTTTATATACTAGTTTGAAAGTTCATGGATCACAATCCATGGCATATACAAAATCAATGGTCAGATTGATATGTATATTAAATCAATGGCCATGATCATTGTTGTTCAAAAATAACAACATATTAATTTATATTAAATTAAATATATATTGCATTATCATCAACATAATTTAATTCAATAAAATTAATTATCATAAGATAATATGATAATTATTAAAAAGAGGATAATTGCCCACCTAAAAACATGGGGCGTCACCCATGACTAATTCATGGGTGACGCCACCTCATATGGTGGCTAATTATCCCATTTTTATTTTATCTTATTATCTCTTATTTATTTGCAATATTATCCACTAAATTAATTCCCAATTAATTAGTGCTTATTTATTGCAAAAATATTCCCTAATTAATTCTCAATTAATTTGTGAATATTTCAGTCACGCCATTGAAAATATGTGAATCATATTCACAACCTAAACTAAATTGTAAATTACATTTCCAATTAATTGCTTAATATGAATCCAATTCACATTAACAGTTAACAAATGTTATTTACAAAGGTGTTCTCTCTCTAATATATTATAAATCATATTTATAATATATATACACAGATATTATGGATAGCACTATCCACAGTCTGTATTCCTTGATAATTAAATCCCATTTAATTATCTTGGATAATCATTCTCATAATGTGAATCCTATTCATATTATTCTTGATCATTAAATCTCATTTATTTATCAATATCTTGTTGCTTGGATATATATAATTCATCAAATGAATTATTATTGAACTCCTTCAAGAATAATGTGCTTTCTCCGCAGATACTTGGAGATAAGGACAGTGCGATTGTATTGTTCTACGTATAGTGACTTGGATGTTGAGATCTCATCTCAAATCCAGATCTTACGTACCTCACACATATGCTTGATTAAATTAAGACCACAAATCTAATCTTCTCATTGCATCTGAATCTCATTCAGACCAAAATGTCCAACACTTGGACCAAGATCAGATTGCTTCTCTACTGAGAGGAGACTAAAATCCAGACCTGTTTCATCACTCCCTCGGAATGGAAGCGTCATGGTTATAAAAACGTTTATGATCACATCACCCTCAGGTATTCCCAATACCTATACATCCTACATACTAGAAGACCTATGATCAACTTGAAGATTAAGATCAATTTTACATTGTCTTCTTCAGGGTTTGATCACCAAGTTTCTCAATCTTGCTCATTGGAAATCAGTAACGATCATATTCTTTCTCAAAGCATATATCATACCTTCAAATTCTTGTCAAGCTTCCAAAGCACGACGACCATGCATAGAATTTGATCGGTCCCAATACCTCATGAGTGAGCTCATGTCTTCCGGTTCATAAGTAAACATGTATGATCCCTTTGAAAGATCGTATTACTCATGTGCCCTTACATGCACACCAGCTCGCCGGTGTATAGTCCTTGGTTAGGTCATCAACCTATTGGTTTTCCAAATGTACACACTTAGACATATAATAACACACCTGTCTCTGGTCAGAGGATGTGTGCCTATGTTGTGACATCATTCAACATAGGACTTAGGTTATTTCGATCTCATTAAGTCAACCCTTTGACCTAACTAATATGACACCTCTAAATCACTATTCCCATGCAGAGAACCTGCATCAAGAGGTCGGTCAGATGTCAACCTATATGAGAAAGGATTGCCATCTCCTACTCAGGCTGGAGATCATCTCTTAGTGATCATTTGACGGTTCTTAATGAGTCCTCTATCTAACTATTTAGATATTCATCCAAACACCAGCCACTATTATTCATTTAGTGAATCAACAGCTATATGATAATCAAGATGGCTATGGTACATAACCCTAATTGTACATAGGTACCTTATAGTGCATTCATTCATTTAATTTCAGAAAGGGAGTGAAACATCAATAACTTTTATTGATATATATATATATATATTACAATAACATTTATTGCAAGAATGGTTCGCTCGGGGCTCACATGTCCAACAATCTCCCACTAGCCCTCAGAACCATTCAGGTACAATCCATAAACCCACTCATTAAATGCTGGTTGAAAACCTTATGTGTCAGAGGTTTGGTAAGAGGACCAACAACGTTGTCGGTAGAGGCCACCTTGGTGATGATAATACCACCACGCTTTTGAATCTCCCGAATGATGTGGTATTTCCTTTCCATGTGCTTGATCTTTTGGTGTCATCTGGGTCCTTTGCATGGGTAATGGCTCCTGTGTTATTGCATAGTAACGAGATGGGAGTATCAGAGGAAACTACGCCAAGCTCCAAGATGAACTTGCGCAACCACACCGCCTCCTTTGTAGCATCTGATGCGGTAATGTATTTGGCTTCTGTTGTTGAATCCGCCGTAGTGTCCTGCTTCTTGCTTCTCCAGCTCACAGCACCACCGTTCAACAGGAATACAAACCCTGATCGACTTTCGATCATCAATATCCGACTGGAAGTCTGAATCTTTATATCCCAAGACTTGGATATCACCATCTCCATAGACCAAGATGTAATCTTGCGTCTGTCTTAGATATTTGAATATGTTCTTTACTGCATTCAAGTGTTGCTCTCCATAGCAGGATTGGTAACGACTTACCACTCCCACTGCATGGCATATGTCTGCTTAGTACACATCATGGCATACATTAAGCTTCCTACAGCTGATGCATAGGGGCATCCATCCATGGCCTTCTTTTCCTCAACAATTTGAGTATCCATCCCTTTGGACAGATGGATACCATGTCTTAAGGGGAGGAATCCTTTCTTAGAACTATCCATACGGAATCGTTCAAAATCTTCTTAATGTATCCATGTTGTCATAATCCCAATATCCTCTTTTCTCGATTTTTGACCAACTTAAGGCCTAAGATGTAAGAGGCTTCTCCAAGATCTTTCATCTAGAAGGTATGAGATAGCTAAATCTTTACACTGGTCATCTTCATGTATCATTCCCAATGATAAGTATATCATCTACATAAAGACGATGAACTCAATGGCACTCCCACTAAGCTTCTTGTACACATAAAGTTCAACAGGATTCTGCACAAAATCATAACTCTCTACGATTTGACCAAATCTGATGTTCCAGCTACGAGAAGCTTGTTTGAGCCCATAGAGGGATTTCTTTAGCTTGCATACTTTTCTATCCTCAACTATGAAGCCCTGGGGATGCTCCATATTGATATCCTCCTTGAGGTATCCATTGAGGAAAGTTGTCTTGACGTCCATCTACCAGATGTCGTAGTCAAGAGATGCAACTATAGCTAGCAGTGTCCTGATGGACTTAAGCATAGCCACAGGAGAAAACGTCTCATCGTAGTCGATGCCTTCTCTCTGTGTGTAGCCCTTGGCTAAGAGTCGTGCTTTGAAAGTCTCTACTTTCCCATCAGGTTCCCTTTTTCTCTTGAAGATCCATTTACACCCAATGGGTTTTACCCCTTTAGGCAGATCCTCTAGGGTCCATACACCATTCTTATTCATGGAGTCAATTTCTGACTTCATTGCTAGCATCCATCTATCTATGTCATGATCCGCAAGTGCTTCATCGAATGAAGAAGGATCATTGTCAGACTCACTTGACACATGGAATCCATACCTTTCAGGTGTTGCAACCACCCTCGAACTCCTTCGAAGAGGTATGGGTGTTTCATCTTTATTTATCTCTTCAGTTTCTGGTTCAGGAATCTCAGAATCGTCAAGTGATTCAATGAGTTCCTCTACTTCATTTCTGTCTTGAACTTTAAGGAAATCATCCTCCAGAAATTTCACATCTCTAGAGACAAAGATCTTTTGGGTGTCAGGGTCATAAGGCTGATATCCAATACCATCTTTAACATACCCAATGAAGTAGCACTCACAAGTGCGAGATTCTAGCTTACATGCGTCCACGTTCTTTGCATGGACCAAGCAACCCCAAACCCTCAAGTGTCTTACACTAGGCTTGGTACCATGACAGAGCTCGTGAGGAGTCTTGGGTACGGATTTGCTAGGAATCTTGTTCAGGATATATATTGCAGTCTCTACTGCATATCCCCAGAAACTAAGAGTTAAATGTGCTTTGCTCATCATTGAACAGACCATGTCCATGATGGTCCTACTGCGTCTTTCAGCAACGCCATTAAGTTTGGGAGTTCCAAGGTGAGTGACATTGGAGACAATTCCATTCTCTTTAAGATATTCCTTGAATTCATCTGAGAGGTACTCACCACCTCGGTCATATAGAATCCGTTTAATCTTCCTATCGCTTTGGTTCTCAACCAAAGCCTTAAACTCTTTGAACTTTTCAAAGGTTTCAGATTTATGACGTAGGAGGAAGATAAAATCGTATCACGAATGGTCATCGATAAACGTCAAATAATATCGATACCCATTTTGAGTCGCGGTACTGAAGGGACCACATACATCAGTGTGTATTAGGTCAAGAATGCCTTTGCATCTCGTAACCTTGTTACGGAAAGGCATCCTGGTCATTTTACCTCCAATGCAATGTTCACAGGTAGGTAAAGATTGAATCTGTAAAAAATCTAAAGGTCCATCCGTTATCAATCTATTGATCCTATCAACAGATAAATAGCCAAGCCTTTGATGCCAAATCATATTCGAATGATTTCCATTCTCCCTCGGTCTTTTAGGATTTTATTATCAGTGGCAATGCCATTCATGACACATTCATCAATGCACAATTCATAGAGTCCACCAGAAGTCAAAACACCGTCCGCAATAAATTTATTGTATTGATTAATGACTAACTTATTACAGAAAAGAAGGAATATCCATGTCTAACAAGCTTAAATACAGATCTCAAATTCCTCTGACTTCATATACATAAAGACACTCTTTAAGTACTAAGACCCGACCACTAAATAAATATAGTCGGCAGGTCCTGATGACGACTGCTGCAACATTTGCATCAGATCCCATCTGGATGACTATCTCCCCTTGCTCCAGATTCCTAATTTCCTGAAACAAATGCAACGAATTGCATACATGAACAGAAACACCAGAATCTACAATCCAACTCCCTTCTCATCCAATGAGAAAGGTAGTTTCAATGATGAAAGTAGATTTCATACCTGCTAGGTTTTTACCTTTGTCAGCTGACTTCAGGTATTCTGGGCAGTTACGCCGTCAGTGCCCCGGCTTCTTGCAGTGGTGACAGACATCGGTCTTCTTCGATGTCATTCGCGGAAGCACTAGAAGATGAACCAACTCCTTGATTCTTCTTCTTTCTCTTCTGGGCCAGGTCCTTCCGAGAACCTTGCTTCCGACTGCTCTTTCCCTTTACTTGTGCAACCATTGCACTATCAGAGGGATCGTCCTTCCTCATTACGTCTTCTGCATACTTTAATGCAGCTAACAACCCAGCGTTAGCGAAATCACCTTTGCTCATGTAATATGATACGATAAAGTTGTTGAAAGACTTAGGGAGAGACAGGAGAATGAAATCAGCATGCATATCAGAATCCATTAGGCTCCCAGGGTTTCCAATTCAGAGAGGTACCCAAACACTTTGAGTACGTGTTCTCTGACAGAGGTCCCTTCCTGCATCTTGCAGCGAATAAGCTCTTTCATCACATTATAGCGCTGTGTGCGGATTATGTCACCGAATATTTCCTTCAGATTCAGCATGATCTCTTGGCAATGGTTCATTTCCACATGTTGCTTCTGAAGCACACTGGACAATGAGCCAAGAATATAGCACCTTGCCAAGTTATGATCTTCATCATATTTCTCATTAAAATATTTATCTTCCGCAGTCTTAGGGTTTGCTATCTTGTCCTTGGATAGCACATACGAGATGCTCTCCGCATACAGGACAAGATCCAAATTTCGGATCCAATCCGAATAATTTGGTCTGGTCAACTGATTGACCTCCAGGAGCCTGCTTAGTGGGTTCATGGACTTTATTTTCTGAAGTTAAGAATGCACTATATTAGAATATATAAATAATTATATATTCATTTTTAAGATATTTGATTAAGGTATTTTAAATCAAATTTGTTGCTATGACAACTTTGAAAGATTATTCCCTTATTGTCTCTCAAAGTAAGAGATATACTTATCGCTATATCTCAAGCAAGATCTGGGATCTCCTCTCTATCTTTATCACATCCCAATAATATGAGAACTTGTGACTTGAATAAAGAGAAGCGGGAACACATCCCGTCTTGCAAGTCCAACTTGCATTTCCCAATTCGGTCTTTAACACCCGGGCCCACCACCCCTAAGATGATGTTGACCCGTTGTTAATTGAACCAACCGTCAACAGGCTTAATACTCGCTATACGCAATCCACTATTGCCCCAATATATGAGGACTCGATATTGGGGTCACTACATATATGGCATTACTCTTTCGAGAAGCAAAGAACCCGATCCAAATAAGTCATATATAGGATTTGTCACTTCGGACACGCGTCTCCTATATATAATATCTGGTGACGGAATCTTTTGCCTTGACGGGAGACCATGGATGCCACTTATGTGATCCTCCACCTCATATTCAAATTGTAATAATTAATTATCATGAATCATATTCACATAATTAATTCTTCCAAAGGAAATACACATCTATTAATGAAAATCACATAATTATTCAATGAAAATCAAATAGTGGCCCTGGCTAAGAGATTAGCCTGGTATAGCACCCAAGGTCGGACTCAGGGAGCGCGGATTGGCCTTGCGGCCTACGAAGTAGTCTAAAAATGAAGAAAATATAAACAAATATTTTTTGTGGTTTTTAATATTTATATATTTTTTTGGATTTTTAATTATGAAGGAAAAGAATAAAAAAGGTAAAAGCAATCACATTCAACCAATTATTTGAATGCTCAAAAATTGTCCAAAAATTCAAAAAATATATTTTTATGTTTTATATGTTTTTTACTTTTTTTGTGAATTTTTGAGAATTTTATGATTTTTATGGAATTTTCAAAAAATGAAAGAAGGCAAAAATAAGAGGAAACTATCCAATCAGGCTTCAAAGACAACTTAAAAGTATCAAATGGTGTTTTCAAGGCCTAGAGGTATTTTTCTGGGAAAATAGCAACAATAAACAAAATTCAGGAGAAGAGTTTATTAATTTTTGAATTTTCTTTGATTTTTTAGAATTTTTATAAGTTTTTCAAGGTTTTTCAATTTTTAAGCTTTTTATAAATCTAAAAATGACCAAAAATGCATAGAAATTCAAACACACAAAAATTAACAACTTCTAATTTTTTTAGAATTTTTGAAAGGGTTTTAATATTTTTTTGGAATTTTATAATCTGAACAGATAGAAAAACAAGTGTTTTTGAATTTTTGAAAATAATAAAACGCCTCAAAAATGCACCAAATTTTTAATGAAAATTTTACACAGTGGCAGAAGCCACATGTCCAATTTTCATGTAATTTGGACTTAATTTGATATTTTATTAAAATCAAACAACAAGGCACAATGCACAGGGACCTAAATGCAAGAAAACATGTTTCCAGGGGCTGAAATGTAACTAATAGAAGAAGTTGGGGGTCCCTCGTGCAAATTTTCCAAGTTCTCACGTGCAAAGCACGTGTACTGGGCATGGAGGGACCTATGTGCAATAAAAATTACTTCCAAGAACTTATTAGCAACAAGTGCTAAAAGTCTAAGGAAGAAATTGCAAAATGTCTCAGAAATTCAGAACATGTCCAATAAAACCACGCACAGGAATATGGATGCGAATATTAAAAACTAAATTTCATTCCATAACACCTTAAAACATCAGCCCATACATTGCAAATTCACCCAGAAAATCACGTGACGATGCACATGTTCCAAGTAGACAGGAGTATAAATGCAAATAAAACAAGCACGAGGTCCTAAGTGTAAATGTTCTAGAATAAAAACAACTGCAAGAAATATTTACAGGACTAGAACGTAAATGGCAAAGCAAGAGGGGCCTAAGAGTAAATTACCCCTATCTATTATCCAAGGGCTAAGGACGCGCCACGTGGAAAATCTGACGGCTGAGGGTAGCGGGCGCTGTTGCGAAGGAATCCAACTCGGATCTGACGGCTGAGAGGGTGCCACGTAGAAGATCTGACGGTCGAGGATCAAGGGCACCCCTTCGTTGGCTCGGACGGTCTAGATCAACCCTCGGCCTGATCTGACGGTGAAGGACGACTCCTCAAATGATAGTGCGGATCAAAACTGGAGCGGCAAGAGGGATCGGACGGCTCTGGAGACTCCTGGAAGAACTTGGCTCCGGCGAACTTCGCCGGAGCACCATGGCTGCGTTGGGCCTCCTCTGTTGCTACTAAGGTGCGGAATAGATCCGCCTTGACGTCTCGCAGCTGTTGCGCCTCTCCGATGAGGCCAGGAAGCTCCGAGGAGCTCCGGCGACGACGGCGAGGCTGAGCTCCTGTGCCTGGAAGCTAAGGTCCTCAGATGGACCTCTTCTGACTTGAAAAGCGACACAGGAAGACTCCTGGGTCGAGGGCAAACTGCCTCGACCCGGTTAGGGGTGGTGTGGTGGTCGGATGACGCGAGATGGTCGATCTCTGGCGAAGCGACGGCGGTGAAGATCGAAGTCCTTGCTCCAAGGCGAGTCAGGGGGTGTGAGTGGGTGCAGAAGGTGCGGAGAAGTCTCGTGGGTGTGAGGGTCGAGTCCGATGATCGAGGGGGTGACTGATATGGTCGGAATCGGCGAGCGATGGCGAACGGGCGAATTGGGGGTAATCAGAAATTGACGAAAACTAGAAGGAATCAGGCCTACTGGCGTGTGGATTCGACTGTGGATGAGCTCCTGGAGCTCCTGGTCATTGCCTCGAGGGTCGTCGATGGCCCGAGGCTCGGGCGCAGCTCTGGGCGACACACGGTGGCGTAACGCTGCCGGATCAGTGACGCGGGGTCCCTCCTCCTCTCTGCAGCACGCCGTGCGCTAGCTGTCACTCTAGGCAATTGGGTGGAGGTCCTGGGGGGAAGGGGTGATGCCAAAGATGGCTGGGAAAGTGCGGCGGAGCAGGAGATAAATAGTGCTAGGGGTCCGAGAAGGTGAGGGTTGGGCGAGTGATTCGGAGCTCGGACCCCGATGCAAACCTCCGGGCGTGGATCTCGGATGCAAGAGGAAGGAGTAGGACCCGGGGGTTGCGCAAATGGCAGGCGGATCGAGCACGGAAAAAGAGGAGAAATCGGGTCGACAGCCCGATCCGCGAGAGAAAAGGGTCCGTGGGGGGAGTTGACCAGGGGTCAACATTCCCCGTGGACCAATGGGAGCTCGCCACGTAATAAATATTTATAAATTAAATAATAAATAGTAAATGACCAAATTTGGAAAAAGTTAAAACATGAAAAATGTTTCTTTATTTTTAAACTATTTTTTGTGATATTTATTTATTTGAAATATAATTTAGGTATTTACAAAATATTATTATATACAAGTATATACACATGTATTTTTTCTTTTTGATTTTTAAATATTTAATATTATACAAATTATTTCAATTTTATATTTTTTTATAGGAAAAAATTTTGAATAATAAGGTATTTTTATTTTATTTTTATTAATTATTTACAAGGGTTAAATAAATACTTTTATTTATATACATATATGGTATATATATAACGTGATTTTGATTTTTATTTTTATTTCTTTTTATTTTTATTTTATTTTTGAGGTTTTTATTTTATTTATATACATTATAGAATATGGGATGAGAAAATATGTTTATTGCATTTTTACGTATTTATTTATAAGGAGAAATAAATAGAGATGTGGTTTTATGTACATGGTGTATATACAATGATGAAGGGGTTTTTATTTTTTTAATTTTCTCATTTTTATTTTGATTTTATATTTACAGATATATACATATTTATACAAATACATTTTTATTTTATTTAGAGGAAAAAAAATTTTTTTTACCTGTATATGTACAAACACATGAGTTGCCCTATCTCCCTCTAATTGGTTCTTTTTGCGGTGAGGCCCGTGCTGAGCCCTCCCTTGGGATTAGGTCGCTCAATATTTATTCTAAATATCTCCCTCTTTTTCTTTTATTTCTTTATTCTTTTATTTATGCACAAAGCATGCTAATTATTCATAATTACACAATGCATGTTGAATAATAATTATTGCTATTTACAGGAATATACATGTGTTTTGCATAGGTTTTGTAGCTAAAATAAAAGAATAAAGAGTGATGAATGGGTATTCATCACCCCCCATACTTTAACTTTGCTAGTCCATTAGCAAACACTTATTTGAAAAAGAAGTGAGAAAGAGAAAGAAAAAGAAAAAAAGGAGAAAATGCATGGATCAGTGCTGATTATTAAACTTTCCTTCATTAAATTGAATTATGGAGCTCGATCAGATCTTTGGATTATTAATGTGTCAGAACCTTATTTGGATTTAAGCTTAAAACTTAACAACCTCCAAGTTCCACCAATCTATGGACAAGACTCCTCAATAAACCAGATCAGAACAGGTCTGCATACACAAGCTCTAATGACCATGAATCTTTCCTTGTACAGTGTAAGTGATATGTAGCTCCCCACCTCAGAAGTAACAAAGAAACAAACTCCCTCAACCTGGTAACTCTAATGCCTCGGTCAAGCAACTCTTTCCTCGAGAAGCGGGGTATTCCCTTCTAAGTTCAAGTGCAACCGGCTCAAGAAGAGGGGGAAGAAGAGAATGGACCATGGCCAGTGAAGCCATGTATCCTTGGGAGCTCTAACCAGTGTAGCTGAGTCTCCCGCTGAAAGCTTCATGAGATGGAACATGTATACCATAAGCTTTTGCTTTAATTGACTATATACACTCCGGTGGGGTTATTAAATTTTCAATCCGACCCACCACTTTTTTGGTGTTCTTTTCTTTTTGCACATTTTTTTCATGTGTATCTGTACAGCATATCTACATGGTGTAGCATATATACAAGGAGTTTTTCCTCTTGAGCCAGTAGAATATCCCTCTTTTGAAGCTTTGTTGCAACCCACGACTTCTGTCTTTAGACTTCATAACCACGAGACCAAGTTGAGACACACTTCCTTCACTAGAAGAAGAAGAGAGGTTCCGCCTAGAAGTACTACCTCATATGCTACCCCAAGCCAAAGGAAACTGCCTCCTCACCACCTCATCCGTGGAGAGCTATGTGTAAAGTGTTGGAAATGCGATCCCACGGCGAGCCATTGTGCAATAAATGTTATTGCAATTCACTCCTTAATCTGAAATGAAGAATACAAAATTTGCATAATAGGTCCCTTAGTACAATTAGGGTTATGTGCCATGGCCATCTTGATGATCATACAGCTGTTGATTCAACTATTGAATCATAGAGGCTGGTGCTTGGATGAATATCTAAAGAGTTAGATTGAGGACTCATCAAGCACCGTCAAATGATTGTTGAGAGATGATCTCCAGCCCGAGTAGGAGATGGCAATCCTTATCTCTGAAGGCTGATATCTGACCGACCTCTTGATGCGGGTCCTCTGCATAGGAATAGAGATTCGGAGGTGTCAGATTAGTTAGGTCAAAGAGTTGACTTAACGAGATCGAGATAACCAAAGTCCTATATCGTATGCTGTCATGATATAGGCACGCATCCTCTGACCGGAGACAGATGTGTTGCTATATGTCTAAGTATGTACATTTGGCAGACCAATAGGTTGATGACCTAATCAAGGTCTACACACCGACGCGCTGGTGTGCATATAAGGGCATATGAGTAATACGATCTCTCAAAGGGATCATACAGGTTCAGTTACTGAACCGGAAGACATGAGCTCACTCATGAGATATTGGGAAGAATCAAATTCCGTGCGCACGGTCGTCTCGCTTTGGAAGCTTGACTGAATTTGTAGGTTTGATATATACTTTTGGAAAGTATATGATCAAGACCTAGGTATGATATATGCTTTTGGAAAGTATATGATCGATACCGACTCCCAATGATCGAATGAGAAACTTACTGATAAAACCATGAAGTAGACAGTATAAAGTTGATCCAATACTTCGGGTTTAGTCTGAGTCTTCCAGTATGCAGGATGTACAGGTATTGGGAATACCTGAGGGTGATGTGATCATAAACGATTGTATAACCATGACGCTTCCATTCCTAGGGAGTGATGAAACGGGTTTGGATTTTAGTGACTCCTCTCATTAGAGAAGTGATCTGATCTTGGTCCAAGTGTTGGACATTGATCTGAATGTGATTCAGATACAATGAGAAGATTAGAATTACGGTCTTGATTTAATCAAGCATCTATGGGAGGCCCGCGATCTGGATTTGAGATATGATCTCAATATCCATGTCACTATACGTGGAACAATACAATCGCCCTGTCCTTATCTCCAAGTATCTGCGGAGAAAGCACATTATCCTTGAAGGAGTTCATGGATAATTCTATTGTTGATATATGTATCCGAGCATTGAGAATATGTATAATTAAATGTGATTTAATTATCATGATTAATATGAATTTGATTCATATTATAAAGAGAGCTATCTTAGATAATTAGATTATCAAAGATGTAAGTAATATGAATGTGATTCATATTATTTGGACACAAGAGAATAGAGATCCAAGATGATTAAATATGATTTAATTATCATGGATATGAATAATGTGGATAGCAATATCCATATTAGTCATATATATTATAAATGTGATTTATAATATATAAGAGAGAGCTATTTGTAATTTACATTTGTTAATTAAATGTTAATGTGAATTGGATTCACATTGGACATCAAATTGAAAATGTAATTTACATTTTGTTTTGGGTTGTGAATATGATTCACAAATTTTCAATGGCATGATTACAATGTTCACAAAATAAATTGGATTTATTTTTGTGAAATAATTTGCAACAAAAGTTGTTGCAAATAATGGAGATTACATAAAAGGTGAAATAGCCACCTTCCTAATGGAGGAGGTGGACGGCCACCACTCCCATTAGGAAAGGGAGGCCGTCCCCCCTCTCCACATGGAAGGAGGCTTTCTCTCCTTTCATTATCTCCATGTATTGATGATTTAATTTTGTAATTAAATTGTGTTGATTTATCAACATATATTTAATTTAAATTAAATTAATTGTTGTTGTGTTTTTAGCAACAAATCATGACCATTGAAAGAAACACAAATTAATGTGGACCATTGGATTTGTGTTGACACATGGATTGAGATCCATGGATCCCAAAACCCTATAAAAGGAGAGGCACCCCATCGCTCTTCTTGACACACAAGTTGAGGCAACAAATCTCTCTCTCTCTCTCTCTCATTCTCTCTACACGTCCTCTCTCTCTCTCATGTGGCCGTCCACCATGGATGCCCTAGAGAGGTTCTCCATCGCTGCGGCATCGTCGTTATGCTGCCCGATGGTTTGCTCGAGGATCTCCGTCTCCTTCGGTGCACCCCGCTCGTGAAGAAGACATCGGATCTCGTGTGTCGAGATCAGGAGATCCGCCGCTTGGATCATCAACATGGATTGCGAGAAGCACGCGGTTCATCCCCGCGCTCGCAAGCGTCTCCTCCGTCGGATCGGACTTGAGACAGGAGGTCTCTTTGTTTAGAGACTCGATCGCAACCACGCTTCAAGAGGTAAACCTAATACTTGTATGTGGTTTAGACGAAACGATCCGAGAAGTGTTCTTGGATCATGTGGTTTCGTCGCAAGAAAATTTTTTAATTTCCGCTGCATAGAACAACTAGTGCGACTAGTCGTTCTTCGTCGTATCCGATACGACGCTCACGCTTCCGTGATGTGCTTGAGGATCTAACCATATCCTTCAAGTGGTATCAGAGCCAGGTCGATGGTTTTGGATACGATCCATAAACCGAGGACGACTTGGGTTCATTAGGGTATGCGAAAGTTTTCTTGCATTTCATTTTCGCATCTCTGTTTTGATATTATTTTCGGCACTGTTTAAATTGTTTAAACACGAAAATAATATTTAGATTTTATTCCCCATTAAATAAGGAAACCGTAGGATCTGAGTTTGCGTGATTTCGATTCCGTTTGCTCTAGATATGCTCATTTTAGTGAACATGTATCCACTGTTTCGGGGACTGCGGATCATGACGTAATTAAGATGGTAATTGCGGATTTGAAACGCCTTGAAATGCATGCAAATCACTTGGGTTCTGTTGTAAATCAAGTTAGCAAACTTTAGAAATTTACTTTGCTTAATTTGGATTTAAATTGATTGAGATATGATATTTTTAGTAAGTGAGGGTCACTGCTGAAAATACTTTCCTAATCAAGAACCTAGTGATTGTCATTTAATTAATTAGTGAAATTAAATTGTTTAATTTCCTGGAATAATTATGCATAAATATTTGTGAAATATTTAATGATAATTATGTCCTTAAATGACTTTGCCCTAACCAACAAATGATTAGATGTGATCTAGATCAAGATTGATTACATGATCTACATGATCAACATTCCAACAAACATGTTGCTTGAATAGGACTTGGGATTTGTTTAGCAAATCTCATTATAATGTTAATCAAAAATGTTTTGATTATTACTATATGGTACAATTTCGGTTGAAGAACCGATGATCATCTCAAGTACAAATTAATCAATTTGGCATTATCCTTTCCCGAGGCGGATATGGTGCCTAGTCGGAGAGCATTGGGGTTGCGGGTTGCAACGTATGTGATCCGTCCCACTCTCCTCGGTACTGGCCATGACAGCGGGTAGGGCCGGGATAATGTCCGAGGGATTAAGATGTATTTTTCTAATTATTAAAATTCGAAATAATACGTATTTGAGATAATACCATAATTCAAGTAACTATTAAAATGTTTGTTGGATATTAATTGGATCATTAATTTAATATGATTAGATTAATTGGAATCCAATTAAAATTATGACACTCTATTATAAATAGATGTGTTATTTCCCTTGGAAGAATTAATCATAATGAATATGATTCATAATGATTAATTAGAATTTGAATATGATATGGAGGATCACATAAGTGACATCCATGGTCTCCCGTCAAGGCGAAGGGTTCCGTCGCCAGATATTGTATGTAGGAGACGTCTGTCCGAAGTGACAGCTCCTGCATACGATCCATTTGGATCGGGCTCTTCGCTTCTCGAAAGAGTAAGGACATATGCGTAGTGACCCCAATATCGGGTCCTCATATTATTGGGGCGATATTGGATTGCGCATAGCGAGTTGTATTCCTGTTGACGGTTGGTTCAATTAATGACGGGTCAACATTACCTTAGGGGTGGTGGGCCCGGGTGTTAAAGACCGAATTGGGAGATGCAAGTTGGACTTGCAAGGCGGAATGTGTTCCCGCTTCTTTTTATCCGAGTTGTAGGTTCTCATATTATTGGGATGCAACAAAGATAAGGAAGGAGATCCCAGATCTTATTGAGATATAATGGTAAGTATATCTCTTACATTGAAAGTGATTAAGGGAATGAACTTTCAGTGTTGACAAGACAAGATAACTTTGATATAAAAATCCTAAATCAAAGTAATATATATATTTATGCAAATTTCTTATTTCAGATAATCCTTCATTAAAACCCACTCAATGATATACTCAATAATAACCAGTAAAATATCATGGATTGGACTCATGATCCAGATATTGTACTTGCAATTGGACACATAATGTATGTGGTTGCAATGTGCAAGTTTCCTCATAATATTGAGGAATGACAATTAAATAGATAATAGGACTACAACCCTAGGGTTTGTGTGTCTCTATAGTCTTGATCTATCATCAAATGTACTTTGGAAGTGACATGTTGATGATGATCATAATTGTCATATAATCCTTATAAAATTAATGAAGATATTCTGGCATACATATGTGCTCTTGACATTTAACATGAATGAGATGGTTCACTGCATCATGCAGAATGGTGGTTCTATAAGAGATGATGTATTCAAATTGGTTGAGTACCTACCTGAACCTATGTTTTAAGAGTTTAGATGGATGTAGATGATGAGTGTCATCATTCTACTATCTATACTCTGGTCATTCATGAAGCTTCATAATATTCATATTGTATGAATTTAATGAAGCATGTATAAATGTTGATATGCTCTTACATAAGAGATCCTTAGTCTTATGCAATGGTTGCTTATAGATAAAGGGAGCGCAGTGGGAGCATGGGTTGGACCCGAGTAAGAAGTATGGTCAAAGAGTTGACTATACATCTTTGACTTCCACATGTCATCCGAAGAGTTGGATGAATGCCAATACTGCAATAAGTTGATGTGTTGATAGTATGACTATCAAGTCTATCTAGAATCCTTAGAGAAGGACTCGGATGGAGCATCAGATTAATCTACATAAATCATTGATAAGATAAAGTCACATAATTGTATCTCAATCTTCTGATGACATTTGCAATAGGTTGCATATGTTTTAGAAGACTGGAAAAATTGATCTTAAAGGTTTATAGTTATCCACATGGATATTCTCATTGTTTGTTTCTAAATGTTAGAAATAAACATGAATCTGAGATAGAACTATCATAAAGAGTTATGATGTATATATTTCAGATAGTAATCTAATAATCTAGTGGACTTCACTAAATTAGAAAATTAATGAATGGTTCATTAACATTTCTAAATACTGAAATTAAACCTTAAGATCAATAGGAGGATGAAGATCATTTGACAATGATCTAGCATCAAGCTTTGGACATTTGTTTATTGATTTGATCAATAGACTAGTAAGAGATGAAACTTTAGAATGTCTAAAATTTCAAAACATACATACTTATGAATATTGTATTCAAAGAAAAATGTCCAATACACCCTTCTTAGAGAAAGGTGTAAGATGCCAAGGTATTCAGGATCTCATGCATATTGATGTATGTAGATCATCTATATCATAGTAAACATTATGGATATGTGATATCTGTTGATGATTATGTATGATATGAGATTTCTTCTCTTCACCTAAGAAACCTTTGAAATGTTCAAAGATTTCATTATTTTTGGTTTAGAACCAAAGTTTGAAGGAAGATAAAATGAATTTGATCTAATCTAGGTAGCAAGTACCTGTTAGATAAATTCAAAGAATACCTTATAGAGATATAAATATCATTTCTATCTCAATCCTCCTAACACACCTTAACTCAATAGAGTTATAGGTAGATACAATTGGATCATGTGTGACATGATCTTATCAATGATGAATTTTAGCATAATTATCCCTTAGTTTCCAGGTATATATATGTGTAGTAGAGACTACAATGTATATCCTTAAAAAGGTTCCATGCATGATGGAATCTAGCACTTGAGAGTGTTGCTTCATTAGAAAAATAAAGGATGGTATTGGATACCTACTTTATGACCTTGAGATTCTTAAAATATCTCATCTATGAGAATGTGATTCTTAGATGTTGAGACTCTTGAGAATCAAGATAAAATGAAGTGTAGGAACTCATTTAATCTTGAGAAGATAATGAGGCTCCTGAAATTGGAAACTAAAAAGGACAATTAATGATGAAACATTAATACCTCTTCAAATGAGTTTGAGGATGTATTCCATGTGTCAGTTAAGTCTGACAATGATCGGACTTCATGTGATGAAGCTCCTAAGGATCATGACATGGAAAGATGGATTTTAGCAATAAAAGTCTAACGTAGACTTCATATACAAGTGTTGTATATGGACCCTCGAGGATCCACCTATATGGGTAATACCTGTAAAGGTGTAAATGGATCTTCAAGAGAAAGGGAACCTGATGAGAAGGTAGAGACCTTCAAAGCACGGTTCGTAGCCATGAGCCACACTCCGGAAGAGAAGACATTGCTTGCAATGAGACTTGCTCTTCGGTGACCATGCTTAAAATCATCAGAATGTTGCTAACCTTAGCTACACAACTTGACTATTGCATCTTCAAGATGTAAGTCAATATTGCATTCCTCTACGAATACCTCTTTGAGGATATTCACATGAAGTAGCCCCAGGGCTTCATGGTTGAGGAAAGAAAGGTGTGCAAACTAAGGAATCCATCTATGGACTCAAATAAGCTTCTTGAAGTTGGACCATAAGATTTGATGGAATTATAATTGTTATGATTTCAGATGGGATCTTGATGAGCCATGTGAAGCTTAGTGGGAGTGCCTTTGTGTTCATGTTACTGAATGTAGATGATATCCCGATCATTTAAAATGATATAAGGATAATAATAAGTGTTTTATTCTCTGGTTATTCCATATCTTGAAATATGATTTCAAAGATACCTCTTAGATCTTAGTTCTGAAGTTGTTCAGAAGCCAAGAGAAGAGGATAATTGGACTGTCACATTTGTAGTATACCTTGGACATATTCTATTCATAGAAATTCCAAGAAAGGCTTCTAACCCATAAGATATGGTACTGACCTATCTTAAGGGATAGCACCTCAAAGAGTTGAGGAAGTAAATGCTACAACTACTTGCACTTGTGCATTAGTTACGAGAAGCTGAGTGTATGCTAGAGTGTACAAATACCAGATGTCTGTCATGCAGTGGGAGTAGTAAATTGTTACTAATCCTACTGTAGAGATAAAACACTTGATTGCAGTAATAACAAAATCTTCATAGATGAGGAGATTTTTGAGATAGTAATCTCAAAGTCTTATCTTCAAAAGTTTAAGACCATGTAGATAGTGATCTATAAAGGTCTAAACTATAGATACCTTAGGAGATAGAGATCTCCGGGAATGAAGGTATTCTAATAAGGATTATGGGGATATTGGTTATGATGTCAGGGACAATGTAACCAACTAGATTGAGTATTGGTTGCATGAGATGCAACATTCGCATTAGATGCGAGCACTGTTACTGGGGATATGCGAGTGTCGTAAAAGGACTTGGCATAGTCTCTCGGGAACAGAGTGACTGATCAGCTTACCTAGCTATTTTCTAAATAGCCTATGATTGTCACATGAGTGCGGGTTTAAATGATTAGCCCATTAATGGCTCTTTGGGTTAGTGGGAGATTGTTGGAAATGCGAGCCCACGGCGAGCCATTGTGCAATAAATGTTATTGCAATTAACTCCTTAATCTGAAATGAAGAATACATAATTTGCATAATAGGTCCCTTAGTACAATTAGGGTTATGTACCATGGCCATCTTGATGATCATACAGCTGTTGATTCAATTATTGAATCATAGAGGCTGGTGCTTGGATGAATATCTAAAGAGTTAGATTCAGGACTCATCAAGCACTGTCAAATGATTGTTAAGAGATGATCTCCAGCCCGAGTAGGAGATGGCAATCCTTATCTTTGAAGGCTGATATCTAACCGACCTCTTGATGCAGGTCCTCTGCATAGGAATAGAGATTCGGAGGTGTCAGATTAGTTAGGTCAAAGAGTTGACTTAACGAGATCGAGATAACCAAAGTCCTATATCGTATGCTGTCATGATATAGGCACGCATCCTCTGACCGGAGACAGATGTGTTGCTATATGTCTAAGTATGTACATTTGGCAGACCAATAGGTTGATGACCTAATCAAGGTCTACACACCGGCGCGTTGGTGTGCATATAAGGGCATATGAGTAATACGATCTCTCAAAGGGATCATACAGGTTCAGTTACTGAACCGGAAGACATGAGCTCACTCATGAGATATTGGGAAGAATCAAATTCCGTACGCACGGTCGTCTCGCTTTGGAAGCTTGACTGAATTTGTAGGTTTGATATATACTTTTGGAAAGTATATGATCAAGACCTAGGTATGATATATGCTTTTGGAAAGTATATGATCGATACCGACTCCCAATGATCGAATGAGAAACTTACTGATAAAACCATGAAGTAGACAGTATAAAGTTGATCCAATACTTCGGGTTTAGTCTGAGTCTTCCAGTATGCAGGATGTACAGGTATTGGGAATACCTGAGGGTGATGTGATCATAAACGATTGTATAACCATGACGCTTCCATTCCTAGGGAGTGATGAAACAGGTTTGGATTTTAGTGACTCCTCTCATTAGAGAAGTGATCTGATCTTGGTCCAAGTGTTGGACATTGATCTGAATGTGATTCAGATACAATGAGAAGATTAGAATTATGGTCTTGATTTAATCAAGCATCTATGGGAGGCCCGCGATCTGGATTTGAGATATGATCTCAATATCCATGTCACTATACGTGGAACAATACAATCGCCCTGTCCTTATCTCCAAGTATCTGCGGAGAAAGCGCATTATCCTTGAAGGAGTTCATGGATAATTCTATTGTTGATATATGTATCCGAGCATTGAGAATATGTATAATTAAATGTGATTTAATTATCATGATTAATATGAATTTGATTCATATTATAAAGAGAGCTATCTTAGATAATTAGATTATCAAAGAGGTAAGTAATATGAATGTGATTCATATTATTTGGACACAAGAGAATAGAGATCCAAGATGATTAAATATGATTTAATTATCATGGATATGAATAATGTGGATAGCAATATCCATATTAGTCATATATATTATAAATGTGATTTATAATATATAAGAGAGAGCTATTTGTAATTTACATTTGTTAATTAAATGTTAATGTGAATTGGATTCACATTGGACATCAAATTGAAAATGTAATTTACATTTTGTTTTGGGTTGTGAATATGATTCACAAATTTTCAATGGCATGATTACAATGTTCACAAAATAAATTGGATTTATTTTTGTGAAATAATTTGCAACAAAAGTTGTTGCAAATAATGGAGATTACATAAAAGGTGAAATAGCCACCTTCCTAATGGAGGAGGTGGACGGCCACCACTCCCATTAGGAAAGGGAGGCCGTCCCCCCTCTCCACATGGAAGGAGGCTTTCTCTCCTTTCATTATCTCCATGTATTGATGATTTAATTTTGTAATTAAATTGTGTTGATTTATCAACATATATTTAATTTAAATTAAATTAATTGTTGTTGTATTTTTAGCAACAAATCATGACCATTGAAAGAAACACAAATTAATGTGGACCATTGGATTTGTGTTGACACATGGATTGAGATCCATGGATCCCAAAACCCTATAAAAGGAGAGGCACCCCATCGCTCTTCTTGACATACAAGTTGAGGCAACAAATCTCTCTCTCTCTCTCTCTCATTCTCTCTACACGTCCTCTCTCTCTCTCTCATGTGGCCGTCCACCATGGATGCCCTAGAGAGGTTCTCCATCGTTGCGGCATCGTCGTTATGCTGCCCGATGGTTTGCTCGAGGATCTCCGTCTCCTTCGGTGCACCCCGCTCGTGAAGAAGACATCGGATCTCGTGTGTCGAGATCAGGAGATCCGCCGCTTGGATCATCAACATGGATTGCGAGAAGCACGCGGTTCATCCCCGCGCTCGCAAGCGTCTCCTCCGTCGGATCGGACTTGAGACAGGAGGTCTCTTTGTTTAGAGACTCGATCGCAACCACGCTTCAAGAGGTAAACCTAATACTTGTATGTGGTTTAGACGAAACGATCCGAGAAGTGTTCTTGGATCATGTGGTTTTGTCGCAAGAAAATTTTTTAATTTCCGCTGCATAGAACAACTAGTGCGACTAGTCGTTCTTCGTCGTATCTGATACGACGCTCACGCTTCCGTGATGCGCTTGAGGATCTAACCATATCCTTCATAAAGTGATGGTGCAAGTATAGCCATTGTCTCTGAGAGTCATGCATGTGTCGTTAAGTGCTCTACTTAGGCTCATCAAGATGACATATGCTCATAGCCTAGTGGACTCAAAGAATTAAGTCACCATGGACCTGAAAAGCCTTTACCCTAAGCCCTATAAGGTTCCTCTTATTGTTAGGTGGATAAAGATCTTAATCAAGCTCCATTTTCCAATTTAATTCCAGGCTAGTTTAAATGTCAACTATAATCCAGGAAAAACTACACAAATATTTTCAAAGATGCTATTTACAAATGTGCAATTTACAAATATTTACAATCGTGCAAAATATTTGAAATTTTTTTGAAAACATGGATATATGCATGAATGCGAAGTTTTGCAAAAATATTTTCAAACATTTACACAAGGTTTTTGCAAACTTTTTGTTATCAAAACATTTTACAAAAATTTTGAAAATATACATAGATTTTGTTATGAAAATATTTACAAATACTTTACACAAATCATTTTACAATCATTAGTACAAAAATAATTTGTACAAATAAATAGGTATGTGCAACGTGAATTTTATATACAAGGGAAACTTTTTTAAAAATTTTTTATGGATTTTTGGGTTTTTAGCCATTTTTATTTATTAACACACTCACACAAAGTACGAGTTATGGCTAAAGTATATATGAAATATATACACACACCCCCTATACTTAGCTCGAACGATGTCCTCAGAGTGATCAAGAGCGATGAAGAAGACATAACCCGTGCTTAGTATAGGGAAGTAAAAAGGAATGGCTATATACAGAGATGAATCAAAGAATAGAATGAGGAGAACTCGGTGTTTTCCCCCTATACTTAGGATCAACTAATCCTAAGTATAGTAAGCTGTACATAAAGGGAAATCCGAGTGCAGGATGTACGGGGTCTACCCCCCTATACTTAGGGTGAAAGATCCCTAAGTATAGGCAGCAAAATAGGGGTAGAAAGAATCAAAAGAACACCCAAGAGTGCTACATCCCCCCTATACTTGGGTAAAGTACACCCTAAGTATAGCAAAATCATAAGATGAGAAAAGGGATGTGGGACTAAAGAATAGAGTGATATGGACAACTGGATCTATAGAGGTCGGAAGAACAGTGATAATCAGGCGTGAGATGCAATAGATGTGAGTCAAGAGACCACATCTCACGCAAAGTGAATAGGGGCAACATCAACGACCCGCGGCTCATGATTTAGATATGGCTTGAGCCGTTGGCCGTTCACTCGAAAGGTACTCTCAGAAGACAACTCAGATATGTCAATACTCCCATTGTCGTGTACCTTTCTCACCAAATACGGTCCCTTCCATTTATCTGTAGCTTCCCTAGGAATAATCTAATCCTAGCATCAAACAGCCATACTCTCTATCCTGGCTCAAACTGCTTGTGGCTGATATGAGAATCATGCCACTCCTTCACTCTCTCCTTATAATGTAGGTTGTTTGAAAAGGCGGTATCACGAAGCTCCTCCAGGGCTGCTAACTCTACCCTCCTCTGGTCTCCTACACTGTCTGGATCCAAAAGTATATCAGTGACTGCCCAAAGTGACCTATGTATCAGCTCAATAGGTAAATGGCATGGCTTGCCATAAACGAGGCGAAAGGGAGATGTACCCAAAGGAGTCCTGAAAGACGTCCGATAAGCCCACAAGATCGAGTCCAAAAGCTGTGACCAATCCTTTCGGTCAGGGCGGATGACTTTCTGCAATATGGTCTTGATCTCCCTGTTCGACACTTCAGCAAGATCATTCGTCTGAGGGTGGTATGGAGTGGCAACTCGATGGTCTATGCTGAACTCGTTAGCAAGGGCTTTTACCTTGTCGTTGACGAAATGAGACCCCCCCGTCTGATATCAACACGCTAGGCACCCCGAACTGTGAAATGATATTCTTCCTCAAAAATCGACAAATAGTCCTAGCATCTGCGGTTCGGGCGGGGATGGCCTCAACCCAACGACTCACATAATCAATGGCCAACAGAATGTACTCGAATCCCTGACTCGTAGGGAGTGGACCCATGAAATCGATGCCCCATGCGTCAAAAACCTCACAGAAGTGTATGGGCTGCATCGGCATCATATCACGTTGTCCACAAGTGCCCATCCTCTGATAGTCAGTACATCTCTTCACGAACTCGTCAGAGTCCTTGAAGAGAGTAGGACACCATAGGCCGGATTGGAGCACATTCTGTGTCGTTCTCCTCCTTGAGTGATGTCCTCCTGCCTCGAACTTGTGGCAGTAAGTAAGGATGATGTGGTGCTCCTCCTGAGGAATGCACCGACGCCAGATAATATCCCCTCCTTCATGGTAAAGGACGAAATCCTCCCAATGGTAAAACTTGGCCTTCGCAAGGAAGGTCTCAAGTTTCTGCCTGGGCCAATCTTGTGGAACTTTCTTGGCGACAAGATAGTTCACAATATAGGCATACCATGGGAGCGAGGCGATGGCAAGGATCGCCTCATCTGGGAAGGTCTCACAAATAGGGTCAATTTGCTCAGAATCCTCAAGATACTCCAATCGGGAGAGATGATCCGCCACCACATTCTTGACTCCAGGCTTATCCTTAATCTCTATGTCAAACTCCTGGAGCAGAAGGATCCATCTGGTCAATCTAGCTTTGGCATCCTTCTTTACCATGAGGTACCTGATGGCGGTATGATCAGTAAATATGGTCACTCTAGATCCGATAATGTACGATCTGAACTTATCTAGGGCAAAAACTACGGCTAGCATCTCCTTCTCAGTGTCTGTGTAGTTCCACTGCGCGACATCCAATGTACGGCTAGCGTAGTGAATAGCAAATGGGACTCCATCCCTCCTCTGTCCTAGCACGGCCCCCACGGCAAAATCGGAGGCGTCCGTCTTGATCTCGAATGGGAGAGACCAATCAGGTGCTGAAGGACAGGAGCCTCTATCACACATCTCTTGAGAGTCTCGAACTACGAAAGACACTTATCATCTACAAGGAACTCGGTGTCTTTCGTCAGCAGAACAGTCAATGGTCGAGCAACCCTACTGAAATCACGAATGAATCGTCGGTAGAAACCAACGTGCCCCAGAAAAGACCATAGCTGGCGTAAGTTGGACGGTGGATTGAGTTTGCTAATGACATCCACCTTGGCCGGATCAACCTCCATGCCCCTGTTGGAGACGATGTGGCCAAGCACCGTCCCTTGAGTCACCATGAAGTGACTCTTCTCCCAAGATAATACCAGGCAAACCTCAATGCATCGCTGAAGGACTCGGTTTAGGCAGTCAAGACAAGAATCGAATCCGTCACCATAGACCGAGAAATCATCCATGAAGACCTCCAAGCACTCCCCCACCATGTTCGAAAAGATAGACAACATGCATCTCTGAAAAGTCGCAGGGGCATTGCATAGCCCGAATGGCATGCGTCTGAAGGCGTATGTGCCGAAGGGACAGGTGAAGGTGGTCTTGTCTTGGTCCTCGGGCGCAATGGCCACCTGATTGTAGCCGGAGTACCCATCTAAGAAACAGTAATGGCTCTTCCCTGCCAGTCTCTCAATGATTTGATCTATAAAGGGCAGGGGGAAATGATCCTTCTTGGTGGCCAGGTTGAGTCGTCTGTAATCCACGCAGTCCTGCTAAGAAGTAGGTACCCGGGTAGCAATCTCCTCTCCAGACTCCGTAACCACTGTAGTGATGCCCGTCTTCTTCGGCAGCACATGTAACAGACTGACCCACTTGGAGTCGGAGATGGGGTAAATAAAATCGGTGCTCCACCACTTCGAGATCTTCTTCATGACAACCTCTCTCAGATTCAGGTTCAGCCGCCGCTGGAACTCATGCGACGGCTTTGCCTCATCCTCGAGTATATGTGGTGAGAGCACAGAGCTGGACTGATCCCCTGAAGATCTGCTACACTCCATCCTATCGCCTTGCGGTTCTTTTCAAGAACCCCCATTAGACGGGATTCTTGCTCTTCAGTCAAATCAGCGGAGATAATGATTGGGTACATCTCATGCTCACCCGCAAGGAACTTATACTTCAACGACGCTGGTAGAGGCTTCATCTCTGGACAAGACGGTGTTGGCAAATCTGGCTTCTGAAGAATCCGAGTGTATGCTGCCAAATCTGCTCGAGAAAATGAGAACTCTCTCTCGCAAACTAGATCGCGGGAAGGCTGCCAAACTGGACAGTCTCTGCTATGCATGGCATCAACCTCCTCCCCAGCCGTAGGCTCAGAAGAAGTCAGATCTAGTATATACTCATCAAACTCTGCCCAATCAAAATCTGACTCCGAGGGATCTGTATCATCATCATCAAACAACTCTGTCTCATGGTTGACAATTGAATCTGCCGACTGAAAAGTATCCTGGACCAGGAATGTGCTCTCCAAGCTCTCCTCTACTGGAGGCTCTACATCAACGGTATCTGAAGGTGAGAGGATAGCCTGTGCGTCTGGATCTGCCCATACTGCCTCGTCATCTGTAATCACAAAATCGCAGTCCTAGTAGATGTTTGGCTCTGTCTCTGTCATCTGCTCTAAATCGGAAGTATTCTCTGAGCAAGCTGAATCTCTAACTCTGATGTCCTCGACCGTCTCTATTTGTACACTCTCGCCCACGACGCAAAAGTATACCTTCCCGCTATCATGATCAGTCACTTCCTTTGATGTGGCCAAGAACAGGCGACCTAGAATGATGGGGGTGTCGGTCATAGACTCAGGGATCTCAATGTCCAACACAACGAAGTCCACGGGGAATTGCAGGCCCTGAATCGTGACGACAACGTCCTTAAGCAACCCCTTCGGCCTCTTGACAGATCGATCAGCAAACTGAAGGGTTGTCCTGCTCTATCGTAGAGTCCCCAACTCAAAGTGGTCGAGAAGGGTTGCCAGAAGTAGAGTGCGGTCAAACCTCTGCTCTCTGATGTGCCATCTGACATAAGGGACTCCGGAATCTATCCTCTTGGCCGGCAGACGGTTCTGAATCGCGAAACACGTGGCTCTGGTCAGCACATGGATCTCTGACTTGTGGTTCCTCCTCTTCCTCCTGACTGTGGTCTTGTCTCTGAGCGAACTCTAGAGTAGAGGGATGTGCTGCAAGGCCTCCTGAAGAGTCAGCTGAATGTGGAATCAATCGATCATCTGCTGGCTGAACTCTTCCTGCTGTCTCTTTTTTGGATTTTCTATTTTCTTCCCCTTTCCCATGTGGAGTGCTCTAGGGAAGGGGATCACAGGGTCCTTCTCAGATGAAGGACTAGGAGAGGGTCTCGGCTGCTCAAGCACGGCAGAATCCACACATACATCATCATGCACCACAGGTGGATCAGATTAAAATAAACCCTTTCCTTTATTGCCAGATAAGTCCTGAGATACAAGAACAGAAGGAAAGACTACAGGACTCTCAGAAGTAAAAATGGTGGCATCAGCACCACCCTCGGCATGTCTTGCGGCATCAGCACCACGCTCTGGCTCGGCAACAATGGTGGCCTCAATACCACCGCCTCTGTCTGGTGAAGTGACGGCCTCAATACCGTTTGTGGGATCAGCATCCATGATGGCGTCAGCACCACCGTCATCATCTCTCGCGACATCAGTACCGCGCTCCTCGCTTGACGCTCTGGAAGTGGCCTGTGAATGTCGCTCAGACGAGGCACCGCCTGATGGCATCCTACCACTCATAAGTGTGACAAAGTCAGTATCAAACAGATATGCAGATATATCACCAAAATCATCACTAGGAGTGGCATACTCTGTGAAATCTACCTGCTCAGACTTCCTCTTCAGGTTGTTCGTGTTCGGCTCGATCTGGGCAGGTATGGCGGCCTTCCCTCTCACTATCTCCTGCTTCTCCTGGCGGAACTCATCCATCTCCCATCTGAAGATAGCCTGTTGGTCAGTAAGGAGGCGGGCTATATCGTCTAAGGCGAGGTTCTCATAGGATGGCCCATGAGAACCTGACGGGTAGCCTCTCTGGTAGTGAGGCTGTTGCTGTGTCTGGTGCTGCTGGTGAGAGGGGTATGACTGGGGATGATACTGCTGCTGCTGAGGCTGATCTCACCTCCAAGACTGTCCTTGCTGATAGGGACGAGGACCATACTATGAAGACTGGTGTTGCTGCTGGTGGTGTACTGGGGGCTGCTACTGCTGGTGATCTCTCTGATAGCCGTACTGGCCACCCTGACCTGAATGCTGCTGCTAGGAGCTGGAACCTCCGACCGACCAACAGAATCCGGGATGGTCTCGTCGGATACCAGGCTGGGCCAGTCGTGCCAAATCCCGTTGACATCCAGAGGCTGATCCGGCAGAGGCTGATCCGGCTGGTAGACCACCATCTGTGTGTCAGGAGATGGTGGTGACTGGTAAGAGGGATGCAGCTGCTCATACGGCTCCACCTGTACATGGTGAACCTGTCTAGGTTGCTGGTGGCTGGAGCGCTGGGATGAGCTGTAGGTGCTACTTGGATCGCCTCGTGCCTGAAGACGGGGCTGGGAAGCCGTCTGTGCCTCTTGGAGACACATGAGCTGTGTCTTCAGGTCACTCAGAGTCTGTGCCATCTGCTCCATCTGCGTGATACCCTAGCACTGCTTCTTCTCTATGATCTCCATCCGGTCCAGCTTCTCACTGATGATGCCCATGTCATCGGCTGTGGACTCGGCCTGTGCTGCTGCCGCTGACGAAGTGGATGGACCGGCATCAACCCGTGCTATCCTCTAGTACTGCATGTTCTGTGGCTGAGGGCGTCCCTGTGTGTAGTGTCGGGTCTGGGACATCACTGTATAGTTCTCGGCCATCTCCTCGTAAATGGCCCAGACCTGATCATGATCCTTGGCGAAGTAGGATCCGCCACAAGAAGCGTTCACCAGTCCCTGCAGCTCTGGTGTCAACCCGTAAAAGAAGATCTGAACAAGGTTCGGCTTCAAGATGTCGTGTTGCGGGCATCTATCTGCACGCTCTCTGAACCTCTCCCATGCCTCGTGAAACTGCTCGTTGGGGAGCATGGAGAAGTTGCTGATCAGGGCCCTCGCTGCATTCTTCCGCCCGATTGGATAGTACTTGTTCAAGTACTTGGTGTGAAGCTGCTCCCAAGTGTACGCAAACCTCCCTAAGTGCTTCAGCTAGTTGGCTGCTCTGTCTGCCAGGGAGAAGGGAAAGGCAATCATCTTGATGGTATCTTCGTCCACCTGACGATCTTGGACGGTGCTGCAGATCATCTCAAACTCCTAGAGATGAAGATGGGGCTCCTCAGTGGCCAGCCCATGGAACCGGGGTAGAAGCTGCAAGGTCTTCGGGGGGAACTTGAAGTCCCCCACGATAGCTGGAAGTACCACCCAACGGTGCGTCAAAGTTGATCCGGGTTGTGCAACTCCTGCATCGGTCTCAGAGGATCTGCTGCTGTTGCGGCTGCAGCTGCGGCTACGGCTGCTGTGGCTACTGCCGCACCACCAGGTCTATCCTCACGCTGCTCGCGATCGGCTCTCATCTGCTCCATCTCTCTCCTCATCTCAATCATGAATGCTCCCCGATCCCTCAACTGCTGCTGAACTGAGTCAAGGGTGGCGATCAGGGTGGAGTTGATCGCACCCTGATCCAGGATAAAAGTCTGCTCTCCTCGGGGACCTTCGGTGCGATCCTCGCTGCTGCCGGCCATGGTCTCTGCAAAGGCAAAAGACCCAAACTCAGGTGTCGATAAATCATCTAACTGTAATCTCTCAGCTGGAACTGGCATCTCAGGAATGGTAGAAGGGTGGTCGAGGGGGAATAGGGCGGAGTCAAACTCGGGTTCGGAGAGCGGGCCTGAGCTCTCACGAACCGACCTAGATGAGTGGGCTGGAGTGCCGAAAAGCGGTGCAGCCAGAGGCTGCCTAAGGGACCTCCTGCCCATCATCGTGATCTGGCGAGTCGGGCGGATGGGATCTGGTAACAAATATGATCAGCAAGCAAAAACCCCGGATTCACCTACTCAACGCGAGCTGAAGACCGTAAGAGTTCGATCAATTATCTTGTCAATTTTTATTAGGTGATCAAGTTAAGATAGCAGAGCGGTTACGTGACCTGTTGGGAATCCAATCCGCCAAATCGACTGTCCCGTATAAAAGGTCGGTAGTCTGATCAGGGCTCGGATATGGCTCTATCCTAGTGTGCGGGTCACTCTCTCGCTCAAGCAAGCCAGACAATGAGGGGGTTGCTCTCTCCACGACAAATTTTTATGGTGAGTGTCTTTTAATGTCAAGTTGAGTTAGCAGTCCCAATTTTATAGTTTTTCTTTTTCAATATTTTTCAATAACAGACAATCACCTATTGAATTTTTCGGTTCTCCTGGTTATTTTAATCCAAAACAAGGGGGAGAAGATGAAAAAGCCGATGCGCGAAAATCAATGATGCATGCAGAGTAAGAAATGTGTACCTGACTCCAGCAGTCTACATGCAAAATGATCCGCGCAGAATTTAAAGACTGAAATAAAACTACTTAAATGATACAGGCGGAAATCCGAGCCCTAAGCAAGCAGTTCTACTCGAAAGAACGGCTAGTCGACCACCAACCTTCAATCCAAGAGTCCGATCTAGGCTCACCCCTCCTCTTCTCGACAAATCGAGTTCAGGGGAAACGCTTGACAGGGAGGGCTCGCGGCAAGTAGGCTCGAAGGTAGTGGATCGACTATTTTTTTTAGATTTTTATTATTGGTCTAATTAATCGATTTATAGATACAGGCAAAGTTATTAATGTGTGCGGACCTACTTATTTACGTCACAATCAAGCAAAAATCTTAAAGCTGGGGGTTGAAAACCGTGAGAATCAGAAAGACAGGAAATAAATGGTAAAGAAAACGTGAAAACCGCGAAAACCGTGAAAAAGCGAGGGGTCCCCTGAGCACACCGGAGCTCGGCGAAACAGACCCCGAGAGTCTCAAAAATCTGGATGAGTGTCTTGTTTTATTACAACAATAGTTTAAATAAGCTGAAAAGAAAACCTAATCTACTCTAAGCTAATCTTCCCACACTCTGATGTCTCCTCGCGCTCTCCTGCGGCTCCGTGTAGAAGGGAGCCGCCTCCGATTGTCGCGGTTGCGTCGGCTCCTCGAAAGTCGTCGCCTCGGTCCTCGGGCCCTCGCAAGCAAACAGGTAGAGTGTATCAGACAAGGTTATTTGGAAAATTATGCAAATGAATGATATATATACAAAATATGCACAAAAGCTGCGAAAAAGAAAACAGCGGGAAAATCAAAAAGCGACTACTAAGTCATGCTCCCTGGCAACGGCGCCATTCTGATGAACCGAGAAATATCAACCAAGCGATTAAGGAATAAAAATAACTCGGGTCGTTGACCTCAATCACTCGGGAAATCAATCAGTCAATCAAGAAAATATAAAGGAATAGACCACCAAATAGAGATAGAAAATCAATGAAAATCAAATAGTGGCCCTGGCTATGAGATTAGCCTAGTAAAGCACCTAGGGTCGGACTTAGGGAGCACGGATTGGCCTTGCGGCCTACGAAGTAGTCTAAAAATGAAGAAAATATAAACAAATAATTTTTTGGTGGTTTTTAATATTTTTATATTTTTTTGGATTTTTAATTATGAAGGAAAAGAATAAAAAATGTAAAAGCAATCACATTCAACCAATTATTTGAATGCTAAAAAATGGTCCAAAAATTCAAAAAAAAATTTACGTTTTATATGTTTTTTACTGATTTTGGTGAATTTTTGGGAATTTTATGATTTTTATGGAATTTTCTAAAAATGAAAGAAGGAAAAAATAATAGGAAACTGTCCAATCAGGCTTCAAAGACCACTTAAAAGTATCAAATGGTCTTTTCAAGGACTGGTTGTATTTTTCTGAGAAAATAACAACAATAAACAAAATTCAGGAGAAGAGCTTATTAATTTTTGGATTTTCTTTGATTTTTTAGAATTCTTTATAAGTTTTTCAAGGTTTTTCAATTTTTAAGCTTTTATAACTCTAAAAATGACCAAAAATGCAAAGAAATTCAAAACACAAAATATAACAACTCTTATTTTTTTTTAGAATTTTTGAAAGGGTTTTAATATTTTTTGGGATTTTATAATCTGAACAGACAGAAAAACAAGTGTTTTTGAATTTTTATAAATAATAAAACGCCTCAAAAATGCACCAAATTTTTAGTGAAAATTATACACAGTGGCAGGAGCCACATTTCCAATTTTCATTAAATTTGGACATAATTTGATATTTTATTAAAATCAAATAACAAGGCACAGTGCATAGGGACCTAAATGCAAGAAAACATGTTTCCAGGGGCAGAAATGTAACAAATACAAGAAGCCGAGAGTCCCTCGTGCAAATTTTCCAAGTTCTCACGTGCAAAGCACGTGTACTGGGCACGGAGGGACCTATGTGCAATAAAAATTACTTCTAGGGACTTATTAACAACAGGTGTTAAAAGTCTAAGGAAGAAATTGCAAAATGTCTAAGAAATTCAGCACATGTCAAATAAAACCACGCACAGGGGTATGGATGCAAATATTAATAACTAAATTTCATTCCATAACACCTTAAAACATCAGCCCATACATTTCAAATTCACCAAGAAAATCACGTGACGATACACGTGTTCCACGTAGACAGGGGTATAAATGCAAATAAAACAAGCACGAGGTCCTAAGTGCAAATGTTCCAGAATAAAAACAACTGCAAGAAATATTTGCAGGACTAGAACGTAAATGACAAAGCAAGAGGGGCCTAAGAGTAAATTACCCCTATTTATTAGCCGAGGGCTGAGGACGCGCCACGTGGAAAATCTGACGGCTGAGGGTAGCGGGCGCTGCTGCGAAGGAATCCAACTCGTATCTGACGGCTGAGGGGATGCCATGTAGAAGATCTGACGGTCGAGGATCAAGGGCACCCCTTCGTTGGCTCGGACGGTCCAGATCAACCCTCGGCCTGATCTGACGATGAAGAACGACTCCTCAAATGACGGTGCGGATCAAAACTGGAGCGGCGAGAGGGATCGGACAGCTCTGGAGACTCCTGGAAGAACTTGGCTCCTGCGAACTTCGCCGGAGCACCACGGCTGCGCTGGGCCTCCTCTACTGCTACTAAGGTGCGGAATAGATCCGCCTTGACGTCCCGCAGCTGATGCGCCTCTCCGATGAGGCCAGGAAGCTCCGAGGAGCTCCGGCGACGACGGCGAGGCTGAGCTCCTGTGCCTGGAAGCTAAGGTCCTCAGATGGACCTCTTTTGACCTGAAAAGCAACACAGGAAGACTCCTGGGTCGAGGGCAAACTACCTCGACCCGGTTAGGGGTGGTGTAGTGCTCGGATGAGGCGAGATGGTCGATCTCCGGCGAAGCGACGGTGGTGAAGATCAAAGTCCCTGCTCCGGGGCGAGTCAGGGGGTGTGAGTGGGTGCAGAAGGTGCGGAGAAGTCTCGTGGGTGTGAGGGTCAAGTCCGATGATCAAGGGGGTGACTGATATGGTCGGAATCGGCGAGCGATGGCGAATGGGCGAATTGGGGGCAATCAGAAATTAACGGAAACTAGAAGGAATCAGGCTTACCGGGCGTGTGGATTCGACTGTGGATGAGATCCTGGTCGTTTCCTCGAGGGTTGTCGATGGCTCGAGGCTCGGGCGCAACTCTGGGTGGCGCACGACGGCGTAATGCTGCCGGATCAGTGACGCGGGGTCCCTCCTCTCTGCAACATGCTGGGCGCTAGCTGTCACTCTAAGCAATTGGGTGGAGATCCTGGTTGGAAGAGGCGACGCCAAAGATGGCTGAGAAAGTGCGGCGGAGTAGGAGTTAAATAGTGCTAGGGTTCCGAGAAGGTGAGGGTCGGGCGAGTGATTCGGAGCTCGGACCCCGATGCAAACCTACGGGCGTGGATCTCGGATGCAAGAGGATGGAGTAGGACCCGGGGTTTGCGCAAATCACGGGCGGATCGAGCACGAAAAAAGAGGAGAAATCAGGTCGACAGCCCGATTCGCGAGAGAAGAGGGTCCGCGGGGGGAGTTGACCGGGGGTCAACATTCCCCGTGGACCAATGGGAGCGCGCCACATAATAAATATTTATAAATTAAATAATAAATAGTAAATGACCGAATTTGGAAAAAGTTAAAATATAAAAAATGTTTCTTTATTTTTAAACTATTTTTTTGTGATTTTTATTTATTTTTTGAAGTATAATTTTGGTATTTAAAAAATATTATTATTATAGATATGTTTATACATATGTATTTTTTATTTTTTATTTTTAATTATTTATTTTTTATACAAATTATTCCAATTTTATGTTTTATTTATTTATAGGATAAAATTTGTAATAATATGGTATTTTTATTTTATTATTATTAATTATTTACATGGGTTAAATAAATATTTTTATTTATATACAAATATGGTATATATAATGTTATTTTGATTTTTATTTTATTTTTATTTTATTTTTGTGGTTTTTATTTTATTTATATACATTATAGAATATGGGATGAGAAAATATGTTTATTGCATTTTTACTTATTTATTTATAAGGAGAAATAAATAGAGGTGTGGTTTTATGTACATTGTGTATATACAATGATGAAGGGATTTTTAATTTCTTTTTAATTTTCTCATTTTTATTTTGATTTTATATTTACAGATATATACATATTTACACAAATACATTTTTATTTTATTTAGAGGAAAATAATTTTTTTATTTATTTACCTGTAAATGAACAAACACATGAGTTGCCTTATCTCCCTCTACTTGGTTCTTTTTGCGGTCAGGCCCATGCTGAGCCCTCCCTTGGGATTAGGTCGCTCAATATTTATTCTAAATATTTCCCTCTTTTTCTTTTATTTCTTTATTCTTTTATTTATACACAAAAACATGCTAATTATTCATAATTACACAATGCATGCTGAATGATAATTATTGCTATTTACAAGAATATACATGTGTTTTGCATAGGTTTTGTAGCAAAAATAAAAGAATAAAGAATGATGAATGGGTATTCATCAGGGACGAGCCCCAATCTGGGATGACTGCTGCTGTTGCTGGTACACTGGGGGTTGCTGCTGTTGGTGATCTTGCTGATGGTCGTACTGACCATCCAGACCTGAAGGCTGCTGTTGGGAGCTGGCACCTCCAGCCGACCAACGGAATCCGGGATGGTCTCGTTGGATACTGGGCTGGGGGCGATCGTACCAAATCCCGTTGACATCCATCAACGGTTCGGGCTCATAGGAGAGTGGCGGGAGTACGGCCAGAGGCTGATCCGGCTGGTAAACCACCATCTGAGTGTCTGAGGATGGTGGTGACTAGTAGTAGGGCTGCGGCTACTGGTACGGCTCTGCCTGTACAAGGTGGACCTGTCTAGGCTGGCTGGAGCTGGAGCGCTGGGATGAGCTGCCACTACCACTTGGATCTCCTCGTGACTGAAGACGGGGCTGAGAAGTCGTCTGTCCCTCCTGGAGACACATGATCTATGTCTTCAAGTCACTCAGTGTCTATGCCATCTGATCCATCTGCGATATGCTCTGGCACTGCTTCTTCTCTATAATCTCCATCCGGTCCAACTTCTTGCTAATAATGTCCATGTCGACGGCTATGGACTCGGCCTGTGCGGCTGCCGCTGATGACGTAGAAGGACCAGCATCGACCCGTGCTATCCTTTGGTACTGCACGGTCTGTGGCTGGGGGCATCCCTGAGTGTAGAGTCTAGTCTAGGACATCACTGTATAGTTCTCGGCCATCTCCTCATAGATGGCCTAGACATGATCATGATCCTTGGCGAAGTAAGACCCGCAACAAGAAGTGTTCATCAGGCCCTGCAGCTCTGGTGTCAACCCGTAATAGAAGCTCTGAACAAGGTTCGTCTTTGAGATATCATGGTGCGGGCATCTGTCGGTAAGCTCTCTAAACCTCTCCCATGCCTTGTGAAACTGCTCGTTGGGGAGCATGGAGAAGTTGTTGATCAGGCTCTCGCTACGTTCGTCCGCTCGAGTGGATAGTACTTGTTCAAGTACTCAGTGCGGAGTGGCTCCCAGGTGTACACAAACCTCCCGAAGTGCGTCAGCCAGTTGGCTGCTTTGTCTGCCAGGGAGAAAGGAAAAGCAATCATCTTGATGGTATCCTCGTCCACCTCACGGTCGTGGACGGTGCTGCAGATCATCTCGAACTCCTGGAGATGAAGATGTGGCTCCTCAATGGCGAGCCCATGGAACCGAGGTAGAAGCTGAAGAGTGTTCGGAGGGAACTTAAAGTCCCCCATGATGGCTGGTAGTACGACCCAACGATGCGTCAAAGTTGATCCGGGGTTGTGCAACTCCTGCATCGGTCTCGGTGGACCTGTTGCTGCTGTTGCGGCTGCTCCCGCATCACCGGGTATCCTCGGTCCATCTCCTCCCCCGCGCTGCTCGCGGTCGGCTCTCATCTGCTTCATCTCTCTCCTCATCTCAATCATGAATGCACCCTGATCCCTCAACTGCTGCTGAACTATCTCAAGGGAGGCGATCAGGGTGCTGTTGATCGCACCCTGGTCCAGGATAAATGTCTGCTCTCCTCGAGGGCCTCTAGTGCGGTCATTGCTACTGCCAGCCATGGTCTCTGCAAAGGTAAAAGACCCAAACTCAGGTGCCGATAAATCTGGCTGTTGTCTCTCCTCTGGCACTCGTGTCTCAGGAGTGGTAGAAGGGTGGTCAAGGGGGAACAGGGCGGAGTCGAACTCGGGTTCGGAGAGCCGGTCTGGGCTCTCGGGAACCGACCTAGATGAATGGGCTGGAGTGCTGAAAAGCGGTGCAGCCAGAAGTTGCCTAAGAGACCTCCTGCCCATCATCGTGATCTGGCGAGTCGGGCGGATGGGATCTGGAAACAACTATGATGAGCAAACAAAACCCCGGATTCACCTACTCAATGCGAGCTGAAGACCGTAAGAGTTCGGTCAATTATCTTGTCAGTTTTTATTAGGTGATCAAGTCAAGATAGCAGAGCGGTTACGTGACCTGTTGAGAATCTAATCTGCCGAAAAGACTGTCCCATATAAAAGGCCAGTAGTCTGATCGAGGCTCGGATATGGCTCTATCCTAGTGTGCGCGTCACTCTCTCGCACATGCAAACCAGACAATGAGGGGGTTGCTCTCCCCAAGATAAATTTTTATGGTGAGTGTCTTTTAGGGTTAAGTTGAGTTAGCAGTCTCAATTTTATGGTTTTTCTTTTTATGTATTTTTCAATAACAAACAACGCCTAACGATTTTTTCGGTTCTCCTGATTATTTTACGTCCAAAATGGGGGGAGAAGACGAAAAAGCCAATGCGCGAGAATCAATGATGCATGCAGAGTAAGAGAGGCGTATCTGACTCCAACAGTCTACATGCAGGGTGATCTGCGCATAAAATAAATGACGGAATATAAATTACCTATATGATGCACGCGGTAAAACCGTCCCTAGCAGAACAATTTCTACACGAAAGAACGGTAGCCGGGTACTCGAACCTAGGTCCGGAGTCCTATCTTGGGAGCCACTCGGTGTCTGCCACAACGGATCCTGCATGCGTTGTATGCGACTCCTCAAGGTACGTGGACCAGAGCTCTAATAAGTGGCTTTTTCTTGTGAATTAATTATTTAGGTCTAATTATTCGAGCTATAGGAACAGGCAAGCAATTAGGTGTTTGGATCCTAAACATTTACGTCACAATCACACAAAATCCTAAGCTAAGGTTGAAATCCGCGTAAATCAGACAAGTAGTATATAGACCGTCAAAACCGCGTAAAAACCGTGAAAAACCGGTGGGATCCTCCGAGCACACCAGTGCTCGGTGAAACAGACCCCGAGAGTCTAAGTGTCTCTGTTATGGTCCCTATGTTATTACAATAATAAAATGTGCTGAAAATAAATCTAAACTACACTAAGCTACTTCGCGGCTATTCTGCGGCTCCCGCACTCCTGTTGGGTTCCTCGCGTCCTCCTGCGGCTCTCTACAGAAAAGAGTTGCCTCCGACTCCCGCGGTTGTTTCGGCTTCTGAAGAATACCGCCTCGGTCCTCGGGCCCTCGCAAGAAAATAAACAGAGTGTCAAACCAAATTATTATGTATAAACAGGTCAGATAAAATATATAAAAATATCTACAAAAAGCCGTAAAAAAGAAAGCCGCGGAATAATCAAAAGTGACTACTAAGCTGTGATCCCCGACAACGGCGCCATTCTGATGACCGAAAAATCACCAAGACTTGGGTGAATATAATAGAACTAGGGTCGTTGCGACCCGGATCTCGAAGCTAAATCGGTCGATCAAGAAAAATGTGAAGAGCAGACCACCAATCAAAAAGATAAAATAATGAAAACCAAAATAGTGGCCTTGTCTATGAGATTAGCCTGGTGTAGCACCCAGGGTCGGACTCAGGGAGCATGAATTGGCCTTGCAGCCTACGAAATAGTCAA
Source organism: Ottelia alismoides (assembly GCA_037367405.1). Classification (NCBI taxonomy): domain Eukaryota; kingdom Viridiplantae; phylum Streptophyta; class Magnoliopsida; order Alismatales; family Hydrocharitaceae; genus Ottelia; species Ottelia alismoides. The sequence continues at coordinate 478,086 of JAZKJV010000793.1, forward strand.
GAATGAATCAAAGCAAAAACAAGTATTTTTGGTGGTTTTTAATTATTTTTATATTTTATTTGAATTTTAAATAATGAAGAGAAATAATAAAAGGCAAGAAACAAGCACACTCAAGGAATTATTTAGTCACTCAAAAATGGTCCAAAAATTCCAACAAAAATATTTTTATGTTTTTTAGGTTTTTTACTGTTTTTGGTGAATTTTTGAGATTTTTATAATTTTTATATAATTTTCTAAAAATCAAAAAGGCAGAAACAGTGAGCTACTGTCCAGCCAGACTTCAAAGGGCCATGAAAAATATCAAATGGTCCTATAACAGTCTGGAGGTAATTTTTATGAAAAATACAAGCAATAAAGAGAATTCAGGAAAAGAGTTTATTATTTTTGAAGTTTTCTACATTTTTTTAGTATTTTATAAGTTTTTAATGGTTTTTCAATTTTTAGGTTTTTATATATCCAAAAATAGCCAAAAAATGCACAGAAAATCAAACACAACAAAACTAACAAAACCTAATTTTTTAGAATTTTTGAAAGAGTTTTTATATTTTTTTTACGATTTTCTAATCTGGACAAATAAAAATCAATTATTTTTGAATTTTAAAATACTAAAAAGCCTAAAAAATGTACCCAAAAATTAGGGAAATTTTTACACAGTGGCAAAAGCCACGTTTCCAAATTTCACGCAATTTGGGTTTAATTTGATATTTTATTGAAATCAAACAAAGTCTCACAGTGCATAGGGACCTAAATGCAAGAAAACATGTTTCTAGGGCTTAAATGTAACAAATTCAGAAAGCTGGGGGTCCCTCGTGCAAAAAGTCTAGGACCCCACGCGCGTTGCACGTGGCCTGGGGCACATTGGGACCTAAATGTAATAAAGCTTACTTCAAGGGATTTATTAGCAACACGTGCTAAAAGCCCAGGGAAGAAGTTGCAAAATGCCCAAAGAATTCTGCACATGTTGATAAAAAGTATTCATAGGGGCATGGATGCAAATATTAAAACATATATTTCATTCAGTAACATATAAAAACTACAAGCCCACAGTATGCAATTTGTCCAAAAATTCACTTAACGAGGCACGTGTCTCACATAAACAGGGACGAAAATGCAAATACAAGAAACATCAAGGTCCTTGGTGCAATTGTTCCAAAATAAAAACAACTATGTCTAATATTGACAGGACTAAATAAGAAATGCAAAAACAGGAGGGGCCTAAGTATAAATTACCCCTTATTGAGATCTTCGGCTGGAGGCGCGCCACGTGTAAGATCGAACGGCTGAGGGGCGCTGCGCCTCTTCGAAGAACTCGGGCTCTGATCTGACGGTCGAGGGTCTACCCCGTGGAGGATCAGACAGCTGAGGTACGCTGTGGCTAACTCTCGTTGAATCAACGGTCACGATCGAATCCAAGGAAGATCTGACGGTCCCTAGCTCCTCGCAAGTGGACGTTCGAGATCAAAATTGGGCGAGTGGGCACGATCGGACAGTGGAGGAGGGTCCTTCGAGAACTCGACGTCGGCGAACCTCGCCGGCCTCTTGTGCGCGCTGAGGACCTCCTCTGGAGCTGTCAAGGTGCTCTACAGCTACTGAGCTCCTTGATGACCCGTCCAAAGCGACTGAGGTAAAGGTGCTAAATGGTCGTCGCGACCTCAATCACTCGGACTCGATCAATCAAGAAAAATAGACCACCAATATAAGATAAAATCACTCAAAACAAGCTAGCGGTCTTGCTATTTTATTAACCTGGTATAGCGACCAGGGTCGAACACAAGGAGCACGAAATGGCCTCGCGGCCTACGAAGTAGTCAAAAATCAAAGGAAAGAGAAGATAAGAGTATTTTTAGTGGTTTTTAGGGTTTTTATATTTTTTGGATTTTTAATGTATTAAGAAAGTAATACAAATAAGGAAAGTAAGCAATTCAACTATTTATTTAATGTATCAAAACTCAAGCAAAAATTCCAGAAAAAAAATATTTTTGTGTGTTTTATAATTTTTACTGTTTTAGTGGATTTTTGAGATTTTTCTGATGTTTATTTAATTTTCTAAGGGCTCGTTTGGTTAGAGGGTTGGGCAGGGTTGGCTTGGCCCAACCCGGGTTGGCCCTCCAACCAAACAGGGTTCTCCTCCTCACAGTTTACTATTCACAGGGGTACCCCTGCCCAACCCAACCCTGTCCAACCCTGCAACCAAACGAGCCCTAAAAATCAAACAGTGAATGAAAAAGAAGGTATTGTCTAGCTGAGCTTGAAGGACTTAGATAAAATATCTAAAAGTCCCCAATAAGCCTGAAGGTATTTTTCTTGTATAGAGAAGAATACAAGGAAAAATTGAGCACCTAAATTATTATTTTTGGATTTTTAAATTATTTATTAGATTTTTTATGATTTTTTTATTATTTTTCAATTTTTAGGTGTTTTAGATAATGAAAAATAGCCAAAATTGGCTAGAAAATCAAGCAGGACAAAACAAACAGCATGTAATTTTTTTTAATTTTTAGATGAGTTTTATTATTTTTTTGTTATTTTCAAAGTTCAACAGTAAAGAAAATACGTGTTTTTGAATTTTTAAAAATATCAAATCAATACAAAAATGTCTCCAAAAATCCTCGAAAATTTTGCACTATGGCAGGAGCCATGTGTCCAATTTTCATCAAATTTGGAGGTGATTTGTTATTTTATTCAAAAATCAAAAGAGGGTACTGAGCACAGGGACCTAAGTGCAAATACCCGAAGTCCTGAGGGGGTCTGGTGCAAAATACCCAGGAAGTCACGTGCGTCGCGCGTGCCTAGGCACTCAGGGACCCAAATGTAAAAAAAACTACTTCCGAGGACTATTTGGTAACAGGTACCAAAAGTCCAGGGGGTAGTCTGCAAATAACCCACGAATATACGCACATGCACTAATAAATCACGTACAGGAGTATAAATGCAATATCCAAAAAGATTTCATTTAATCCATAACATTCAGAACTACAGGGTATAAGATGCAAATACACCAGAAAACCACGTGACGAAGCACGTGTCACACTATACACAGGGGCATAAATGCAAAGGAAATAAGGTGCAGGGTCCTCTATGCAATTTTACCAAAAACTAAACAACTACACTAAATAATTACAGGACTAAATGCGAAATAAAATAAAAGAGGGGGCCTAAGGGTAAATTACCCTTTATTAATGCGGGCCGCTGGATGGATGCCACGTGGAGAATCGGATGGTCTGGATTGGGTGGCACTCCAACGCTGAGGTCCTCGCAGTGATCGGACGACTAAGGCTACGCCACGTGGGGGATCGAACGGTGGAGGCTCTCGGTGGCTAAACCTCGCTGGACCGACGGCTGGGATCAGTCCTCCACTGATCTCACGGTTGCTGCTGCTCCTGGAATGGACGGCCCAGATGAAAATTGGAGCTGGAGGCTGATCGGACGGTCGATGGAGATCCTCGAAGAACAGGTGGCCGGCGAACTTTGCCGGCCCAGTACGCTCGCTCCGAGACTCCTCTGCTGCTTCTGAAGATCGGAGAAGCTCCGGCGTGACGCTCCGCGGCTGCTCGTGGCCTCCGATGACCCAGCCGAGCTCTGGGGAGCTCCGACGAGGTCGGCGGAGGTAGAGCTCCTGGACCGAATGGTCCAAGCCCTCAGATGGGCATGGATGCACCTGCAAGATAGACCAGAAGACTCGCGGGTCGAGGGCAAACTGCCTCGACCTGGTTAGGCGGGGTGAAGATGGTCGGAGGGTCGATATGGGTGAGCTCCGGCGAAGGTGGAGACGGAGGAGCTCGAGCCCCAGCTCCTGTGCGAGCTGGGTTGAATGGAGGTATGGAGAAGGTGCGCGGGAGGAAGGCAGAGGCTATGGCGAAGCCTGATGGTCGAACGGAGGTCGGACGTGATCGGAATCGGCGGAGAACGGCGGCGGAGCGAAAAGGTGGAAATCTAAAATTAGCGAAAAAGAAAGAACTAAAGGGCTACCTGGGTGGACGATGAGACTGTGGATGAGCTGGCGATGCTCTGGGTCGTGGCCTCGAGGAGCGTCCCCCTCCGAGGCTCGAGCTCCGGCTCTGGGCGGAGCACGACGGTGATACTCGCCGGATCGATGGGCCACTGCCCCTCTCCTCGCTGCGACACTTGCTGGAGCAAGCTGTCACTCTTGCCAACACAGTGTAGGTCACGGGTAGATGAGCAAATGAGCCAAAGATGGAGAAATCGTGCGGCGGAGCTGGGTATTTAAGTGGTTGCAGGTCCGGCTAGGGTTGGTCGGGTAGGGCTGTGTGAAGCGCGGATCCCGATGTGGATACCCCGGCGAGGGTCTCGGATGCAAGGAGAAGAGATAGGACTCGGGGTTTGCGGAGATGGCGAGCGGATCGAGCGCAGAAAAAGAGGAGAAGTCGGGTCGGGCGCGAGATCCGCTGGAGAAGGAAGTCTGCGGAGGGAGTTGACCGGAGGTCAACATCTCCGTGGGCCAATGAGAAGCTGCCACGTGGAAAAGATTTGAAAAATCAATTATAAATAGTAAATGGCAGAATTATTAAAAAGTCAAAACATGAAATATTTTTGTTTTAATATTTTCTATTTTTGTGATTTTAAATTAATTTTTCAAAATAGGGCATTTACATTATATGTCTATACATAGGTATATGTACAATATGTATTTTAATTTTTTTTTATTTTTAATTTGTTATTTTTGTGCATTTTTATTCCCATTTTGTATTTTGTTTATTTATAGTATATTATTAGGAATAAAAAGATATTTTTATTTTATTTTTATTGTTTATATACATAGGTGAAATAAATATATATGTACATGTATATACATGGTATATTTACAAAGTATTTTTGGATTTTTTATTTTTGTTATTTTTATTTTGTTTTTGTTTTAATTGTTTTTATTTTATTTATTTACATCATATCATATAGATTATTTACAAAATTTTTGGAAATTAATTTTATTTATTTATAAAGTTAAATAAATAGGGATGAGTGGACTATATACAAGGTGACTATGTACATGAGTGATGTTTTTGTTTTTTTAATTTTTTTTCTATTTTTATCTTGTTTTTATATTTAAATATATATATAAATATTTACAAATCTATTTTTGGGAGGAAAATATTTTTATTTTATTTACATAAATATCTACACACATGAGTCCCTATCTCCCTCTACTTTGGTTTTTATGTGGTCAGGCCCATGCTGAGCCCTCCCTTGGGTTAGGTTGCTCAATATTTATTCTAAATATTTCCCTCTTTTTCTTTTTACTCTTTATTCTTTTATTTTTGCACAAAAACATGCTAATTATTAAATTTTATACAATGCATGCTTTTGATAGTTATTTGTATTTACATGAATATACATGCATTTGCAAAGGTTTTTGTAGCTAAAATATAAGAATAAAGAGTGATGAATGGGTATTCATAACCCCCCAATACTTAACTTTTGCTAGTCCCTTAGCAAACACTTATTTGAAAAAGAAGTGAAAAAGAAAGAAAGAAAAAGAAAAAGAGAGGAATATACATGGATCAAGGTTGAATATTAAACTTTCCTTCATTAAATTAAAATATGGAGCTCGATCAGATCTTTGGATTATTAATGTGTCGGAACCTTATTTAGACTTAAGCTTAAAACTCAACAGTCTCTAAGTTCCACCAATCTATGGACAAGACTCCTCAATAAACCAGATCAGAACAAGTCTACATACACAAACTCTAATGACCATGAATCTTTCCATGCAGTGTAAGTGATATGTAGCTCCCCGCCTCAGAAGTAACAAAGAAACAACCTCCCTCAACCTGGTAACTCTAATGCCTCGGTCTAGCAACTCTTTCCTCGAGAAGCGGGGTATTCCCTTCTAAGTTCAAGTGCAACCGGCCCAAGAAGAGGGGGAAGAAGTATAGACTTTTGGAAGCTCAGCCAGTGTAGCTAAGTCTCCCCTGCAAGCTTCATGAGATGTAACATGGATACCATAAGCTTTTGCTTTATTTGACTATATACACTCCGGTGGGGTTATTAAATTTTCAATCCGACCCACCACTTTTTTGGAGTTCTTTTTGCATTTTGCATTTTTTTCAAGTGCCTCTGTACAACATATCTACATGGTGCAGCATATATACAAGAAATTTCCGCTTGAGCCAGTAGACTATCCCTCTTTTGAAGCTTTATTGCAACCCACGGCTTCTGTCTTTAGCCTTCATCACCACTAGACCAAGTTGAGGCGCACTTCCTTCACTAGAAGAAGAAGAGAGGTTCCGCCTAGAAGTACTACCCTCATATGTTACCCCAAGCCAAAGGAAACTGCCTCCTCACCACCTCATCCGTGGAGAGCCATGTATAAAGTGCTGGTGCAAGTCAAGCCATTGTCTCTAAGATTCATGCGTGTGTTGTTAAGTGCTCTACTTAGGCTCATCAAGATGACATATGCTCATAGCCTAGTGGACTCAAAGAATTAAGTCCTTATGGACCTGAAAAGCCTTAACCCTAAGCCCTATAAGGTTCCTCTTAGAATTAGGTGAATTAAGATCTTAATCAAGCTCCATTTCCCAATTTAATTTCAGGCTTAGTTTAAATGTCAACTATCATCCAGGAAAAGCTATATACATATATACATAAAGATGCTATTTACACATATTTACAATCGTGCAAAATTTTTGAAAAATGTTTTGAAATCATGAATCGATGGATGCATGAAGTGCAAGTTTTGCAAAAGTATTTACAAACATTTACACAAGATTTTTGCAAACTTTTGATTTTCAAAACATTTTGGAAAAATTTTGTACTATATACATAATTTTGATAAGAAAATATTTACACAAGCTTTACATAAAAGATTTTTGAAAACATTTTTACAAAAATAATTTTGTACACTAGCTATGTATGTGCAATAAAAGAATGATAATTTACAGGAAAAAATTTTTTTAATTTTTGTGATTTTTAAGGTTTTTAGCCATTTTATTTATTAACACGCTCACACAAAGTACGAGTTATGGCTAAAGTATATATGAAATATATACACACCCCCCCTATACTTAGCTCGAACGATGTCCTCAGAGTGATCAAGAGCGATGAAGAAGACATAACTCGTGCTTAGTAAAAGGGAAGTGCAAAGGAATGGCTAGGTACAGAAATGAATAAATGAATAGAATGAGAAGAACTCGGTGGTTTCCCCCTATACTTAGGATTAACTAATCCTAAGTATAGCAAGCTGTACATGAAGGGAAATCCGAGTGAAGAATGAACAGAGTCTACCCCCCCATACTTATGGTAAAATATCTCTAAGTATAGGCAGCAAAACAGGGGCAGAACGAATGAAAAGAATACCCGCAGGTCCTACATCCCCCCTATACTTAGGGTAAAGTACACCCTAAGTATAGAATAATCATAAGATGAGTAAAGGAATGTGGGACTAAAGAATAGTGTGATATAGACAACTGGATCTATACAAGTCGGAAGAACAGTGATAATCAGGCGTGAGATGCAATAGATGTGAATCAAGAGACCACATCTCACGCAAAGTGAATAGAGGCAACATAAACGACCCGCGGCTCATGATCTAGAAATGGCTTGAGTCGCTGGCCGTTCACTCGAAAGGTACTCTCAGAAGACAACTCGGATATATCAATGCTACCGTTGTCGTGTACCTTTCTCACAAGATACGGTCCCTTCCATTTGCTCTGTAGCTTCCCTGGAAATAGACGAAGCCTCGCATCAAACAACCATACTCTCTGTCCAGGCTCAAAATGCTTGTGGTTGATATAAGAATCATGCCACTCTTTCACTCTCTCCTTATCATGTAGGTTGTTTGAGAAGGTTGTATCTCTAAGCTCCTCCAAGGCTGCTAACTCTGCCCTCCTCTGGTCTCCTACACTATCTGGATCTAAAAGAATATCCGTGACTACCCAAAGTGACTTGTGCCTCAACTCAACAGGTAAATGGCACGGCTTGCCATAAACTAGGTGAAAGGGAGATGTACCCAATGGTGTCTTGAAAGACGTCCTATATGCCCACAAGACCGAGTCCAAAAGTTGTGACCAATCCTTTCGGTCAGGGCGGACGACTTTCTGCAAAATAGTTTTGATCTCCCTGTTCGAGACCTCGGCTAGACCATTCGTCTGTGGATGGTATGGAGTGGCAACTCGATGGTCTATGCCGAACTCACTAGCAAGTGCTTTCACCTGGTCGTTGATGAAATGAGACCCCCCATCTGAAATCAAGGATTGCCTCATCTGGGAAGGTCTCACAAATGGGATCAATCTGCTCAGACTCCTCAGGCTGCTCTAAACGGGAGAGATGATCCGCCACCACATTCTTGACTCCAGGCTTATCCTTGATCTCAATGTCGAACTCCTGGAGTAGAAGGATCCATCTAGTCAGTCTGGCCTTGGCATCCTTCTTTGCCATGAGGTATCGGATGGCGGTATGATCAGTATACAAAGTCACTCTAGATCCAATGATGTACGATCTGAACTTATCTAGGGCGAACACTACTGCTAGCATCTCCTTCTCTGTGACTGTATAATTCCGCTGGGCGGAATCCAAGGTGCGTCTAGCATAGTGGATAGCAAATGGAACTCCATCCCTCCTCTGTCCCAACACAGCCCCCACGGCAAAATCGGAGGCATCCGTCATGATCTCGAATGGGAGAGACCAATCTGGTGGCTGGAGGACAGGAGCCTCAACAATACACTACTTGAGAGTATCAAAGGATGAAAGACACTTGTCATCGACAAGGAACTCGGTGTCTTTAGTCAGCAGGTCAGTCAACGGTTGGGCAACTCTACTGAAATCACGGATGAACCGCCGATAGAAACCGACATGCCCCAGGAAAGACCGTAACTGCCGCAAATTGGACGGTGGTGTGGGTTTTCTAATGACATCAACCTTGGCCGGATCAACCTCCATGCCCCTGTTGGAGATGATGTGGCCAAGCACTGTCCCTTGAGTCACCATAAAGTGACTCTTCTCCCAAGAAAGAATCAAGCGGACCTCAATACATCGCTGGAGTACTCGGTCTAGGCAGTCAAGACAGGAGTCGAATCTGTTGCCGTAAACCGAGAAATCATCCATGAAGACCTCTAAGCACTCCCCTACCATGTCCGAAAAGATCGACAGCATGCATCTCTGAAAAGTCGCAGGGGCGTTGCATAGCCCAAATGGCATGCGTCCGAAGGCGTATGTGCCGAAGGGACAGGTAAAGGTGGTCTTCTCCTGATCCTCAGGAACGATGGCCACCTGGTTGTAGCCCTAGTACCCATCCAGAAAACAATAATGGCTCTTCCCTGCCAGTCTCTCAATAATCTGATCAATAAAGGGCAGGGGGAAATGATCCTTCTTGGTGGCTTGGTTGAGTCTCCTGTAGTCAACACAAACCCGCCAAGAAGTGGATACTCGTGTAGCAATCTCCTCTCCAGACTCGCTAATCACTGTAGTGATGCCCGTCTTCTTGGGCACCACATGCAAAGGGCTGACCCACTTGGAGTCGGAGATGGGATAGATAAAATCGGCGCTCCACCATTTCGAGATTTCCTTCATGACAACCTCTCTCAGATTTGGGTTCAGCCACCACTGGAACTCAAGCGACGACTTTGCCTCATCCTCGAGATAGATATGGTGGGAGCACAGGGCCGGACTAATCCCATGGAGATCTGCTACGCTCCATCCTATTGCCTTGCGGTTCTTTTCAAGAACCCCCATCAGACGGGATTCCTGCTCTCCAATCAAATCGGCTGAGATAATGACTGGGTACATCTCATGCTCACCCGCAAGGAATCTATACTTCAGCGACGAAGGAAGCAGCTTCAGCTCTGGACGACTGGGTGCTGGCAAATCTGGCTTCGAAAGAAGACGCGTGTAAGCTGCCAAATCTGTCCGGGAGACTGAAAGTGTACTCTCGTAAACTGGATCTGGAGAAGGCTGCTCAACTGAACTGTCTCTGATCTGCTCGGCATCTACCTCCTCCTCAACTGTAGGCTCAGTGGAGATCAGGTCTGGCATATAATCATCACAATCTGCCCACTCAGACTCTGACTCCAAGGGATCTGCATCACAGAAGGTGGCATCAGTACCACCAATATCACAAAAATCCGTGTCGCGGTCGAGAACCTGCTCTGCTGCCTCTAAAGTATCCTGAACTAGGAATGTGCTCTCTAAGCTCTCCTCTGCTGTCATCTCTGCATCAGCGGTGTCTGAAGATGAGAGGATGGCCTGTGCTGCTGGGTCTTCCCAAACTGCCTCATCATCTGTGATCACAAAGTCACAGTCCTGGTGGATGTCTAGCCCTGCATCTGTCAGCTACTCTGTATTTGAAGTGGTCTCTGAGCATGATCTCTCTCTGACTCTGTTGTCCTCGACCGTCTCTATTTGTACACTCTCGCCCTCAACGCGAAAGTATACCTTCCCGTTATCATTATCGATCACTACCTCGGCTGTGGCCAAGAATGGGCGACCTAAAATGGTGGGGGTATCGGTCACTGAATCAGGGATCTCCATGTCCAACACTACGAAGTCCACGGGGAATTGCAGACCTTGAATAGTGACGACAACGTCTCGTAACAACCCCTTTGGACTCTTAACAGATCTATCATCAAACTGAAGGACTGTCCTGCTCTGTCTAATAGTGCCCAACTCGAAGCGGTCGAGAAGGGCTGCCGGAAGGAGGTTGATCGACGATCCTCTATCCAATAGAGTACGGTCAAACCTCTGCTCTCTAATGTGACATCTGACATATGGGGCTCCTGAATCTGGCCTCTTGGCCAGAAGACGGTTCTGGATCGCGAAACACGTGGCTTTCGTCAGCACATGAATCTCTGAATGGTGGTTCCTCCTCCTCCTTCTGACTGTAGTCTTGTCTCTCAACGATCGCTGAAGAAGGGGGATGTGCTGCAAAGCCTCCTGAAGGGTCAGCTGTATGTGAAATCTGTCAATCATGCTCTGGCTGAACTCCTCCTGCTCTCTCTTTTTTGGATCTTTTTCTCTTTTCTTCCCCTTCCCCATCTGGAGGGCTCTAGGGAAGGGGATCAGAGGGTCCTTCTCAAATGAAGGACTAGAAAAGGGTCTAGGCGGTTTGACGACCGGATCCACACATACATCATGCACCACAGTGGGACCAGAAGAAAATAAACCCTTTTCTTTATTCACAGATTGTTCAGAGGTACATCAGTGGAAGGAAAAACAACAGCTCTCTCTACATGAACACTGGTGGTCTCAGTACCACCACGGGCTGGCTCTGCTGGACGTCTCGCGGCCTCAGTACCGCGTGCTGGCTCGGCAACTCGGGTGGCGTCAGTACCACCTCCTCGAACTGGTGAAGTGGCGGCCTCAGCATCGCCTGGGGAATCAACATCCTTGGTGGCATCAGTACCACCCTCATCATCATGTGCGGCCTCAGTACCGCTCTCCTCCTCCTCATCTGGCGCTCTAGGTGTATCCTCATGTTGTCGCTCAGACGAGGCACCACCTGCTGGCATCCTACCGCTCCTAAGTGTGACAAAATTAGTATCAAACAGATATCCAGTCATGTCACCAAATGCATCACTAGGAGTGGTATACTCAGTACAAACTACCTGCTCCGATTTTCGCTTCAGGCTGTTGGGATTCGACTCTATCTGGGCAGGGATGGCGGCCTTCCCTCTCACGATATCCCGCATCTCCTGGCGGAACTCGTCCATCTCCCGTCTGAAAGTAGCCTGCTGGTCCGTGAGGAGGCGGGCTATGTCGTCCAAGGCGTGGCTCTCGTATGGTGGACCATGAGAGCCCGACAGGTAGCCTCTCTGGTAATGAGGCTGCTGGAACTGGTGCTGCTGCTGCTGAGAGGGGTAGGTAGAAGGGTGCTGCTGCTGGTGTGGCTGATGAGGCTGCTCTCGCCTCCAAGATTGTCCCTGCTGATAGGGACGAGGAACGAAGGATGACTGCTGCTGTGACTGGTAAACTGGGGGTTGTTGTTGCTGGTGATCCCTCTGCTGGCTATACTGGCCTCCCTGGCCAGATGGCTGTTGCTGGGGCTGGGTACCTCCACTCCCCCACCTGAATCCGGGATGGTCTCGTCGGATCCCAGGCTGAGGACGGTCATACCAAATCCCGTTGACATCCATCAATGGCTCTGCATCGTACTGGGCTGGCGGGAGCACTGCCAGAGGCTGATCCGGCTGGTATACCACCATCTGCATGTCTGGAGATGGTGGTGACTGGTAGGAGGGATGCTGCTGGTGGTACGGCTCCGCCTGTACAAGGTGAACCTGTCTAGGCTGTTGGTGTGAGATGGAGCGCTGGAACGAGCTGTTGCTGCCGTCGGTATCGCCTCGCGACTGAAGACGGGGCTGTGAAGCCGTCTGTGCCTCCTGGAGACACATGAGCTGGGTCTTCATGTCGCTCAGAGTCTGTGCCATCTGCTCCATCTGAGTGATGCCCTGGCACTGCTTCTTCTCGATCAGCTCCATCCGGTCCAACTTCTCACTGATGATACCCATATCCGCAGCAGATGACTCTGCCTATGTTGCTGCTACTGCGAATGAACTGGTAGGACCGACGTCGACCCGTGCTATCCTCTGGTACTGCACAGGTCCTGGCTGCTGGGGTCTGCCCTGAGTGTACAACCTGGTCTGGGACATCACCATGTAGTTCTCGGTCATCTCCTCGTAGATGGCCCAGACCTGATCGTGATCCTTGGCGAAGTAAGACGCGCCACAAGAAGCGTTCACCGAGCCCTGAAGCTCTGGTGTCAGCCCGCTGAAGAAGCTCTAAACAAGGTTCGGCTTCGAGATGTCGTGGTGCGGGCATCGATCAGTCAGCTCACGGAACCTCTCCCATGCCTCATGGAATTGCTCGTTGGGGAGCATGGAGAAGTTGCTGATGAGGGCTCTCGCTGCATTGGTCCGCCCGAGTAGATAGTACTTGTTCAAGTACTCGGTGCGGAGCTGCTCCCAGGTGTAAACGAACTTCCCCAAGTGCTTCAGCCAGGTGGCTGCTCTGTCTGCTAAGGAAAAGGGGAAGGCAATCATCCTAATAGTATCCTGGTCCACCTGACGATCGTGGACAGTGCTGCATATTATCTCAAACTCCTGCAGGTGGAGATGAGGCTCCTCTGTCGCCAAACCATGAAACTGAGGTAGGAGCTGCAAGGTGTTCGGGGGGAACTTGAAGTCCCCCACAATCGCTGGAAGTACCACCCAGCGGTGTGTCAAGGTCGACCCGGGATTGTGGTTCTCCCGCATCGATCTAAGTGGTGGTGGTGCTCCTCCTGCTCCTGTTGCTGCTGTTGCGGCTGCTGCCGCGGTTGCGGCTGCGGTGGCAGCTGTCGCATCGTCGGGTCCTCCTCCTCCGCGGTTCTCGCGGTTGGCTCTCATCTGCTCGAGCACTCTCCTCATGTCCATCATGAATGCTCCCTGATCCCTCAGCTGCTGCTGCACTGACTCGAGGGAGGCGATCAGGGTGGAGTTGATCAAACCCTGGTCTAGAACAAAATGTTGGTCTCCCTGTGGACCTCTGGTACGATCATCAGAACTGTCGGCCATCGTCTTCGAAAAACCAAAACAACCGAACTCAGGTGCCGATAAATCATCTGTCTGTCTCTCCTCTGGCACTGGTATCTCTGAATCAGAAGAAGGGTGGTCGAGGGGGAACAGGGCGGAGTCATACTCGGGTTCGGAGAGCGGGTCTGAGCTCCCACGAACCGACCTAGATGAATGGTCAAGATTGCTGAAAAGCGATGCAGCCAGAGGCTGCCTAAGAGACCTCCTGCCCATCATCGTGATCTGGCGAGTAAGGCGGATGAGATCTGGAAAAACTATGATCGGCAACCAAACCCTCTGTTCACCAACACAACACGAGCTGAAGACCGTAAAGGCTCGGTCAAATTATCTTGTCAAATTTTATTAGGTGAACAAACAATCTATCAGAGCGCTTACGTGACCTGTTGGGATTCCCGATGCTACCCCAACCGACTGGCCCGCACGGAAGAGTCGGTAGTCAGTCAGGAATAGCACTAGAGGGCTCTACCTAGTGAACGGGTCACTCTCTCGCGCAAGCAAACCAAACAATGAGGGGGTTGCTCTCCCCAAGACAGATTTTTAGGTGAGGTGTCTTTTAGGGTCGATAGTTTTAGCAGTCCCAATTTTATAGTTTTTCTTTTTTTAATATTTTTTTTAATGCAAGCAAAAGGCCTAACAAATTTTTCGGTTCTCCTGGTTATTAAGTCAAAAACAGGGGGGAGAAGACGAAAAAGCCGATGCGCGATAAATCAATGATGCATGCAGAGGTCCCTGACTCCAGCAGTCTACATGCAAGATGATCCGCGCATAAATGTAAAGACTGAAAAGAAACTACCTATATGGTGCAGCGGTAAAAATCGAGTCCTAAACAGGCAATTTCTACTCGACAGAACCGTCTAACTTAGTTACTCGCCCTCGATCCAAAGAATCCGGTCTAGACCCACCCCTCCTCTTCTTGACAGTTCGAGTTCAGGAGTAGCGCTTGACGGGGCAGGCTCGCGGCGCGTAGGCTCTCAGGAAAGTGACTAAGCTATTTTTATTAATTATTTATTAGTAGGTCCAATTATCGCTCTATAGGAACAGGTAGGCAATTAAGTGTGGGGATCCTACTAATTACGGCACAGTCAAGCAGAAAATCCTAAATCTAGGGGCTTGAGAAAAACCGCGGAAAACCGTAAAAGGTAGCTAAAAAGCTAAAACCGCAAAAAAGCCGCGAAAAATCTAAACTAGCTAAGGGGTCCCCCGAGCACACCGGTGCCCGGCGAAACAGACCCCGAAAAGTTCAAGTCTCTATCTGTCCCTGTATTATTACAACAGTTCTAAAATACGAGAAATAAAACTAATCTACGCTACACTACTCTCGCGGCTATCCCACGGCTCCCACGCTCCTGCTTGCTCCTCGCGCTCTCCTGCGGCTCTGTAAAGAAAAGATCCGCCTCCGACTCTCGCGGTTGCGTCGGCTTCTGAAGAAGCTGCCTCGATCCTCGGGCCCTCGCAAGAAAGCAAGCAGAATGTCAGACCAGATTATTTAAACAAGTTTGCAATTAAATGATCTATACAAAATATGCACAAAAAGCCGCGAAAAAGAAAACCGCAGGGAAAATAAAAAACCGACTACTAAGCCGTGCTCCCCGGCAACGGCGCCATTCTGATGACCCGTCCAAAGCGACTGAGGTAAAGGTGCTAAATGGTCGTCGCGACCTCAATCACTCGGACTCAATCAATCAAGAAAAATAGACCACCAATAAAAGATAAAATCACTCAAAACAAGCTAGCGGTCTTGTTATTTTATTAACCTGGTATAGCGACCAGGGTCGAACACAAGGAGCACGAAATGGCCTCGCCGCCTACGAAGTAGTCAAAAATCGAAGGAAAGAGAAGATAAGAGTATTTTTGATGGTTTTTAAGGTTTTTATATTTTTTTGGATTTTTAATGTATTAAGAAAGTAATACAAACAAGGAAAGCAAGTAATTCAACTATTTATTTAATGCATCAAAACTCAAGCAAAAATTCCAGAAAAAATATTTTTGTGTTTTATAATTTTTACTGTTTTTAGTGGATTTTGAGATTTTTCTGATGTTTATCTAATTTTCTAAAAATCAAACAGTGAATGAAAAAGAAGGTACTGTCCAGCCGAGCTTGAAGGACTTAGATAAAATATCTAAAAGTCCCCAATAAGCCTGGAGGTATTTTTCTTGTATAGAGAAGAAAACAAGGAAAATTTGAGCACCTAAATTATTATTTTTGGATTTTTAAATTATTTATTAGAATTTTTTATGAGTTTTTTTAGTGTTTTTCAATTTTTAGGTGTTTTAGATAATGAAAAATAGCCAAAATTGGCTAGAAAATCAAGCAAGCCAAAACAAACAGCCGGTAATTTTTTTTAAATTTTTAGATAGTTTTAGTTTTGTGATTTTCAAAGTTCAACAGTAAAGAAAATACGTGTTTTTGAATTTTTAAAAATATCAAATCAGCACAAAAATGTCTCCAAAAATCCTCGAAAATTTTACACTATGGCAGGAGCCATGTATCCAATTTTCATCAAATTCGGAGGTGATTTGCTATTTTATTCAAAAATCAAAAGAGGGTACTATGCACAGGGACCTAAGTGCAAATACCCGAAGTCTTGAGGGGGTCTGGTGCAAAATACCCAGGAAGTCACGTGCGTCGCGCGTGCCTAGGGCACTCAGGGACCCAAATGTAATAAAAACTACTTCCGAGGACTATTTGGTAACAGGTACCAAAAGTCCAGGGGGTAGTCTGCAAATAACCCACGAATATACGCACATGCACTAATAAATCACGTACAGGGGTATAAATACAATATCCAAAAAGATTTCATTTAATCCATAACATTCAGAACTACAGGGTATAAGATGCAAATACACCAGAAAACCACGTGACGAAGCACGTGTCACACCATACACAGGGGCATAAATGCAAAGGAAATAAGGTACAGGGTCCTCTATGCAATTTTACCAAAAACTAAACAACTACACTAAATAATTACAGGACTAAATGCGAAATAAAATAAAAGAGGGGGCCTAAGGGTAAATTACCCTTTATTAATGCGGGCCGCTGGATGGATGCCACGTGCAGAATCGGATGGTCTGGATCGGGTGGCACTCCAACGCTGAGGTCCTCGCAGTGATCGGACGACTAAGGCTACGCCACGTGGGGGATCGAACGGTGGAGGCTCTCGGTGGCTAAACCTCGCTGGACCGACGGCTGGGATCAGTCCTCCACTGATCTGACGGTTGCTGCTGCTCCTGGAATGGACGGCCCAGATGAGCTTGAAGGACTTAGATAAAATATCTAAAAGTCCCCAATAAGCCTGAAGGTATTTTTCCTGTATAGAGAAGAAAACAAGGAAAAATTGAGCACCTAAATTATTATTTTTGGATTTTTAAATTATTTATTAGATTTTTTATGATTTTTTTAGTATTTTTCAATTTTTAGGTGTTTTAAATAATGAAAAATAGCCAAAATTGGCTAGAAAATTAAGCAGGACAAAACAAACAGCAGGTAATTTTTTTAAATTTTTAGATGAGTTTTATTATTTTTTTGTGATTTTCAAAGTTCAACAGTAAAGAAAATACGTGTTTTTGAATTTTTAAAAATATCAAATCAATACAAAAATGTCTCCAAAAATCCTCGAAAATTTTGCACTATGGCAGGAGCCATGTGTCCAATTTTCATCAAATTCGGAGGTGATTTGCTATTTTATTCAAAAATCAAAAGAGGGTACTATGCACAGGGACCTAAGTGCAAATACTCGAAGTCTTGAGGGGGTCTGGTGCAAAATACCCAGGAAGTCACGTGCGTCGCGCGTGCCTAGGGCACTCAGGGACCCAAATGTAATAAAAACTACTTCCGAGGACTATTTGGTAACAGGTACCAAAAGTCCAGGGGGTAGTCTGCAAATAACCCACGAATATACGCACATGCACTAATAAATCACGTACAGGGGTATAAATGCAATATCCAAAAAGATTTCATTTAATCCATAACATTCAGAACTACAGGGTATAAGATGCAAATACACCAGAAAACCACGTGACGAAGCACGTGTCACACTATACACAGGGGCATAAATGCAAAGGAAATAAGGTGTAGGGTCCTCTATGCAATTTTACCAAAAACTAAACAACTACACTAAATAATTACAGGACTAAATGCAAAATAAAATAAAAGAGGGGGCCTAAGGGTAAATTACCCTTTATTAATGCGGGCCGCTGGATGGATGCCACGTGGAGAATCGGATGGTCTGGATCGGGTGGCACTCCAACGCTGAGGTCCTCGCAGTGATCGGACGACTGAGGCTACGCCACGTGGGGGATCGAACGGTGGAGGCTCTCGGTAGCTAAACCTCGCTGAACCGACGGCTGGGATCAGTCCTCCACTGATCTGACGGTTGCTGCTGCTCCTGGAATGGACGGCCCAGATGAAAACTGGAGCTGGAGGCTGATCGGACGGTCGATGGAGATCCTCGAAGAACAGGTGGCCGGCGAACTTCGCCGGCCCAGTACGCTCGCTCCGAGACTCCTCTGCTGCTTCTGAAGATCGGAGAAGCTCCGGCGTGACGCTCCGCGGCTGCTCGTGGCCTCCGATGACCCAGCCGAGCTCTGGGGAGCTCCGGCGAGGTCGGCGGAGGTAGAGCTCCTGGACCGAATGGTCCAAGCCCTCAGATGGGCTTGGATGCACCTGCAAGATAGACCAGAAGACTCGCGGGTCGAGGGCAAACTGCCTCGACCCGGTTAGGCGGGGTGAAGATGGTCGGAAGGTCGATATGGGCGAGCTCCAGCGAAGGTGGAGACGGAGGAGCTCGAGCCCCAGCTCCTGTGCGAGCTCGGTTGAATGGAGGTATGGAGAAGGTGGCGGGAGGAAGGCGGAGGCTATGGCGAAGCCTGATGGTCGAACGGAGGTCGGACGTGATCGGAATCGGCGGAGAACGGCGGCGGAGCGAAAAGGGGGAAATCTAAAATTAGCGAAAAAGAAAGAACTAAAGGGCTACCTGGGTGGACGATGAGACTGTGGACGAGCTGGCGATGCTCTGGGTCATGGCCTCGAGGAGCGTCTCCCTCTGAGGCTCGAGCTCCGGCTCTGGGCAGAGCACGGCGGTGATACTCGCCGGATCGATGGGCCACTGCCCCTCTCCTCGCTGCGACACTTGCTAGAGCAAGCTGTCACTCTTGCCAACACAGTGGAGGTCACGTGTAGATGAGCAAATGAGCCAAAGATGGAGAAATCGTGCGGCGGAGCTGGGTATTTAAGTGGGTGCAGGTCCGGCTAGGGTTGGTCGGGTAGGGCTATGTGAAGCGCGGATCCCGATGTGGATACCCCGGCGAGGGTCTCGGATGCAAGGAGAAGAGATAGGACCCGGGGTTTGCGGAGATGGCGAGCGGATCGAGCGCGGAAAAAGAGGAGAAGTCGGGTCGGGCGCGAGATCCGCTGGAGAAGGAGGTCCACGGAGGGAGTTGACCGGAGGTCAACATCTCCGTGGGCCAATGAGAAGCTACCACGTGGAAAAGATTTGAAAAATCAATTATAAATAGTAAATGGAAGAATTATTAAAAAGTCAAAACATGAAATATTTTTGTTTTAATATTTTCTATTTTTTTGTGATTTTTATTAATTTTTCAAAATAAAAATAGGGTATTTACATTATATGGCTATACATAGGTATATGTACAATATGTATTTTTAATTTTTTTTGATTTTTAATTTGTTATTTTTGTGCATTTTTATTCCCATTTTGTATTTTGTTTATTTATAGTATATTATTAGGAATAAAAAGATATTTTTATTTTATTTTTATTGTTTATATACATAGATGAAATAAATATATATGTACATGTATATACATGGTATATTTACAAAGTATTTTTGGATTTTTTTAGTTTTGTTATTTTTATTTTGTTTTCGTTTTAATTGTTTTTATTTTATTTATTTACACCATATCATATAGATTATTTACAAAATTTTTGGAAATTAATTTTATTTATTTATAAAGTTAAATAAATAGGGATGAGTGGACTATATACAAGGTGACTATGTACATGAGTGATGTTTTTGTTGTTTTTAATTTTTTTCTATTTTTATCTTGTTTTTATATTTAAATATATATACAAATATTTACAAATCTATTTTTGGGAGGAAAATATTTTTATTTTATTTACATAAATATCTACACACATGAGTCCCTATCTCCCTCTACTTTGGTTTTTATGCGGTCAGGCCCATGCTGAGCCCTCCCTTGGGTTAGATTGCTCAATATTTATTCTAAATATTTCCCTCTTTTTCTTTTTACTCTTTATTCTTTTATTTTTGCACAAAAACATGCTAATTATTAAACTTTATACAATGCATGCTTTTGATAATTATTTGTATTTACATGAATATACATGCATTTGCAAAGGTTTTTGTAGCTAAAATATAAGAATAAAGAGTGATGAATGGGTATTCATGACTCCTCCGATGACGTCGGGAAGCTCCGATGAGCTCCGGTGATGAAGGTGGAGCTGACCTCCTATGTTCGAGCTGTATACCTCCAGATGAGGCCCCTTTGACCTGGAAAACAACACAGAAAGCTTGATGGGTCGAGGGAAAACTGCCTCGACCCTGTTAGAGGCGAAATGGGTGGCTAGCGCGTCGAGGCGGATGACCTCCGGCGAGGCGACGGCGATGAAGGTCGAGTTCTTGATTCCGGGTCGAATCAAGATGAGCGAAGGGGTGAAGAACGTGAAGAGGAGTCTTGTGAGTGTGATGGTCGGGTCGGATGAACGGAACGGTGGTTGGAGTGTGTGGAATCGCTCGGAGACGATGATGGGTCGATTTGGGTGAAATCGGAAATTAAGGGAAACTCGAAGGAATCGGGTCTACCTGAGGGAGGGAATCGACTGGGGATGAGCTCGGCGAGCTCTGGGTCGTCGCCTCAAGGGTCGTCGGAGTCCCGAGGCTCAGGCGCAACTCACGGCGGCGCACGACGACAAGGGGGTCGTTGGATCAGTGGAGCAGGCTCTCTCTCCTCGCTTAACACCTTCCTCGCGCAGCTGTCACTCTGGGGAGTAAGATGGATCTCCTGGGATGAGAGGGTAGCGCCAAAGATGCGTGAAAAGGTGCGGCGGAGGTTCAGTTAAATACTACTGCAGGTCCGAGAAGACGAGGTCGGGCAGGGTTCCGTGAAGCACGGATCCCGAAGCGGATGCTCAGGCGTGGATCTCGGATCAGTGGAGAATAATTAGGACATGGGGTTTGGGTAAATGGTGATCGAATCTTGTTTGGGAAATTAATCGAAGTCGGGTCGCGCGCGAGATCCGCGGGGGAAATGGTCCAGGGGGGAAGTTGATCGGGGGTCAACATCCCCCATGGACCAATTAGAGCGCGCCAATTATTAAAGATTTTTTAATTAAATTTAAAATAATAAATGGTTTATTTTCGAAAAACTCAAAATATGAAAAATGTTTATTTATTTTTAAATTATTTTTTTGTGATTTTTATTTATTTTTTGAATTATAATTTAGGTATTTACAAAATATTATTATTCTATACAGGTATATACATATGTATTTTTGATTTTTGATTTTTAATAATTTATTTTTATATTTATTCCAATTTTATATTTTATTTATTTATAGACTAAAATTTGGAATAATAGGGTATTTTTATTTTATTTTTATTAGTTATTTACAAGGGTGAATTAAATATTTTTATTTTCATACATACACGGTATCTATACAAGTGGGTTTGTGGTTTTTATTTTATTTATTTTTATTTTATTTTTATTTTTATGATTTTTATTTTATTTATTTACACCATGGAATGTGGAAGTTGAAAATATTTTTGTTAGGTTTTTATTAATTATTAATAAAGGAAAAATAAATAGATGTGTGGTTCTATGTACATGGTATATATATATACAATGATGAAAGATTTTTATTCTTTTTATTTTTCTTTTATTTTTCCATTTTTATTTTAACTTTGTATTTACAAATATGTACAAATAGATAAACAAACATATTTTTTAAGAGGAAAATAATTTTTATTTATTTACAGGTATATGTACAAACACATGACCTTCCCTATCTCTCTCTACTTGGGTTCTTTTACGGTCAGGCCCATGTTGAGCCCTCCCTTGGGATTAGGTCGCTCAATATTTATTCTAAATATTTCCCTCTTTTTCATGTGTTTCTTTATTCCTTTATTTTGGCAGAAAATCATGCTAATTATGCAAATTTACAAAATGCATGTTCTTTGGCAATTTACGATGTTTATATATATTTACATTGTATTTTGCTTAAATTCCTAGCTAAAATAAAGGAATAAAGGGTGATGAAGTGGGATTCATCAGCGACATCCCCCTCCACCCCCTATACATTGCTTTGGTTGTTATGGCAACCAATATTGATTAGAAACCGTCAAGCTAACTGAGAGAAGGAATAAATAATATGTTGAGGAAATAAATACAACTTATGTAATAATTGAGATAAATAAATACATGTATGCAGTATTGTTTTATAGTACAACGAGTTCTTATCATAATAATGTTTATGGAAATATTCTATTTTTGAGAGAACAATTCTTTTACAATGGAGAGCATATTTTAATATATTAAAGAATATAGGATTACATTGGATGACAATTGATAAATACCCATTCATCACTCTTTATTTTTTTATTTTAGCTACAAAACTTATGCAAAACACAGGTATATTCCTGTAAATATCAATAATTGTCAAATAGCATGCATTGTGTAAAAATAAAGAATTAACATGTTTTGTGCATAAATAAAAGAATAAAGAAATAAAAAAAGAGGGAGATATTTAGAATAAATATTGAGCGACCTAATCCCAAGGCATGGCTCAACATGGGCATGACCGCATAAAAACCCAAGTAGAGAGAGATAAGGAAGCTCACATTTGCACAATACCTGTAAATAAAATAAAAATTATTTTGCTCTTATTCAAAATAAAATTGGGTGTATATTTGTAAATAGTGAATTAAAATAAAAATAAGAAAATTAAAAAGAAATTAAAAAATCCTTCATCCTTGTACATAGACCATGTGTATATAAACCACATATGTATTTATTTCACCTTGTAAATAAATCAATAAAATTCCACAAAAATTTGTACAAATTCCTTATTCCATAATGTATATAAATAAAATAAAAATCACAAAAACAAAAATAAAAAGAAATAAAAAATAAAAATCAAAAGCCACATTGTGCATGTACCACATATGTATATAAATAAAACTATTTATTCCACCCATGTACATAATAAATAAAAATAAAATAAAAATACCATATTATTCCAAATTTTATCCTATAAATAAAATATAAATTGGAATAATTTGTAAAAAATAAATAATTAAAAATCAAAAATCAAAAATATATATCCATATACATGTATATAATAATAATATTTTGTAAATACATTATTTATGTTTCAAATAAATTAATAAAAATCACGAAAAAATAGTTTATAAATAATTAAACATTTTTCATGTTTTAACTTTTTTAAATTCAGTCATTTATATTTTAAAATGAATTTCCAATTATTTATGATGTGTCTGCACCTGATTGGTCCACGGGGAATGTTGACCTCTGGTCATCTTCCCCCCTGGACCACCTTCTCCAGCGAATCACGCTTCTGATCTGATTTCGCCCACTTTTCTTGCAATGATCCGACCACTTCATCTGTAAACCCCGGGCCCCGATTACACGTGGGTCATCCCTAACCCTCGCCCGGGGAATTGCATCGGGGTCCGAGCTTCGAATCTCTCGCCCGACCTCCACCTTCTCGGACCCCTAGGACTATTTAGTCTCAGCTCCGCCGCGCATTTAACTCCATCTTTGGTTGCGCCTTTCCATCACAGGACCTCCATTGCCTTCGCCTGAGTGACAGCAAGCGGTTGGTGGTGTCGTAGTGAGGAGGAAGTGTCCCGGCCACTGATCCGGCAGCCTAGCGCCGTCGTACGCTGCCCAGGAGCAGCGCTCGAGCCTCGGGTATCGATGGCCCTCGAGGCAAGGACCAGGAGCTTCAGAAGCTCATTCCCAGTCGACCTCGACCATTTAGTAAG
Organism: Ottelia alismoides; assembly: GCA_037367405.1. Classification (NCBI taxonomy): domain Eukaryota; kingdom Viridiplantae; phylum Streptophyta; class Magnoliopsida; order Alismatales; family Hydrocharitaceae; genus Ottelia; species Ottelia alismoides. The sequence continues at coordinate 501,645 of JAZKJV010000793.1, forward strand.
CTTAATTTCTTCTACATTTCTCGAATTTCCATTTGCACCCAAACCCTCCATTCGCCGTCGTTAGTCGATTCCGACCAGACCAGTCACTCTCTCGATCATAGGACTCGGCCCTCACATTCACGAGCCTTCTCTGCACCTTCTGCTACCACTCGCACCCTCTGACTCGCCGAGGAGCAGGGTCTTCGATCTTCACCGTCGTCGCCTCGCCGGAGATCGACCACCTCGCCGCATCGTTCCCCCATTCCGCCGCTAACCAGGTCGAGGCACTTTGCCCTCGACCCAGGAGTCTTTCTGTGTAGCTTTCCAGGGCAGAGGTGGTCCATCTGAGGTCCTTCACATTCAGCACAGGAGCTCCAGGCCACCGCCATCATCAAAGCTCCTCGGAGCTCACCAGCCTCATCGGAGGCGTCCACGAGCTGTGGAGCATCTTGGCGGATCTATTCCGCATCTTAGCTGCAGCTGAGGAGGCAACCAGCGCGAGCTTTGGGCCGGCGAACATCGCCGGCGACCTGTTCTTGGTGCATCGTCCAGAGCCATCCATTCACCTCTCGCAGCTCCAGTTTAGATCGACGCCGTCCACTTGAGGAGCAGCCGAGCACCGTTCGATCACCTGAGGTGAATCTGGACCGTTCATCCATATGAAGGGTTAGCCACAACACATAGTAGTCGTTGATCATCCACGTGGTGAGCTCTCCACCGTCTGATTAAAGCCAGAGCTCCTTCATTGAGGCGTCGCTACTTCCAGCCGTCAGATCAGCCATGCGTCGCGTCTCTAGCCCTCGGATCATAATAAGGGGTAATTTGCTCTTATGCCCCTCCTGCTTTGTCATTTACGTTCTAATCCTCTAAATATTTAGTTAAGTAGTTTTTATTCTGGACATTTTGCACTTAGCACCTCGTGCTTATTTTATTTGCATTTGTACCCCTATCTACGTGGAACACGTGCTTCGTCACGTGATTTTTGTGGTGTATTTGCAATATTTGGGCCGATGTTTTGAGCTGTTATGGAATGAAATATTGTTTTCATTATTTGCATCCATACCCCTGTGCGTGGTTTTATTGAACATGTGTTGAATTAATTGGAGAAATTGCAATATCTTCCTTAGACTTTTAGCACATGTTGCTATTAAGTCTTAGGAAGTATTTTTTATTGCACATAGGTCCCTCCATGCCCAGGACACGTGCTTTGCGCGTGCAATTTTGGAAATTTTACACGAGGGACCCCAAGTTTCTCGTATTTGTTACATTTTAGTCCCTAGAACTTATTTTCCTTGCATTTAGGTCCCTGTGCACTGTGCCTTGTTGTTTGATTTTAATAAAATATCAAATCAAGTCCAAATTTCGTGAAAATTGGACACGGCTCCTGCCATTGTGTAAAATTTTCACTAAAAATTTGGTACATTTTTTAGCGTTTTTATTATTTTTAAACAATTGAAAAACCTTTGTTTTTCTGTCTGTTATGATTAACAATTCATAAAAAAATATAAAAACCTTTTCAAAAATTACAAAAAAATTAGATTTTTTGCTTTTTCATGTGTTTGACTTTCTGACCAATTTTGGTTATTTTTAGATTTTACAAAAAGCCTAAAAATTGAAAAACTCCTTAAAATCATAAAAATTCTAAAAAATCATAGAAAATTCAAAAATTAATAAACTCTTTTCTGAATTTTGTACATTGTTTCTGCTTTTCATAAAAATTACCTCCAGGCTCTTTTAAGACCATTATATATTTTATTTTGGTCTTTGAAGCCTCGTTGGACGGTGTTGCATTATTTTTGCTTTATTTTATTTTTAGAAAATTCCATAAAATCATAAAATTATCAAAAATTCACCAAAAATAGTAAAAAATATATTAAATCCAAAAATATTTTTATTGGAATTTTTGGACTATTTTTTGGTGTTAAATAATTGCTTGAAGTTGCTTATTTATCTTGTTTTCTTATTTTTCTTATCATTAAAAATTCCAAAAAAAATCTTAAAATATTAATACCCACCAAAAAATATTTGTCTATATTTTATCTATCTTTAGACTACTTCGTAGGCCGCAAGGTCAATCCGTGCTCCTCGAGTTCGACCCTGGGAGCTATACCAGGTCAATCCTATAGCTAGGACTGCTATTCGGTTTTCTCGTGTTTCTATCTATATTTGGTGGTCCGATTTTTGTTTCTTGTTGAGCTCTGAGTCCTGAGTGACTGAGTTCACAACGACCTTAGTGATTCCTTTACCTTTGTCGTTCGGGCAGCTCATCAGAATGGTGCCGTTGTCGGGGAGCACCGCTTAGTAGTCACATTTTTTTTGCGGCTTTCTATATAGATATTTTTTGTATATATTTTTCTGACCTGTTTATATATTTACCTTGTCTCATACACTCTGCCTGTTTGCTTGCGAGGGCTCGAGGACCAAGGCGGCAGCTTTCGAGGAGCCAACACAACCGCAGCATTCGGAGGCGGTTCCCTTCTACACGGAGCCGCAGGAGAGCGTGAGGAGGCAGCAGAGTGCGGGTGTAGATAGGATTAGATTAGTTTAGGTTTATTTCCTACTTATCTGAACTATTATTATAATAATACAGGGACAGGATACTCAGCTTGGACTTAGACTCTCGGGGTCTGTTTCGCCGAGCACCGGTGTGCTCGGGGGACCCCTCGGCTTTTCCACGGATTTTCACGGTTTTCTCGCATTTTCTACCGTTTATTTCTTGCCTTTCTGATTCCCGTAGTTTTGAGCCCATAGCCTTAGGATTTTTGCTTGATTGTGACATAATAAATAGGATCCAAACACCCTAATAAATATGCCTGTACCTATAGATCGGTAATTGGACCAACAATAAAAAGATTAATAAAATAGTCGATCCACTACCTTCGAGCCTACGCGCCGCGAGCCCACCCTGTCAAGCGCTACTCCTGAACTCGATTTATCGAGAAGTGGAGGGGTGGGTCTAGACCGGACTCTTGGATTGGAGGTTGGTGGCCGACTAACCGTTCTTTCGGGTAGAACTGCTTGCTTAGGGTTCGGATTTCCTCCTGTATCATTTAAGTAGTTTTATTTCAGTCTTTAAATTCTGCGCAGATCATTTTGCATGTAGACTGCTGGAGTCAGGTACGCCTTCTATCTCGTTCATGCATCATTGATTTTTCGCGCATCGGCTTTTTCATCTTTTCCCATGTTTTGGATTAAAATAACTAGGAGAACCGAAAAATTCGTTAGGCGATTTGTTTGATTATTGATACCTAAAAATTTGAATCATAAAATTTGGGACTGCTAACTATATGTGACCCTAAAAGACACCACACCGAAAAATCTGTCTTGGGGAGAGAAACCCCCTCCTTGTCTGGTTTGCTTACGCGAGAGAGTGACCCGCACACTAGGATAGAGCCATATCCGAGCCCCGATCAGACTACCAGCCTTTTATACGGGACAATATGTTCAGCGGATTGGATTCCCAACAGGTCACATTAATCGCTCTGCTATCCTGACTTGATCACCTAATAAAATTGACAAGATAATTGACTGAACTTTTACGGTCTTCAGCTCGCGTTGCGTAGGTGAATCAGGGGTTTGCTTGCTGATCATTGTTGTTTTCAGATCCCATCTGCCTGACTCGCCAGATCACGATGATGGGCAGGAGGTCTCTTAGGTAGCCTTTGGCTGCACTGCTTTTCAGCACTCCAGCCCACTCATCTAGGTCGGTTCGTGGGAGCTCAGACCCGCTCTCCGAACCCGAGTTCGACTCCGACCTGTTCCCCCTCGACCACCCTTATACTAGGTCCGAGATACCATTGCCAGATGAGAGACTACCATCAGATGATTTTTCGGCACCTGAGTTTGGGTCTTTTGCCTTTGCAGAGACCATGGCCGACAGTAGTGATGACCGCACCGGAGGTCCTCGAGGAGAGCAGACATTCGTCTTAGACCAGGGTGCGATCAACTCCACCCTGATCGCCTCCCTTGACTCAGTTAAGCAGCAGTTGAGGGATCAGGGAGCTTTCATGATAGAGATGAGGCACGAGATGGAGCATATGAGAGCCGACCGCGAGCAGTGCGAGGACAGACCCAACGAGGCGGCAGCAGCCGCAACAGCAGTAGCAGCAGTAGGACCTCCGAGACCGATGCGGGAGTTGCACAACCTCAGATCGACTTTGACGCACCGTTGGGTGGTACTTCCAGCCATCGTAGGGGACTTCAAGTTCCCCCCGAACACTTTGCAGCTCCTCCCGCGGTTCCATGGGCTAGCTACTGAGGAGCCCCATCTCCAACTTCAGGAGTTTCTGATGATCTGCAGCACAGTCCACGATAGACAGGTGGACGAGGACACCATCCGCATGATTGCCTTCCCTTTCTTACTGGCCGATAGAGCAGCCACCTGGCTGAAGCACTAGGGGAAGTGCGTGTACACCTGGGAGCAGCTCCGCACCGAGTACTTGAGCAAGTACTATCCACTCGGGCGGACGAACGCAGCGAGGGCCCCGATCAGCAACTTCTCCATGCTCCCCAACGAGCAGTTTCATGAGGCATGGGAGAGGTTCAGAGAGCATACAGATAGATGCTCGCACCATGACATCTCGAAGCCGAACCTTGTTCAGAGCTTCTTTTGCGGGTTGACACCAGAGCTGCAGGGCCTGGTGAATGCTTCTTGTGGCGGCTCCTACTTCGCCAAGGACCATGATCAGTTCTGGGCCATCTACGATGAGATGTCAGAGAATTACACAGTGATGTCCCAGACCCGACTCTACACATAGGGATGCCCCCAGCCATAGTTCGTGCAGTACCAGAGGATAGCACGGGTCGACGCCGGTCCTTCTACTTCGTCGGCGGTCGCAGTAGAGGCCGAGTCCACAGCCGCCAACATGGGCATCATCAGCGAGAAGCTAGACCGAATGGAGATCACAGAGAAGAAGCAGCTCCAGGGTATCACGCAGATGGAGCAGATGGTACAGACTCTGAGTGACCTGAAGACACACCTCATATGTCTCCAGGAGGACAGACGGCTTCCCAGCCCCGTCTTCAAGCACGAGGCGATCCGTGTAGCATCGGCAGCTCGTCCCAGTGCTTCAGCCACAAGCAGCCTAGACAGGTTCACCTTGTATAGGCGGAGCCGTACCAGCAGCCACATCCATACTACCAGGCACCACCATCCCCAGATACTCAGATGGTGGTTTACCAGCCGGATCAGTCTCTGGAAGTACTTCCGCCAGCCCCTTATGAGTCAGAGCCGTTGATGGATGTCAACGGGATTTGGTACGACCGACCCCAGCCCGGTATCCGACGAGACCATCCTAGATTCCGTTGGTTGGCCGGAGGTTCCAGCTCCCAACTGTAGCCGTCGGGACAGGGTGGCCAGTACGACCATCAGAGAGATCACCAGTAGCAGCAGCCCCCAGTGTACCAGCAGCAGCAGCAGCAGCAGTCACAGCAGTATGGTTCCCGTCCCCACCAGCAGGGACAGTCATGGAGGTGAGAGCAGCCTCAGTAGCAGCATCATCATCCCCAGTCATACCCCTCTCACCAGCCACATCAGTACCCGCAGCAACAACAGCCTCACTACCAGAGAGGCTACCCGTCAGGTTCTCATGGGCCATCCTATGAGAACCCTGATTTAGACGACATAGCCCGCCTCCTTACTGACCAGCAGGCTATCTTCAGACGGGAGATGGATGAGTTCTGCCAGGAGGTGCGGGAGATAGTGAGAGGGAAGGCCGCCATACCTGCCCAGATCGAGCCCAACCCGAACAACCTCAAGAGGAAGTCTGAGCAGGTAGATTTCACAGAGTATGCCACTCCTAGTGATACATTTGGTGATTTGTCTGCATATCTGTTTGATACTGATTTTGTCACACTTAGGAGCGGTAGGACGCCAGCAGGCGGCGCCTCGTCTGAGCGACGTTCCCATGCTACTTCAGGAGCGCCAGGCGAGGAGGAGCATGGTACTGATGCCGCGAGAGATGATGACGGTGGTACTGACGCCACCATGGATGCTGATCCCATAGACGGAACTGAGGCTGTCACTTCACCAGCCAGAGGAGGTGGTACTGAGGCCACCGATGTTGTCGAGCCAGAGCGCGGTACTGAAGCCGCACGTCTACCAGACGAGGGTGGTGCTGATGCCACCATTTTCACTTCTGAGAGTCCTGTAGTCTTTCCATATGTACATGTATCTCGGGACATTTCTGGCAATAAAGGAAAGGGTTTGTTTTCTTCTGGTCCACCTGTGGTGCTTGATGTATGTGTGGATCAAACCGTCGAGCAGCCTAGACCCTCTCCTAGTCCTTCATCTAAGAAGGACCCTGTGATCCCCCTTCCCTAGAGCTCTTCACATGGGAAAGGGGAAGAAAATAGAAAATCCAAAAAAGAGGCAGCAGGAAGAGTTCAGCCAGCAGATGATCGACCGCTTTCACATTCAGCTGACTCTTCAGGAGGCTTTACAGCACATCCCTCTACTCCTGCGCCACTTATTTCACGATCCAGAACCGTCTGCCGGCCAAGAGGCCATATTCAGGAGCCCCTTATGTCAGATGCCACATAAGAGAGCATAGGTTCGATCGTACTCTATTAGACAACGGTTCTTCGATCAACCTACTTCCGGCAACCCTTCTCGACCGTTTCGAGTTGGGCACTCTACGACAGAGCAGGACAGTCCTTCAGTTTGTTGATAGATCTGTCAAGAGGCTGAAGGATTTGCTGAAGGACGTTGTCGTCATGATTCAGGGCCTGCAATTCCCCGTGGACTTCGTTGTGTTGGACATGGAGATCCCTGAGTCTGTGACAGATACCTCCATCATTTTAGGTCGCCCGTTCTTGGCCACAGCCAAGGTAGTGACCGACCATGATAGCGAGAAGGTATACTTTCGCGTCGAGGGCAAAAGTGTACAAATAGAGACGGTCGAGGACATCAGAGCCAGAGATTCAGCATGCTCAGAGACTACTTCCGATACAAAGCAGGTAACAGATGCAGGGCTAGACATCCACCAGGACTACGACTTCGTGATTACAGATGATGAGGCAGTATGGGCAGATCCAGATGCACAGGCCATCCTCTCACCTTCAGAGTCCGCTGATGCAGAGACGCCAACAGAGGAGAGCACATTCCTGGTCCAAGATATTTTTGAGGTAGCAGAGCCGGTTCGAGACCGCGAGACAGATTTGTTTGTGATGACGGTGGTACTGAGGCCACCATGGATGATACAGATCCCTCGGAGTCAGATTTTGATTGGGCAGAGTTTGAGGATTTCATACCAGATCTGACTTCCACTGAGCCTACAGCCGATTTCATACCAGATCTGACTTCCACTGAGCCTACAGCCAGGGAGGAGGTAGATGCCGAGTAGAGGAGAGACAGTCCAGCAGGGAAGCCTTCTCCAGATTTAGAGTGTGATCGAGAGTTTCATTTCTCCCATGCGGATTTGGCAGCGTCACTCAGAGTTTTCAGAAGCCAGATTTGCCAGCACCAGTTTATCCAGAGCTGAAGCCTCTACCAGCGTCGTTGAAGTATAGGTTCCTTGTGGGTGAGGATGAGATGTACCCAGTCATTATCTCCGCTGATTTGACTGGAGAAGAAGAATCCCGTCTGATGGGGGTTCTTGAAAAGAACCGCAAGGCGATAGGATGGAGTGTAGCAGATCTCCAGGGGATCAGTCTGGCTCTATGCTCTCACCACATCTATCTCGAGGATGAGGCAAAGCCGTCGCGTGAGTTCCCGCGGCGGCTGAACCCGAATCTGAGAGAGGTTGTCATTAAGGAGATCTCGAAGTGGTGGAGCGCCGATTTTATCTACCCCATCTCCGACTCCAAGTGGGTCAGTCCTTTACATGTGGTGCCTAAGAAGACGGGCATCACTACAATGATTACGGAGTCCGGAGAGGAGATTGCTACCCGGGTACCCACTTCTTGGCGGGTCTGCATAGATTACAGATGACTCAACCAGGCCACCAAGAAGGATCATTTCCCCCTGCCCTTTATAGATCAGATCATTGAGAGACTGGAAGGGAAGAGCCATTACTGTTTCTTAGATGGGTACTCCGGCTACAATCAGGTGGCCATTGCGCCCGAGGACCAAGACAAGACCACCAAGACAAGACCACCTTCACCTGTCCCTTCGGCACATATGCCTTCAGACGCATGCCATTCGGGCTATGCAATGCCCCTGTGACTTTTCAGAGATGCTGTTGTCTATCTTTTCGGACATGGTGGGGGAATGCTTGGAGGTCTTCATGTATGATTTCTCGGTCTACGGTGACGGATTCGATTCTTGTCTTGACTGCCTAGACCAAGTCCTTCAGCAATGCATTGAGGTTCGCCTGGTATTATCTTGGGAGAAGAGTCACTTCATGGTGACTCAAGGGACGGTGCTTGGCCACATCATCTCCAACAGGGGCATGGAGGTTGATCCGGCCAAGGTGGATGTCATTAGCAAACTCAATCCACCGTCCAACTTGCGGCAGCTATGGTCTTTTCTTGGGCACATTGGTTTCTACCGGCGATTCATTCGTGATTTCAGTAGGGTTGCCTGATCGTTGACTGATCTGTTGACGAAAGACACCGAGTTCTTTGTCGATGACAAGTGCCTTTCATCGTTTGAGACTCTCAAGAGATGTGTGATAGAGGCTCCTGTCCTTCAGCCACCTGATTGGTCTCTCCCATTTGAGATCATGACGGATGCCTCCGATTTTTCCGCGGGGGCCGTGCTAGGACAGAGGAGGGATGGAGTCCCATTTGCTATTCACTACGCTAGCCGTACATTGGATGCCTCACAGCGGAACTACACAGTCACTGAGAAGGAGATGCTAGCCATAGTTTTTACCCTAGATAAGTTCAGATCGTACATTATCGGATCTAGAGTGACCATCTTTACTGATCATACCGCCATCAGGTACCTCAAGGCGAAGAAAGATGCCAAAGCTAGATTGACCAGATGGATCCTTCTACTCCAGGATTTTGATATAGAGATTAAGGATAAGCCTGGAGTCAAGAATGTGGTGGCGGATCATCTCTCCCGATTGGAGAATCTTGAGGATTCTGACCAGATTGACCCGATTTGTGAGACCTTCCCAGATGAGGCGATCCTTGCTATCGCCTCGCTCCCATGGTATGCCGATATTGTGAACTATCTTGTCGCCAACAAAGTTCCATAAGATTAGCCCATGCAGAAACTTGAGACCTTCCTCGCGAAGGCCAAGTTTTACCATTGGGAGGATCCCATCCTTTACCATGAGGGAGGGGATAGTATCTAGCGTAGGTGCATTCCTCAGGAGGAGCACCACAGCGTCCTTACTTATTGCCACAAGCTGGAGGCAAGAGGACATCACTCAGGGAGGAGAACGGCACAGAAAGTGCTCCAATCCGGCCTATGGTGTCCTACTCTCTTCCAGGACTCTGATGAGTTCGTGAAGAGATGTACTGACTGTCAGAGGATGGGCACTTGTGGACAGCGTGATATGATGTCGATGCAGCCCATAAACTTCTGTGAGGTTTTTGAACCCATGGCGCATCGATTTCATGGGTCCATTCCCTAAGAGTCAGGGATTCGAGTACATTCTGTTGGCCGTGGATTATGTGAGTCGTTGGGTTGAGGCCATCCCTGCCCGAACCGCATATGCTAGGACTGTTTGCAGATTTTTGAGGAAGAACATCATTTCACGGTTCGGGGTGCCTAGAGTGTTGATATCTGACAGGGGGTCTTATTTCGTCAACGACAAGGTAAAGGCCCTTGCTAGCGAGTTCAGCATAGACCATCGAGTTGCCACTCCATACCACCCTCAGACGAATGGTCTTGCTGAAGTGTCGAACAGGGAGATCAAGACTATATTGCAGAAAGTCGTCCACCCTGACCGATAGGATTGGTCACAGCTTTTAGACTCGGTCTTGTGGGCATATTGGACGTCTTTCAAGACTCCTTTGGGTACATCTCCCTTTCGCCTCGTTTATGGCAAGCCATGCCATTTACCTGTTGAGCTGAGACATAGGTCACTTTGGGCAATCACTGATATACTTTTGGATCCAGATAGTGTAGGAGACCAGAGGAGGGCAGAGTTAGCAGCCCTGGAGGAGCTTCGTGATACCGCCTTTTCAAACAGCCTACATTATAAGGAGAGAGTGAAGGAGTGGCATGATTCTCATATCAGTCACAAGCAGTTTGAGCCAGGATAGAGAGTATGGTTGTTTGATGCTAGGCTTAGATTATTTCCAGGGAAGCTACAAAGCAAATGGAAGGGACCGTATTTGGTGAGAAAGGTACACGACAATGGGAGTATTGACATATCTGAGTTGTCTTCTAAGAGTACGTTTCGTGTGAACGGCCAGCGGCTCAAGCCATATCTAGATCATGAGCCGTGGGTCGTTGATGTTGCCCCTATTCAATTTGCGTGACATGTGGCCTCTTGACTCACATCTATTGCATCTCACGCCTGATTATCACTGTTCTTCCGACCTGTATAGATCCAGTTGTCCATATCACTCTATTCTTTAGTCCCACATCCCTTTTCTCATGTTATGATTTTGCTATACGTAGGGTGTACTTTACCCTAAGTATAGGGGGGATGTAGGACTCTCGGGTATTCTTTTGATTCTTTCTACCCCTATTTTGCTGCCTATACTTAGGGATATTTCACCCTAAGTATAGGGGGGTAGACTCTGTACATCCTTCACTCGGATTTCCCTTTATGTACAGCTTGCTATACATAGGATTAGTTGATCCTATGTATAGGGGGAAAACACCGAGTTCTCCTCATTCTATTCTTTTATTCATCTCTATATATAGCCATTCCTTTTCACTTCCCTATACTAAGCACGAGTTATGTCTTCTTCATCGCTCTTGATCACTCTGAGGACATCGTTCGAGCTAAGTATAGGGGGTGTGTATATATTTCATATATACTTTAGCCATAACTCGTACTTTGTGTGACTGTGTTAATAAATAAAAATGGCTAAAAATAAAAAATCCATAAAAATTTAAAAAATTTTCTTCCTTGAAAATAAACATTCTTTTATTGCACATACATAGCTATTGTACAAAATTATTTTTGTAAAAACTTTTTGTGTGAATAGATTGTAAATATGTGCATATCAAAATTATGTATATAGTACAAAATTTTTCCAAAATGTTTTGAAAACAAAACGTTTGCAAAAACCTTGTGTAAATTTGTGTACATATTTTGCAAAACTTGCATTCATGCATACATCCATGGTTTCAAAACATTTTTCAAAAATTTTGCACATTTGTAAATATTTGTAAATATCATCTTTGTAAATATTTGTATAGTTTTTCCTGGATTATAGTTGACATTTAAACTAGCCTGGAATTAAATTGACAAATGGAGCTTGATTAAGATCTTAATCCGCCTTATTCTAAGAGGAACCTTATAGGGCTTAGGGTTAAGGCTTTTCAGGTCCATGGTGACTTAATTCTTTGAGTCCACTAGGCTATGAGCTTATGTCATCTTGATGAGCCTAAGTAGAGCACTTAACAACACACGCATTACTCTCAGAGACAATGGCTTTACTTGCACCAGCACTTTACACATAGCTCTCCACAGATGAGGTGGTGAGGAGGCAGTTTCCTTTGGCTTGGGGTAGCATATGAGGGTAGTACTTCTAGGCGGAACCTCTCTTCTTCTTCTATTGAAGGAAGTGCACCTCAACTTGGTCTGGTGGTTATGAAGTCTAAAGACAGAAGCCGTGGGTTGCAATAAAGCTTCAAAAGAGGGATAGTCTACTGGCTCAAGAGGAAAAAATCCTTGTATATATGTTGCACCATGTAGATATGTTGTACAAATGCACATGAAAAAAAAGTGCAAAAAGAAAAGAACTCCAAAAAAGTGGTGGGTCGGATTGAAAATTTAATAACCCCACCGGAGTGTATATAGTCAAATAAAGCAAAAGCTTATGGTATAATGTTCCATCTCATGAAGCTTGCAGCGGGAGACTCAGCTACACTGGTTAGAGATCCCAAGGATACATGGCTACACTGGCCATGTTCCATTCTCTTCTTCCCCCTCTTCTTGAATCGGTTGCACTTGAACTTAGAAGGGAATACCCCGCTTCTCGAGGAAAGAGTTGCTAGACCGAGGCATTAGAGTTACCAGGTTGGGGGATGTTGTTTCTTTGTAACTTCTGAGGTGGGGAGCTACATATCACTTACACCATACAAGGAAAGATTCATAGTCATTAGAGTTTGTGTATGTAGACTTGTTCTGATATGGTTTATTGAGGAGTCTTGCCCATAGATTGGTGGAACTTGGAGGCTATTAGGTTTTAAGCTTAAGTCCAAATAAGGTTCCGACACATTAATAATACAAAGATCTGATCGAGCTCCATATTTCATTTAATGAAGGAAAGTTTAATAATCATCATTGATCCATGCATTCTCTCCTCTTTTTCTTTTTCTTTTTCACTTCTTTTTCACTTCTTTTTCAAATAAGTGTTCACTAAGGGACTAGCAAAGTTAAAGTATAGGGGGTGATGAATACCCTTTCATCACTCTTTATTCTTTTATTTTAGCTACAAACCTATGCAAAACACGGGTATATTCCTGTAAATATCAATAATTGTCAAATAGCATGCATTCTGTAAAAATAAAGAATTAGCATGTTTTTGTGCATAAATAAAATAATAAAGAAATAAAAGAAAAAGAGGGAGATATTTAGAATAAATATTGAGCGAACTAATCCCAAGGGAGGGCTCAGCATGGGCCTGACCGCATAAAAACCCAAGTAGAGAGTGATAAGGAAGCTCACATTTGTACAATACTTGTAAATAAAATAAAACCTATTTTCCTCTTATTAAAAATAAAATTGGGTGTATATTTATTTTTAATATTTGTAAATAGTGAATTAAAATAAAAATAAGAAAATTAAAAAGAAATTAAAAAATCCTTCATCCTTGTACATAGACCATGTGTATATAAACCACATATGTATTTATTTCACCTTGTAAATAAATCAATAAAATTCCACAAAAATTTGTACAAATTCCTTATTCCATAGTGTATATAAATAAAATAAAAATCATAAAAATAAAAATAAAAAGAAATAAAAAATAAAAATCAAAAGCCACATTGTGCATGTACCACATATGTTTATAAATAAAACTATTTATTTCACCCATGTACATAATAAATAAAAATAAAATAAAAATACCATATTATTCCAAATTTTATCTTATAAATAAATAAAATATAAAATTGTAATAATTTGTATAAAAATAAAGAATAAAAAATCAAAATCAGAAATCGAAAATATATATCCATATACATGTATATAATAATAATATTTGTAAATACATTATTTATATTTCAAAAAAATAAATAAAAATCTCAAAAATTAGTTTATAAATAAATAAACATTTTTCATGTTTTAACTTTTTTTAAATTCAGTCATTTATTATTTTAAAATGAATTTTCAATTATTTATGACGTGGATGCACCTGATTGGTCCACGGGGAATGTTGACCTCCGGTCAACATCCCCCTTGGACCACCTTCTCCAGCGGATCTCGCTTTTGACCCGATTTCGTCCACTTTTCTAGCAATGATCCGACCACTTCATCCATAAACCCCGGTCCCGATTACACGTGGGTCATCTCTAATCCTCGCCCGGGGGATTGCATCGGGGTCCGAGCTCCGAATCTCTCGCCCGACCACCACCTTCTCGGACCCCTAGGACTATTTAGTCTCAGCTCCGCCGCACATTTAACTCCATCTTTGGCCTCGCCTTTCCATCCCAGGACCTCCATTGCCTTCGCCTGAGTGATAGCAAGCGGATGGTGGTGTCGTAGTGAGGAGGAAGTGTCCTGGCCACTGATCTGGCAGCCTAGCGCCGTCGTGGGCCCTCGAGGCAAGGACCAGGAGCTTCAGAAGCTCATTCCCAGTCGACCTCAACCATTCAGTAAGCTTAATTTCTTCTACATTTCTCGAATTTCCATTTACGCCCAAACCCTCCATTCGTCGTCATTAGTCGATTCCGACCATACCAGTCACTCTCTCGATCATCGGACTCGACCCTCACATTCACGAGCCTTCTCCGCGCCTTCTGCACCCACTCGCACCCCCTGACTCGCCCAGGAGCAGGTTCTTCGATCTTCATCGCCGTCGCCTCGTCGGAGATCGACCACCTCGCCGCACTGTTCCCCCATTCCGCCGCTAACCGGGTCAAGGCACTTTGCCCTCGACCCAGGAGTCTTTCTGTGTAGCTTTCCAGGGCAGAGGAGGTCCATCTGAGGTCCTTCACGTTCAGCATAGGAGCTCCAGGCCACTGCCATCGTTGGAGCTCCTCGGAGCTCTCCAGCCTCATCGGAGGCATCCACGAGCTGCGGAGCATCTTGGCGGATCTATTTCGCATCTTAGCTGCAGCTGAGGAGGCAACCAGTGCGAGCTTTGGGCTGGCGAACATCGTCGGCGACCTGTTCTTGGTGCATCCTCCAGAGCCGTCCATTCACCTCTCGCAGCTCCAGTTTAGATCGACGCCGTCCACTTGAGGAGCAGTCGAGCACCGTTCGATCACCTGAGGTGAATCTGGACCGTTCATCCATATGAAGGGTTAGCCACAACACATAGTAGCCCTTGATCATCCACGTGGCGAGCTCTCCACCGTCCGATCAAAGCCAGGGCTCCTTCGTTGAGGTGCCGCTACTTCCAGCCGTCAGATCAGTCACGTGTCGCGTCTCCAGCACTCGGATCATAATAAGGGGTAATTTGCTCTTATGCCCCTCCTACTTTGTCATTTACGTTCTAGTCCTATAAATATTTAGTTAAGTAGTTTTATTCTGGACATTTTGTACTTAGGACCTCGTGCTTATTTTATTTGCATTTGTAACCCTATCTACGTGGAACACATGCTTCGTCACGTGATTTTTGTGGTGTATTTGCAACATTTGGGCTGATGTTTTGAGGTGTTATGGAATGAAATATAGTTTTCATTATTTGCATCCATACCCCTGTGCGTGGTTTTATTGAACATGTGCTGAATTAATTGGAGAAATTGCAATATCTTCCCTGGACTTTTAGAACCTGTTGCTATTAATTCCTAGGAAGTATTTTTTATTGCACAAAGGTCCCTCTGTGCCCAGGACACGTGCTTTGCGCGTGCGATTTTGGAAATTTTGCACGAGGGACCCCAAGTTTCTCGTATTTGTTACATTTTAGTCCCTAGAACTTATTTTCCTTGCATTTCGGTCCCTATGCACTGTGCCTTATTGTTTGATTTTAATAAAATATCAAATCAAGTTCAAATTTAGTGAACATTGGACACATGGCTCCTACCACTGTGTAAAATTTTCACTAAAAATTTGGTACGTTTTTTAGCATATTTATTATTTTAAAAATTCAAAAACCCTTGTTTTTCTGTCTGTTCAGATTAACAATTCATAAAAAAATATAAAAACCTTTTCAAAAATTACAAAAAAATTAGATTTTGTGCATTTTAGTGTGTTTGATTTTCTGACCAATTTTGGTTATTTTTAGATTTACAAAAAGCCTAAAAATTCAAAAACCCCTTAAAACTCATAAAAATTCTAAAAAATCATAGAAAACTCAAAAATCAATAAACTCTTTTTCTGATTTTTGTCCATTATTTCTACTTTTCATAAAAACCTCCAGGCTCTTTTAAGACCATTATATACTTTATTTTGGTCTTTGAAGCATGGCTGAACAGTGTTGCATTATTTTTGCTTTCTTTTATTTTTAGAAAAATCCATAAAAATCACAAAATTAACAAAAATTCACCAAAAACAGTAAAAAATATATAAAATACAAAAATATTTTTATTGGAATTTTTGGACTATTTTTGGTGTTTAAATAATTGCTTGAAGTTGCCTGTTTATCTTGTTTTATTATTTTCCTTATCATTAAAAATTCCAAAAAAATCTTAAAATATTAAAGTCCACCAAAAAAATATTTGTCTATATTTTATCTACCTTTAGACTACTTCGTAGGTCACAAGGTCAATCCGTACTCCTCGAGTTCGACCCTGGGAGCTATACCAGGTCAATCCCATAACTAGGACTGCTATTCGGTTTTCTCGTATTTCTATCTATATTTGGTGCTCCGATTTTTGTTTCTTGTTGAGCTCTGAGTCCCGAGTGACTGAGGTCACAACGACATTAGTGATTCCTTTACCTTAGTCGTTCGGGCAGCTCATCAACAATGCGGATCGTTCTAATTTGATAAAGTGTGAAAGCTTCTCCTTCTTGTTTCTGGGACAACAATACATATTAATTATAACACTATGCATCTATGTGAAAATAGGATGGGTGTGTGTTATGTGTGTGTTGTTTTGTGAAAAGATTCCCATTATAAATTTCCACTTATATTTTATGTAACCTAGTTGTAGTATAAATATATAAGTGAGAATAGTACGACTTAACTATTACCCGATGATTGTGATTTTAATCCTTTCTAATTTTCACCAGCTTTCTCGAAAGGAAATTTAACGAATCTTATTTGCCTAGAAAGATGGGTGAACTAATAGTGAACTAAAATTTTTCATTGTATCATTCCATATAATTCTGAAAATCACAATAGATCGTACCATATATATTTTTTATTAGCAATATATAACTAAATTTAAAGACGTAACATAGTATACATGGGTGAGAGTATTATAATAAGAAAACTACTATTGCTTTTGAATTAAAAAAGATTAACGTGTCAACATGACAATACATAGCGGGTAGGGATGGATGCATATTTGACGCTTGTTGTTTATTTATCTCTATAAAAGACACGACATCCTAGCTATTAGTTACAAGAAGAGAGTAGCATAACTATTAACTAACTAATTTCTAATTCATATCTCTACTCTTTTCAGAACTTGAATAGTATCATGCTTATGTGAAGAAAACCCCTTCACTTTTGGCAAAATTATTTTGCATTGGCCTATATATTCTTATTGTTTGCCTCGCTATAATTTGAGGAAATATTCATTGGAGCCAATATAACAATATTAAATATAATTGAATTTTAATAAAGTATGAAGTTACAATATACATTAAGTCTATTTCTAGATCAAAAAATGAATTCAAACATTATAATTTAAAAAATCATCATGAATAAATTTTTCGACTAAAACTATAATGTATTTGATATTAAATCAACTCCATTAACTTTTAGAGTTATAAAATGATTCATATACAATTGTGTGTATGTATGTATGTGTGACTTTTAACTTTTGTAACAAATACCAATGTTGTCATATACATCTCTACGTAACAATGTAATTCAAATTATTGTTACCCAAATTTTTAGCTAAAATACTAAAATATAATGTCATATTCCGTAATTTTGACTACTTTATATTTTAGATATCCAAAATCAAACAACTTTTTATTATGGGGCATTGCATTGAATAGTTTTACCTATACCCAGTAGTCAAGATTAAAATCAAAACGACTTTGTACTACTTGCAAATTCGCCTCAAAAGATGATATTTTAATGTGAAGTTACAAACATTTGAGTGCAAGTAGGTCAAGTCTTCTTTAAGGCCAAAATCAAAAAAGTCTACCACAAAATAATGGTGTGGGAAAGTTTATTTTCTCATTTCTTTAGAGAGTTTCCTTGTTCTTCTTGGATATTTTTATTTTTTTCATCTTGATGTATAAATACATTTTTGAAAAGGAATGAATACTTTGCAACATAAGAAGATATTTTTAAAGGTATGCAGAGGACGAAAGTAGGGTGAAATTGATAATATGAAAAAAAATATTTAATGTTGATAACATTCTCTTAAAATTTGAAGAGAAAAGAAAGAAACATATTAGCTAGATGTAAGTTACTGTAAACAAGAATAATCTAATTGTCATGAAATCATTCCTTTCCAAGCACGTCTTTTTTTATGAAAAAAGAGTTGTAATTTTATGATAAATAAATAAATGTTGATATTACGGCCTTAATAGTTTTAAAATAATTATGTTAGGTTTTGAAAAGTAATAACATTCAACGACATTAAAAGTATAAAATAATTGTATGGTTAAAAAAACTCCATTACAAACTTTTCTACAAGAGTTATTATAAATATGTTAACGAGATCGATTATAAATACTTTTTGTTCTTTTTTAAACAATAACAATTTAAGCTTCATTTGCTTCATCGGAGAACACATTGAAGCCTTCAGAAGGAAACGTGATGCTACCAAAGATGTTGTTTCGATTTCTAATATTTTTAATTCTGATCTTGACATATAGTGCAATAGCAAGTCGGGTGGTTTGAAGAAGTAGGTTCATACCGTGGTGACATCCCCCTCCACCCCCTATACATTGCTTTGGTTCTTATGGCAACCAATATAGATTAGAAACCGTCAAGTTAACTGAGAGAAGGAATAAATAATATGTTGAGGAAATAAATACAACTTATGTAATAATTGTGATAAATAAATACATGTATGCAGTATTGTTTTATAGTACAACGAGTTCTTATTATAATAATGTTTATGGAAATATTCTATTTTTTAGAGAATAATTCTTTTACAATGGAGAGCATATTTTAATATATTAAAGAATATTGGATTACATTGGTTGACAATGCGGATAGTTTTAATTTGATAAAGTGTAAAATCTTCTCCTTCTTGTTTCTGGGACAACAATACATATTAATTATAACACTATGCATCTATGTGAAAATAGGATGGGTGTGTGGTTGTGTGTGTGTTGTTTTGTGAAAAGATTCCCATTATAAATTTCCAATTATATTTTATGTAATCTAGTTGTAGTATAAATATATAAGTGAGAATAGTATGACATAACTATTACCCAATGATTATGATATTAATCCTTTCTAATTTTCACCAGCTTTCTCAATAGGAAATTTAACGAGTCTTATTTGCCTAGAAAGATGGGTAAATTAATAGTGAACTAAGATTGTTCATTTTATCATTCCATATAATTCTGAAAATCAAAATAGATCGTACCATATATATTGTTTATTACCAATATATAACTAAATTTAAAGATGTAACAATAATATACATGGGTGAGAGTATTATAATAAGAAAACTACTATTGCTTTTGAATTGAAAAAGATTAACGTGTCAAGATAACAATACATAGCGGGTAGGGATGGATGCATATTTGACGCTTGTTGTTAATTTATCTCTATAAAAGACACGACATCCTAGCTATTAGTTACAAGAAGAGAGTAGCATAACTATTAAATAACAAATTTGTAATTCATATCTCTACTCTTTTCAGAACTTGAATAGTATCATGCTTATGTGAAGAAAACCCCTTCACTTTTGGCAAAATTATTTTGCATTGGCCTATATATTCTTATTGTTTGCCTCACTATAATTCGAGGAAATATTCATTCGAGCTAATATAAAAATATTAAATTTAATTGACTTTTTAATAAAGTATGTATTTACAATATACATTAAGTCTATTTCTAGATAAAAAAATGAATTCAAACATTATAATTTAAAAAATCAACATCAATAAATTTTTCGACTAAAACTATAATGTATTTGATATGAAATCAACTCCATTAATTTTTAGAGTTATAAAATGATTCATATACAATTGTGTGTATGTATGTATGTGTGACTTTTAACTTTTGTAACATATACCAATGTTGTCATATACATCTTTGTGTAACAATGTAATTCAAATTATTGTTACCCAAATTTTTAGCTAAAATACTAAAATATAATGTCATATTCCGTAATTTTGACTACTATATATTTTAGATATCCAAAATCAAACAACTTTTTATTAGTGGGCATGGCATTGAAAAGTTTTACCTATATCCAATAGTCAAGACTAAAATCAAAACGACTTTGTACTACTTGCAAATTTTCCTCAAAAGATGATATTTTAATATCAAGTTATAAACATTTGAGTGCAAGTAGGTCAAGTCTTCTTTAAGACCAAAATAAAAAAAGTTTACCACAAAATAATGTTGTGGGAAAGTTTATTTTCTCATTTCCTCAGAGAGTTTCCTTGTTCTTCATGGATATTTTTGTTTCTTTTCATCTTGATGTATAAATGTATTTTTGAAAAGGAATGAATACTTTGTAACATAAGAAGATCTTTTTAAAGGTATGCAGAGGACGAAAGTAGGGTGAAATTGATAATATGAAAAAGATTATTAAATGTTGATAACATTCTCTTAAAATTTGAAGAGAAAAGAAAGAAACATATTAGCTAGATGTAAGTTATTGTAAACAAGAATAATCTAATCATCATGAAATCATTCCTTTCCAAGCACGTCATTTTTTATGAAAAAAGAGTTGTAATTTTATGATAAATAAATAAATATTGATATTACGACCTTAATAGTTTTAAAAATTAATTCTGTTAGGTTTTGAAAAGTAATAACATTCAACGACATTAAAAGTATAAAATAATTGTATGATCTAAAAAACTCCATTACAAACGTTTCTACAAGAGTTAATACAAATATGTTAACGAGATCGATTATAAATACTTTTTGTTCTTATTTTTAAACAATAACAATTTAAGCTTCATTTGCTTCATCGGAGAACACATTGAAGCCTTCGGAAGGAAACGTGATGCTACCAAAGATGTTGTTTCGATTTCTAATATATTTAGTTCTTGTCTTGACATATAATGCAATAGCAAGTCGGGTGGTTGGAAGAAGTAGGTTCATACCGTGGCGACATCCCCCTCCACCCCCTATATATTGCTTTGGTTGTTATGGCAACCAATATTGATTAGAAACCGTCAAGTTAACTGAGAGAAGGAATAAATAATATGTTGAGGAAATAAATACAAGTTATGTAATAATTGTGATAAATAAATACATGTATGCAATATTGTTTTATAGTACAACGAGTTCTTATCATAATAATGTTTATGGAAATATTTTATTTTTGAGAGAATAATTCTTTTACAATGGAGAGCATATTTTAATATATTAAAGAATATTGGATTACATTGGATGACAATGCGGATAGTTTTAATTTGATACTTCTTGTTTCTGGGACAACAATACATATTAATTATAACACTGTGCATCTATGTGAAAATAGGATGGGTGTGTGGTTGTGTGTGTGTTGTTTTGTGAAAAGATTCCCATTATAAATTTCCAATTATATTTTATGTAACCTAGTTGTAGTATAAATATATAAGTGAGAATAGTACGACTTAACTGAAAACTATTACCCGATGATTATGATATTAATCCTTTCTAATTTTCACCAGCTTTCTCAAAAGGAAATTTAAAGAATCTTATTTGCCTAGAAAGAAGGGTAAATTAATAGTGAACTAAAATTGTTCATTGTATCATTCCATATAATTCTGAAAATCACAATAGATCGTACCATATATATATTGTTTATTAGCAATATATAACTAAATTTAAATATGTAACATAATATACATGGGTGAGAGTATTATAATAAGAAAACTACTATTGCTTTTGAATTAAAAAAGATTAACGTGTCAACATGACAATACAAACATCTCTGCATAACAATGTAATTCAAATTATTGTTACCCAAATTTTTAGCTAAAATATTAAAATATAATGTCATATTCCGTAATTTTGACTACTATATATTATAGATATCCAAAATCAAACGAATTTTTATTATGGGGCATTGCATTGAATAGTTCTACCTATACCCAATAGTCAAGATTAAAATCAAAACGACTTTGTACTACTTGCAAATTCACCTCAAAAGATGATATTTTAATCTCAAGTTATAAACATTTGAGTGCAAGTAGGTCAAGTCTTCTTTAAGACCAAAATCAAAAAAGTTTACCACAAAATAATGGTGTGGGAAAGTTTATTTTCTCATTTCTTCAGAGAGTTTCCTTGTTCTTCTTGGATATTTTTATTTCTTTTCGTCTTGATGTATAAATGTATTTTTTGAAAAGGAATGAATACTTTGTAACATAAGAAGATCTTTTTAAAGGTATGCAGAGGACGAAAGTAGGGTGAAATTGATAATATGAAAAATATTATTTAATGTTGATAACATTCTCTTAAAATTTGAAGAGAAAAGAAAGAAACATATTAGCTAGATGTAAGTTACTGTAAACAAGAATAATCTAATCATCATGAAATCATTCCTTTCCAAGCACGTCATTTTTTATAATAAAAAAAGAGTTGTAATTTTATGATAAATAAATAAATGTTGATATTACGGTCTTAATAGTTTTAAAAATTAATTCTGTTAGGTTTTGAAAAGTAATAACATTCAACGATATTAAAAGTATAAAATAATTGTATGATCTAAAAAACTCCATTACAAATGTTTCTACAAGAGTTATTACAAATATGTTAATGAGATCGATTATAAATACTTTTTGTACTTATTTTTAAACAATAACAATTTAAGCTTCATTTGCTTCATCGGAGAAGACATTGAAGCCTTCGGAAGGAAACATGATGCTACCAAAGATGTTGTTTCGATTTCTAATATTTTTAGTTCTTGTCTTGACATATAATGCAATAGCAAGTAGGGTGGTTGGAAGAAGTAGGTTCATACCGTGGCGACATCCCCCTCCACCCCCTATATATTGCTTTGGTTGTTATGGCAACCAATATTGATTAGAAACCGTCAAGTTAACTGAGAGAAGGAATAAATAATATGTTGAGGAAATAAATACAACTTAAGTAATAATTGTGATAAATAAATACATGTATGTGAAAAACCACCCGGTCTGCTTGTCTACTTCTGAACCTGTAAAAGAATCAGAGAGAGATTTCGGTCGTCGTATCGACCGGGTGAATTTTAGCAGAAAAGATTAAGGTGAATTAATTTTTTTTTCTATTTATACTCCTAAACAAATGTGTATAGTGGATTCGTACGGGAGTGTCGAACTCAGGGAGGCAAACTGTTGGAAACTAGGGGTTATCGAAGAAGAAAGCTTAGATTTTGGATTTCCTAATTTTTTTATTTAATCTCTAATGAAATTTTTTTATTTGGATTTCATTTTGTATTTTTTATGTTTTTAATTTGTTTTACTGTTTTTTTTGTTTATTTTATAAGGAATAGAGTTAGTATATGAGTATCTATACGTATTATATACAGTAGGAGGGTATAGGTGTAATAGAATTTGGAAAAGGGGGGTACGTGTAAAAGATAGAAATTTGAGGGGTTGAGGTCGGCGATTTTGTTCCAATAGACTTGTGTCTACGTCAAACTGCAGCCTTCTGGAAAGTAGCCGGGGGTGTACGCGTAATTAGCTCCGCCGGTATGCGAGTGTCAGGCGTGTGCTTTTAAGCAGCAGGACCTGTTTGTTATTCTCACAAAAGGCAGGCAGAGTTTTTGCAATTTGTTCCAATTATCAGGCTCACGCTCGTGATCCACGCATGCTGCACTAAAACGGTGGGGCTACGGCGTGACGTGGATGCGAACTCGGTCCGGCTCCGCAGCTGATGACGCGCGGACGGCTTTGGATCGTGCGATCAAATTTGATCGTGTGATGCCTGTAGCTCCTGGTCGCCTAAGGAATTCCACACCCGAGTGGCTTCAGCCGGCGACAAATTTTTCGATCACGGAGGCTTTAGATTTCAGATCGATCAGATAATCGTTCGAATAGGAGGCTTTCGCTGTTCAGCCGTCTCCAAGCTATTCAATGCATTCCCAATTCCGATGCTCGATGAAGTTGCTTGATTGTTCAGTTCTGTCTCTATCTGTAGCTCTCGATCAGACGACCAAAACGACCTCCAGGTGCTTCGTTTTGCTGCGGCTCTAGTCGGTGTTCCAGCTGATTGGAATTACAGGTGCTCGCGCTCCAGATGGATCAAAATACACCTATGTCCTGCAAATGATACTGACTCGAGGAGAACCTCGGTCCATACCGTTGACGTCAATGTAAAAAAATTGCTGATGGATGAAGGAATGTAATCAAGTGGATTCGAAATAAACGACGCATGCAGAACTGGCAGTAATTGGAATGGAATCATCGAAAGTTGAATTGTATCAAATGGATTAATTCCATGATGAGTGAAGCAGAATGAATGGTTTTAATATCAAATCTCGACGGCAAACAGAGGAATAGAATGGAGGAAACAAGAGGGTTAGAGAAGAGAAATGATATGATGAGAAGAGAACGGATAGAAATCCGAGAGAAAAGGAAATAGAAATCGGAGATGGATAGAAGAGAGATGAGAATAGACAGAGATGCTAACCCGAAGTAGATGGATGCGGACGATGTCGCCTGGATTGGAGCTCGGGCAGCGCTCCCGGAATCACGGCCTCGACACGACGGCGGAGATCGTGGAGGCTTGACGCGGTGGTGAAGATGCTCGACACCGGCGTCGATCTCGCCGCTCCCCTCTCGCCCTTCACTCAACGCGACGGAGCGCGTCCCTGTCACAGACACTCTCTCACGGAGCTCGGTGGAGGAAGAAGATGATAATGGCGGATGGCTTGGTGAGGGGGGGTAGACGAGGTATATACAGGCGGGGAAGAGGATGCACCTGGAGGGAAACCGGGGAAGATGAGGTTTCTTGGGGAGCACGCTGCCGGATCCCGTCACCGGCAGTGGATGTGGTGACCGCGGTGGTTGGAGAATGGCCGGCTAATGGCCGAGCCGTTGAGGGAGTTGGGAGGTTGGAGGAGATGGGTTTGAGGAGGAAGAAGGTGAAACGGGGAAGAAGAAGAAAGGGTAAAGTAAGAGAGAGAAAATAAAAAGAGAGAGAGAGAGAAATAATTAAATTAATTAATTAATTAATTAGAATAAATAAATACTAGTAATATTATCAATAATTAAATTTAGATAATTATTAATTAAGTAATAATTTCGTAATTAAATAAATAATTAATAATTAAATATGGTTAATAAGGTATTTAAGTAATTAATTAAATAAGTAAATAAGTAATTAAGTAATTAATTAAATTAGTAAATTAATTATATAATTAAATTAATGAAACAAATAAATTAAATAAATAAATAAATGAAATATTATTAATTAAGTAAAAAAATAATAAATGTATTAGAATATTAAATAATAATAATATAAGTTACGGCTTATTGTACAATATACCAAATAGGGACCCGACAAAACCGTGTTTTTCGCTTAACTCCAATTTTAGCGAAAATGATGTCATTTTGTAGATAATTAAAAAAATCGGAGTTCATACAGCCGAGTTATTAGGCCCGGACGAAAAAAGTAGCGGCTTCGGGGCTTCGAATTTTTTGGGTATTTTGAATCTATTATATTTTTATATTTTTATATACAATTTTAGATGATTTTATAGAAAAGAATTAAGTTAATCGGGTTTACGGTTATTTAACTAAAAATCCCGAAAGTTTGTACATACAGTACAAATAGACAACGGGTCCAAAAGGCCGAAACTCACCGATTTTATCCGAATATTTTTCTGATTTTTTTAATAAATAGTATTATGTACAAAACGGATTTTAAAAGTGAGTTTGGTCATTTTGTAGTTTTCTATAAATAAATATGAACCTCGGAAGTCGGTTTTTTCGGCTTTTCCGGTTCATTATGGTTATCTTATTTTTAAGCTGAAATATTTTTCTAATATTTTTATAAAATAATATATATATATATATTTTTGTGAACAATTTTTATAAAAGAAGTGTTTTGATTTGAGATGGTTTTGATGATAAATAAAATAGGTGAAGTATTTACAAAGTGAAAAATGGGTAATTTATATTTTTGGTCTTGATTTTCTTGATATTTTTATAAGTTAGGATCCTTATCTCCCCCTACTTATTTCAGTTGTCGACCAGATCAATATTGACCTGGTCTCGGGGTTAAGATCAGTCTGTATATTACATATCCAGCCTTCTTTTATTTTTATTTTTCTTTTTCTTTTTATTCTTTTATTTTGGTAAAAATAAGTGTTAAATATATAATATTAATAATTGTGGTTTAAGTGTTAATTAAATGGAATAAGTGGATATTAAAATCTATTTTACCAAGGATTTTAGCCAAAATGAAAGAATAAAACGCGATGAATCATGGATTCATCAGTATGCAATATTGTTTTACAGTACAACGAGTTCTTATCATAATAATGTTTATGGAAATGTTCTATTTTTGAGAGAATAATTCTTTTAAAATGGAGAGCATATTTTAATATATTAAAGAATATTGGATTACATTGGATGACAATGCGGATAGTTTTAATTTGATAAAGTGTAAAAGCTTCTCCTTCTTGTTTCTGGGACAACAATACATATTAATTATAACATTGTGCATCTATGTGAAAATAGGATGGGTGTGTGGTTGTGTGTGTTGTTTTGTGAAAAGATTCCCATTATAAATTTCCAATTATATTTTATGTAACCTAGTTGTAGTATAAATATATAAGTGAGAATAGTACGACTTAACTATTACCTGATGATTACGATATTAACCCTTTCTAATTTTCACCAGCTTTCTCAAAAGGAAATTTAATGAATCTTATTTGCCTAGAAAGAAGGGTAAATTAATAGTGAACTAAAATTGTTCATTGTATCATTCCATATAATTCTGAAAATCACAATAGATCGTACCATAT
The DNA here is from genome assembly GCA_037367405.1 of Ottelia alismoides. Lineage (NCBI taxonomy): Eukaryota > Viridiplantae > Streptophyta > Magnoliopsida > Alismatales > Hydrocharitaceae > Ottelia > Ottelia alismoides. The sequence goes on from JAZKJV010000793.1 coordinate 528,064, forward strand.
ATATTGTTTATTAGCAATATATAACTAAATTTAAAGATGTAACATAATATACATGGGTGAGAGTATTATAATAAGAAAACTACTATTGCTTTTGAATTAAAAAAGATTAACGTGTCAACATGACAATACATACATCTCTGCGTAACATTGTAATTCAAATTATTGTTACCCAAATTTTTAGCTAAAATATTAAAATATAATGTCATATTCCGTAATTTTGACTACTATATATTTTTGATATCCAAAATCAAACGACTTTTTATTATGGGGCATTGCATTGAATAGTTTTACCTATACCCCAATAGTCAAGATTAAAATCAAAACGACTTTGTACTACTTGCAAATTCGCCTCAAAAGATGATATTTTAATCTCAAGTTATAAACATTTGAGTGCAATTAGGTCAAGTCTTCTTTAAGACCAAAATCAAAAAACTTTACCACAAAATAATGGTGTGGGAAAGTTTATTTTCTCATTTCTTCAGAGAGTTTCCTTGTTCTTCTTGGATATTTTTATTTCTTTTCATCTTGATGTATAAATGTATTTTTTGAAAAGGAATGAATACTTTGTAACATAAGAAGATCTTTTTAAAGGTATGCAGAGGACGAAAGTAGGGTGAAATTGATAATATGAAAAACATTATTTAATGTTGATAACATTCTCTTAAAATTTGAAGAGAAAAGAAAGAAACATATTAGCTAGATGTAAGTTACTGTAAACAACAATAATCTAATCATCATGAAATCATTCCTTTCCAAGCACGTCATTTTTTATAAAAAAAAAAAGAGTTGTAATTTTATGATAAATAAATAAATGTTAATATTACGACCTTAATAGTTTTAAAAATTAATTCTGTTAGGTTTTGAAAAGTAATAACATTCAACGACATTAAAAGTATAAAATAATTGTATGATCTAACAAACTCCATTACAAACGTTTCTACAAGAGTTATTACAAATATGTTAACGAGATCGATTATAAATACTTTTTGTACTTATTTTTAAACAATAACAATTTAAGCTTCATTTGCTTCATCAGAGAACACATTAAAGCCTTCGGAAGGAAACATGATGCTACCAAACATGTTGTTTCGATTTCTAATATTTTTAGTTCTTGTCTTGACATATAATGCAATAGCAAGTCGGGTGGTTGGAAGAAGTAGGTTCATACCGTGGCGACATCCCCCTCCACCCCCAATATATTGCTTTGGTTGTTATGGCAACCAATATTGATTAGAAACCGTCAAGTTAACTGAGAGAAGGAATAAATAATATGTTGAGGAAATAAATACAACTTAAGTAATAATTGTGATATATAAATACATGTATGCAATATTGTTTTATAGTACAACGAGTTCTTATCATAATAATATTTATGGAAATATTCTATTTTTGAGAGAATATTCTTTTACAATGGAGAGCATATTTTAATATATTAAAGAATATTGGATTACATTGGATGACAATGCGTATAGTTTTAATTTGATAAAGTGTAAAAGCTTCTCTTTCTTATTTCTGGGACAACAATACATATTAATTATAATACTGTGCATCTATGTGAAAATAGGATGGGTGTGTGATTGTGTGTGTGTTGTTTTGTGAAAAGATTCCCATTATAAATTTCCAATTATATTTTATGTAACCTAGTTGTAGTATAAATACATAAGTGAGAATAGTACGACTTAACTATTACCCGATGATTATGATATTAATCCTTTCTAATTTTCACCAGCTTTCTCAAAAGGAAATTTAACGAATCTTATTTGTTTAGAAAGAAGGGTAAATTAATAGTGAACTAAAATTGTTCATTGTATCATTCCATATAATTTTGAAAATCACAATAGATCGTACCATATATATATATATATTGTTTATTAGCAATATATAACTAAATTTAAAGATGTAACATAATATACATGGGTGAGAGTATTATAATAAGAAAACTACTATTGCTTTTGAATTAAAAAAGATTAACGTGTCAACATGACAATACATAGTGGGTAGGGATGGATGCATATTTGACGCTTGTTGTTTATTATCTCTATAAAAGACACGACATCCTAGCTATTAGCTACAAGAAGAGAGTAGCATAACTATTAACTAACAAATTTCTAATTCATATCTCTACTCTTTTCAGAACTTGAATAGTATCATGCTTATGTGAAGAAAACCCCTTCACTTTTGGCAAAATTATTTTGCATTGGCCTATATATTCTTATTGTTTGCCTCACTATAATTTGAGGAAATATTCATTGGAGCCAATATAACAACATTAAATTTCATTGAATTTTTAATAAAGTATGAATTTACAATATACATTAAGTCTATTTCTAGATCAAAAAATGAATTCAAACATAATGATTTAAAAAATCATCATCAATAATTTTTCGACTAAAACTATAATGTATTTGATATGAAATCAACTCCATTAATTTTAGAGTTATAAAATGATTCATATACAATTGTGTATATGTATGTATGTGTGACTTTTAACTTTTGTAACATATACCAATGTTTTTTTAAGGAAAATGGGTGTCAAACCGTGAAGGTAGACACCCAAAAACTTTATAATCACAAGTTAGGTACAATATCACAAAGATCAAGACCCATATAGGAGTCTGGCATGCTCTATTACACTTTCGATACAGAATCTTTCCCCACGAAAGATAGTTCCATTTCTTGCCAACCAAATTGCCCATAGAATAGATGTTGCACTCTGCTTCTCAGCCACTGTGCGAGTTCCAATGGACTCCCAGAATTCTATAATCCCTGAGGATGCAACTGCAGGTAAGTTGACCCCTGCCCAGATTTGTCTCGAAGAGGAAAAAAGAAAAAACAAGTGATTAGCATCCTCCACCTCTTCTCCACACCGCAAGCAAGAGCCATTAGCCCCAAAGAGACGGGCCCTCCGAGCACCAGTCATCACCCGCTCTCTCCCAAACAACCAAAGGAAAACTTTCACCCTTTTAGGAACCCTCCAAGACCATATTTGCCCTAGTCTTGGAATTGCAATTCCCGGATCAAAGACGACGGAGGCATATATGACTTTGTAGGCTTTCTTCACACTGAAGGCACCATCCGACCATATCCAATGACTAACCTCTGCACCATCCCTCAGCACAGGATTTAGATATGGAGAAATCTGGGGAAGCACCTCGCACACTCCACGTCAAAAATTTGAAGGCTTTGCCAATCTACCGGGATGCCAGTCCAAAATCTCTGTCACGCCGTAAATTTTTCTCAACATCAAACAAAGTGCATATGATCCATCACCCCAAATACGAGTGACCCACTTCGCCAGGAGGGCCCTGTTCATCACCTCAAGGTTTAAGACTCCTAAACCACCGTCGGCCTCAGTAAGCGTCACCACCTTCCAAGCAACCAGCGGAGTACCATCCCAAAAGAATCTACACATCAAGTTCTCCAACCGACCACGAATCCCCACCGGGAGCAAGCGAGACGATAGAAAAAAGACAGGAATCGCGGAAAGTACCAACCTCAGGAGTACCAAGCGTCCACCCTGCGATAAGCAAGAAGCACGCCAGGACGCAAGCTTGCTCTCAAGTCTCTCTATCACTGGATTCCAATCTGATTGTCTTAGGCGGCCGTCCACTATAGGCAGCCCCAAATAGGTGATCGGGAGAGCCCCCCGTCTTGAGCGCATGAAAGCCCCACATGCCTCGGCCTCCCCCTCGGAAAGACCAAATGGAATAAAAGTTTATTTTTCCTCGTTTCGTTTCAGCCCTGAGACTCTCCCAAATATGTCTAAAACTGTAGAAATTCCCTCAGCTCAGGAGCACCACCTTCCACAAACAGGATCGTATCATCAGCATACTGTAAAATTAGGATAGACAAGCCATCTAAGGTGAATCCCTGTATGAAATTTCCATCCACCGCATGAGTAACCATTCTTGCCAACGCGTCTGCCGCAATAACAAAAAGAAGAGGAGCTAGTGGGCACCCCTGCCTAACCCCCTTTGCGGCTGAAAGAAACCTCCCTCCTGTCTTCCATTAACCAGCACCGAACATGAAGTCGTCGTCACACACCTCTTCATCCAAGAGATCCACTCATCAGGGAAACCGCGTCTGGAAAGTGACGCACATATGAATTTCCACCTAACACAATCGTACGCTTTGGAGAAGTCAATCTTCCAGAGAAAACCTTTGACCTTCCTTCTCTTCCAATCAACAACAATCTCTGAAGCCATAACCACACCATCCATCATATGCCTACCAGGAACAAAAGCTGTCTGCGAATCACTGATGATGCCACCCATAACAACCCGAAGCCTGTTTGCAAGAACTTTTGCAACAATGAGGTATATAGCATTAGAAAAAGCAATAGGCATGAAGTCCTCTATTCGATCTACCACGTCCTTCTTAGGGAGAAGGAAGATTAAAGACCGATTTAACCGATCAAACCCATGGTTTTCCCCTCTCAACTCATCCACCACTGCAAGAACATCCTGGCCAACCAACTCCTAGAATTCCCGAAAGAAGAAAATAGGAAACCCATCTGGCCCAGGTGACCCATCTGAATTTAGATCAAAAACTGCTGTGCGGACCTCCTGTAAAGTAAAAGCGGCAGTCAACTGAGCTTTCTGAACCTCCGAGAGTCGAGGTACATCTCTATCATACCAGCGAACCCCGCCGAGGCGGTCTCTCCTACTCATCTCCCTGAAGTGCTCAACAACTGACTCCCCTATCTCCCTTTCACTTTCAACCCGCACCCCCCGAACCTCCAAAGAGTGGATAAAATTTCATCACCTCCTTCCATTTGCCATTGCATGAAAGAATTTGGTATTTGCGTCGCCTTCCCTCAACCAAATCTATCGTGAGCGCTGTCTCCACTCAATTTCTCTTTTCTTGTCCTCTTCTAGAAGCACCCTGTGGTGAGCTGATCTCGTCAACTTCTCCTCCTCAGAAAGCTCTCTGGCATCTTCAATTCTATCTAGTCTAACCACTTCAGCTTGGGCCAGGTCCCTTCGCTCATTACGACGTACCTTGAGCTCCCTACGAAAACTCACCAGCATCTGCCTTAGTGCCTTCAACCGAGCCGCCATCTCCCTGGAAGCTGATCCAGAAGAACCAATCTCCTCCAGCACTGAACCACGCGAGCCTTCAGGTCTTCCTCCAAAAGCCAAGAGCGCTCGAATCGGAATAAGCTTCCCAAACGAATGGACTCACCAGAGTCCCAACATATAGGCGTGTGATCAGAGTGACATCGTGGCAATGAGCTAGCACCTGTCAGTGGGAAAGCCTCCAGAAGCTCTGTCGAACACAAGAACCTATCCAGCCTTGATCTCAAGGAGGTGTTCCGCCACGTATAGAGGGAGTTCAACGCATCAAAGACTTCTAAAGAAAGCTCCTCAACAAAGTCTCTGAACGCAGGCGAGCCAGGATCCAACCCACCTCGATCCCGGGGCCGATCAGAAGATAATAGTGTGACATTGAAGTCACCCCAATAAGCCAGGGAAGATCTTCATATCTTGCCCGAATCAAACGGAGCTCATTCCACAACCCCGAGACAGCGAGCGCACCAGAAGGCCCATACACCGCAGAAAAAAGAAAATGAACATCATCTGCCTTGCGCGCCAAAACCACTGATACTGAGTGTTGAGCTTCCACTAAATCCCTCAACTCCAACACGTCACCATTCAATCCAAGCAGGATGCCTCCCAACGCACCAATTGAAGGCACTGATCTGAACTCAGGCAATCTAGTCCCAGATAGGGATCTCCACCGAGGAAGGTCCCACGTCTCAAGCTTTGTCTCTTGTAAGCAAACCACATCTGCTCGCCAATCATCTAACAAGGCTCCGACAGCTCGTCGCTTCTCTAGTTGTCCCAAGCCTCGTAGATTCCACGAGATGATCTTCATTTATCAACAGAGGGGGCTTCCCCCGCCAACTCCACCTGGATGCAACGAGCCACTTGCTGACGTAAGCTTTCCACCGATATCTTCCCTATGAACTGCCCATCACCTGTAGGTGCACTGGAGTCTAACAATAACTGCTCCCCCGAGGGATAGTGTTCGACTCAGGGGCGGAACCAGGAATTTTATGAAGGGGGGGGGGGGGCAACTAAACAAAATAAAGGATAGAGGGAGATAAAGTGAGCAAAGCCAATTTTCTAACAAAATATACAAGCATGGGATTCGAACCCTGGTTTGTTAGTTGGAGAAAACAAGACTTTGCCAGTGAGATAATCAACATTTAGTGATATTACTCGACATTGTTTTTTATATATTTAACACTTAAGCAGGGGCCATATCAAAATTTAATAACATTATATAAGAGAAATGTAACAATTAAGGAGGGGCCATGGTCCCCCCAAAATATATGCCAGTTCCGCCCCTGGTTCGACTCCCGTATCGACGACCTCAAGAAGCCTCAACCCCCCCTCCACACGACGCCGCTTCCGCGTAGATACTAAGATCACATCCCAGGAAGGTGGCCTCTGAAGCCTTTCAACTGCATTTCCTTCTCCTCTGCCAATTCCCGGACCGCACCCAGCACCTTCTCGCGACCTTTTCTGAATCCACGTAAGTAAATAGACCTCCATCCCTGGATGGACGTGCGCCCTCAGCTGCATCAACTTCCACTGCATGATCAAGACCCGAATAGCATGAGAAATCAACAGCCAACACCATGGGAGCTGTATTAGCATCTCTGACTTCATCCCTTGTCCGAGAGCCTGAGGAAGTGTCAGCCGTAAACATCTGTGCATCTTGCACGTATGTCGCACATCCCGCCATAGAACAATAACGGCATCCCCATTCCCTCCACTCTCAACAACCACGTCATTATGCATGGATCCTAATAAAGACGTGCATGGAATATCGCACGTTTTTGGAAAATGGCCCCCCACCCAATCGTTGCATCCTTGAATTTGAAAAGATTCTTTATATGGCATGCAAGATTGATTGTCAGCAATAACGCCTCCATTCAATGACCCCGAGAATCCAGGCACCTCCACCCCACCGGGTAGCTCAAACGACGACGGGCGCCTCGCCTCCTCCTCCGCCATGACCGGCGGTGTCGTCTTCTCCGCCTCTCCTCCTTCCCTGTGCAAGGGTTCACAATGATTCCCAAACGCATCTGATAATGTCGAGGAAGCATCATCTACCACCGCAAGACCGAGAAGGAACGAAGTCCGGCCCACCGTCAAGGTCACCAACTCCGGCAGAGGGCAAGATGGCCCCAACAACTCCACCAAAACTTTAGAACTACCACCTGACCTGAGACCATCGCATAAGATTGCGACCACTTTTCCCAAAGGCGTCAAGCACGCCCAGATAACGTCAAAGCGCCTACACCTCAATGGAACACCAGAAATCTGAACACGTCTCGATATCTGCCTCGCCTCAAGCTCCGCACCATCCCGGAAACGAGCCCTCTGCCAAGACCGATCCACCAGGGGGTTGAAGTCGCCCCTAAGGAGACGCGCTTCCTCCCGCTCAGAAAGTCCACGGGCACACACGATCCCACCACCGAGGTCCACGACGTCGCCTTCAAAGCTCGAACCCAGCAACCGCAGAAGGTCCTCTGTCGCCCTTGTCATATCCCCAGCAAAAGTATCCGAGACTAGATGCCGATCTCTGATCGCCGAAGCATGTGGCTAGGATTTTGGCTGCCACGTCCCCTGACGGTGGCATACAAATTTCCTGTGCCCCACTCCATTACACTTGAAGCAAACGACATCCTTGGAGTACGACCTGGCGAGGTGACCAACGTCGCCACATCGAAAAGCACCGCCTTGAGTCTAAACTTTTTTTCCTTCGACTCCCCTTCCCGATGACAGAGGACCACCTGGCAACGCCTTCGACCTCGACCATCTCTTCATCCTTTTGAGTCTCTACGCCTGCTGTACCGCTCCTCCCGACATCCGGAGCGGTCTCAACCCTTCTCCTCCCCTCTACCTCCCTTGCTCTCCCTCCCTCGCCTTTCCTCGCTCTCCCCATCAAACATATACCAATGTTGTCATATACATCTCTGCGTAACAATGTAATTCAAATTATTGTTACCCAAATTTTTAGCTAAAATACTAAAATATAATGTCATATTCCGTAGTTTTGACTACTATATATTTTATATATCCAAAATCAAACGACTTTTTATTATGGGGCATTGCATTGAATAGTTTTACCTATAACCAATAGTCAAGATTAAAATCAAAACGACTTTGTACTACTTGCAAATTCGCCTCAAAAGTTGATATTTTAATCTCAAATTATAAACATTTGAGTGCAAGTAGGTCAAGTCTTCTTTAAGACCAAAATCAAAAAAGTTTACCACAAAATAATGGTGTGGGAAAGTTTATTTTCTCATTTCTTTAGAGAGTTTCCTTGTTCTTATTGGATATTTTTATTTCTTTTCATTTTGATGTATAAATGTATTTTTGAAAAGGAATGAATACTTTGTAACATAAGAAGATCTTTTTAAAGGTATGCAGAGGACGAAAGTAGGGTGAAATTGATAATATGAAAAAAATTATTTAATGTTGATAACATTCTCTTAAAATTGGAAGAGAAAAGAAAGAAACATATTTGCTAGATGTAAGTTACAGTAAACAAGAATAATCTAATCATCATGAAATCATTCCTTTCCAAGCACGTCATTTTTTATAAAAAAAAGAATTGTAATTTTATGATAAATAAATAAATGTTGATATTACGGCCTTAATAGTTTTAAAAATTAATTATGTTAGGTTTTGAAAAGTAATAACATTCAATGACATTAAAAGTATAAAATAATTGTATGATATAAAAAACTCCATTACAAACGTTTCTACAAGAGTTATTACCGATATGTTAACGAGATCGATTATAAATACTTTTTGTTCTTATTTTTAAACAATAACAATTTAAGCTTCATTTGCTTCATCGGAGAACACATTGAAGCCTTCGGAAGGAGGTGATGCTACCAAAGATGTTGTTTCGATTTCTAATTAGTTCTTGTCTTGACATATAATGCAATAGCAAGTCGGGTGCTTGGAAGAAGTAGGTTCATACCGTGGCAACATCCCCCTCCACCCCCTATATATTGCTTTGGTTGTTATGGCAACCAATATTGATTAGAAACCGTCAAGTTAACTGAGAGAAGTAATAAATAATATGTTGAGGAAATAAATACAACTTATGTAATAATTATGATAAATAAGTACATGTATGCAATATTGTTTTATAGTACAACGAGTTCTTATCATAATAATGTTTATGGAAATATTCTATTTTGAGAGAATAATTCTTTTACAATGGAGAGCATATTTTAATATATTAAAGAATATTGGATTACATTGGATGACAATGCGGATAGTTTTAATTTGATAAAGTGTAAAAGCTTCTCCTTCTTGTTTCTGGGACAACAATACATATTAATTATAACACGGTACATCTATGTGAAAAAAGGATGGGTGTGTGGTTGTGTGTGTTGTTTTGTGAAAAGATTCCCATTATAAATTTCCAATTATATTTTATGTAACCTAGTTGTATATGATGTTTAAGTATGTATGGGTATGTATTATAAACAAATTGGGGGTACGGATGTAGAAGGATTTGAATATGATGGGGTTGTGTATGAAAAAGATAGAAGGCATTTTTACCCGGCAAACCCTATAATCTTTTGCGATTACCGCTACGACCTTCGAAACATCGTAATTCCTCCCCCGACCCTCTAAAATTGCTAACCCTTACCCTACAGACCTTGCGGTTAAGCCCCGTTAATTCACCCGTTAAAATTAACCAGATTCCGTCATGTTCGTTTATATTATAGCCATTTTGTTTATTTAATTTACATTGATTGCCAATCCATCATCTGAGACCCCCCCGGGCAATGGAGCCTCCCGCCGTCGCCTCGCCCCCCCGGCCGTCGCCGCTGCTTCACCCCCCCCGACCCGCTGACGATGGAGGACCCCTGCCCCCGCACCTGCTGTTGCGCCCCCCGCACGATGCAGGTCCCCCCCCTCCCCCGGCCCGCCGACGCTGCTGCTTCGCCCCCGCCCCAGCCGACGATGGAGGCCATCCCCCTGCAGCTGCTGCTTCGACCCCCGGCACGATTTTCTTTCCTCTTGTTTTTTTTATTTTGGCTAATCGTAACCGTTGGATGGTAAATTGGTTAGGTTAACTCAAGACTAACCCAAGTATTTGACTCAAATATAGTTAAAATTGACGGCAGGGTTCATGGGGTAAGAGCAAGTTTACGGGGTCTAGGGAGGAATTACGATGTTTCGAAGGTCGTAGCGGTAATTGCAAAAGATTATAGGGTCTGCCGGGTAAAAATCCCAAGATAGAAACGGAAGGGTGCCTGTACAAAATCCGCAAGAGGAACTTGCCCTTCACGTGTCTTGCTCAGCCGCCTGAGGATCTGCTTGCAATCATACGAAGTCTCGGGGGCGTCTACACAATTTTCACTGGACGTTCACGTGATTACACACGTGATTGGACATGAACGGAATCTGCATGCAATTTCAAGTTGGCCGAGGGGTGAATCGTAAAATTCTCAGTAATATCTGGTTTTCACGTGAAATGCACGTGAGTTAAGTTGAGCGGTGCAGCATCTTCAGGTCGATGCGTGGCTTGATGGCTAGCGTCCGATGCTCATTTGATCAACGGTTTGGAATAGATCTGGGAAGAGGCATGTTCTTCAACAAATTGTCTTGAACTCCAGGCAGCAGTTCTCGTCGGCTTTGATTCTCACCGGCAACAGTGATGTGAAGGATTTTATCAAGTCTGCACAGTAGTTCTCCACCAGATATTGTTGTATGTGAAGGTGATCCTACCGACGTTCTCGGATCTCCAAATCCACAGTTTCACGAAATGATGCGTTCACGCGGTGGAGTTCACTCGGATCGAGTCTGAAACTTTACCTCCAAGTTACGGATTTTCTCCTGGAATTTGTTGGTGATGCATCGTCCTGTAGCTCCTGATGGTCTTAACGCTTCCAATTTCCAAGTCTACATGGCAAATAGGCAACGAAATCCTGCAAACATTTTCACATCTAATGAGACAACACTTGGATTTAATTCAAAGCGCACCTGAGATCCTATTATGTGCGAGTTTCAGATCGAATGATCAGGATCCAGTCGTTCAGATGCTATGAAAATCCCCAATTCAGGCGGCGGTGCCGGCTACAGAGCATCAGTTTGTTCGGTGCTTCAATATTCTGTTACTCAGATCGAGAAAGTCGATAGGCTTCGTTCAGCAATGTTGATTAGTTAGTTGTTCTCGTTTCCGTGTAGGATCGCAACCCCCGTTGATGAGCAATTGAACCTGCAATTGGTGATCAAGGGGCTCGAGGTGCAATTCCCTCGGCCAATTGTTATGCACAAAAGTATATGAATGGGAATGGAATTCCTTTATAAGTGGAATATTAGGAGCCGAGATAAAAATCCAAATGGAAATGAGGTGATCAGAGACGGAAGATGATCATGGAGGGTGAAATTAAATTGCGATGGGATTAGATCGGGATTTGATGGAAACGAAAGGAAATATGCGAGAAAAACCAATGGATTTAGAAGAGAGAATCGTATGGGTTGAGGTCAGAAGAGAATGATGGAGGAATAGAAGGGATTTGGTTGAGAGGAGAAGAGAGGACAGAGGAGAAGGAAGGAGGAAGAAGCTAACCTGGATGGATGCGGACGAAGTTGACGTGCGGATGGAATTGCCAGTGCTCGCGGAACTCGGCGGAGGAGTTCCGTGAATCCTTGCCTACGATGCCACGGCGTGCGCGGAGACTATGCGCGACGGCGGAGGATATCCTCGACACCGGCGACGTGATCAAGCTGGACTCCAACTCCTCGCTCGACGGACGCGACACGAAGCTCCTGTCACCAACTCCCTTGCTCGCTCTCTCCGGAACTTGAAAGTGGAGGAATAATGGCGGATGGCGAGCTCGGATCCGATGGTCGGCTATATATAGATGGAGAGAGATACGGTCATCGGAAGGGGTGACGGGAACTCAGGTTGGTTGACGACGGCCGGCCGTTGAGGAAGTTAGACGGTTGGCGGCGAGAATGGAAGAGGGAGGAAGGTCGATGGGGGAGGAGATGGGTTAGGAGGAAGAAGATGACGTGGGGGAAAGAAAGAGTAAAGTTAGAGAGAGAAGAGGAAAAGAAAAGAGGGAGAGAGAAAAAGAAGAAGAAAAATAATTAATATAATTAAATAATTAATAAATATAATAAATAAGTTAATTTCGAAATTAAATAATTAGTAAATAAATAAATTTAATTAATAATTACTTAAATAGTTAATTAAGTAATTAAGTGTATAATTAAGTATTAATTAAATAGTTAAGTATGTAATTAAGTAAATAAATAAATTAAATAAATTAAATAAATTAAATAATTAAATAAATAAATTAAGTAAGTAAATAAATAAAGTATTATTTATATATTTAAAAAAATAAAGGTTTAATGTATTAAATAATAATACAGGTTACGACTTATTGTACATATACCAATACGAACCTGAAAAACCGCATTTTTCGCATTAACTCTGATTTTAGCGAAACTAGTGTCATTTTGTAAATAATTAAAAAAATATAATTTCAAGGACTGAGTTTGCTTAAATCAGAGTTCATACGGCCGAGTTATGAGGCCCGGACGAAAAAATAGCGGCTTCGGGCCTCCGGATTTTATTGGTATTTTAATTTACTTTTATTTTTATATTTTTATATACAATTTTAGATGATTTTAGGAAAGAGAATTAAGTTAATAGGTTTACCGTTATTTAATTAAAAATCCCGGAAGTTTCTACATATAGTACATATAGACAACGGGTCCAAAAAGCCGAAACTCACCGATTTTATTCGAATATTTTTTTGATATTTTTAATAAATAGTATTATGTACAAAACGGATTTTAAAAGTGAGTTTAGTCATTTTGAAGTTTCCTATAAATAGATATGAACCTTAGAAATCGGCTTTTGCGGTTATTCCGGTTCATTACGGTTATTTTATTTTTATGTCGAAATAATTTTCTGATATTTTTATATAAATAATATATATTTTTATGAACAACTTCTTATAAAAGGAGTGTTTTGTTTGGAGTGATTTTGATGATAAATAAAATAGGTGAAGTATTTACATGGTAAAAAATGGTTAAGTTATATTTTTGGTCTTGGTTTTCTTAATATTTTTATAAGTTAGGATCCTTATCTCCCTCTACTTATTTCTTTTGTCGACCCGGTCAATATTGACCTGGTCTCGAGGTTAGGATCAGTCTGTATATTACATATCCAGCCTTCTTTTATTTTTATTTTTCCTTTTCTCTTTATTCTTTTATTTTGGTAAAAATAAGTGTTAAATATATAATACTGATAATTGTGGTTAAAGTGTTAATTAAATGGAATTAGTGGATATTTACACGTATTTTACCAAGGATTTTAGCCAAAATGAAAGAATAAAGGCGATGAATCATGGATTCATCAATTGTATCATTCCATATAATTTTGAAAATCACAATAGATCGTACCATATATATTGTTTATTAGCAATATATAACTAAATTTAAAGATGTAACATAATATACATGGGTGAGAGTATTATAATAAGAAAACTACTATTGCTTTGAATTAAAAAAGATTAACGTGTCAACATGACAATACATAGTGGGTAGGGATGGATGCATATTTGACGCCTGTTGTTTACTTATTCCTATAAAAGACATGACATCCTAGCTATTAGTTACAAGAAGAGAGTAGCATAACTATTAACTAACAAATTTCTAATTCATATCTCTACTCTTTTTAGAACTTGAATAGTATCATGCTTATGTGAAGAAAACCCCTTCACTTTTGGCAAAATTATTTTGCATTGGCCAATATATTCTTATTGTTTGCCTCGCTATAATTTGAGGAAATATTCATTAGAGCCAATATAATAACATTAAATCTCATTGAATTTTTAATAAAGTATGAATTTACAATATACATTAAGTCTATTTCTAGATCAAAAAATGAATTCAAACATTATGATTTAAAAAATCATCATCAATAATTTTTTCGACTAAAACTATAATGTATTTGATATGAAATAAATTCCATTAATTTTTAGAGTTATAATGATTCATATACAATTGTGTGTATGTATGTATGTGTGAGTTTTAACTTTTGTAACATATACCAATGTTGTCATATACATCTCTGCGTAACAATGTAATTCAAATTATTGTTACCAAAATTTTTAGCTGAAATACTAAAATATAATGTCATATTCCGTAATTTTGACTACTATATATTTTAGATATCCAAAATCAAACGACTTTTTATTATGGCATTGCATTGAATAGTTTTACCTATACCCAATAGTCAAGATTAAAATCAAAACGACTTTGTACTACTTGCAAATTCGCCTCAAAAGATGATATTTTAATCTCAAGTTATAAACATTTGAGTGCAAGTAGGTCAAGTCTTCTTTAAGACCAAAATTGAAAAAGTTTGCCACAAAATAATGGTGTGGGAAAGTTTATTTTCTCATTTCTTCAGAGAGTTTCCTTGTTCTTCTTAGATATTTTTATTTCTTTTCATCTTTATGTATAAATGTATTTTTGAAAAGGAATGAATACTTTGAAACATAAAAAGATCTTCTTAAAGGTATGCAGAGGACGAAAGTAGGGTGAAATTGATAATATGAAAAAAATTATTTAATGTTGATAACATTCTCTTAAAATTTGAAGAGAAAAGAAAGAAACATATTAGCTAGATGTAAGTTACTGTAAACAAGAATAATCTAATCATCATTAAATCATTCCTTTCCAAGAACGTCATTTTTTATAAAAAAAGAATTGTAATTTTATGATAAATAAATAAATGTTGATATTACGGCCTTAATAGTTTTAAAAATTAATTCTGTTAGGTTTTGAAAAGTAATAACATTCAACGACATTAAAAGTATAAAATAATTGTATGATCTAAAAAACTCCATTACAAACGTTTCTATAAGAGTTATTACAAATATGTTAACGAGATCTATTATAAATAATTTTTGTTCTTATTTTTAAACAATAACAATTTAAGTTTCATTTGCTTCATCGGAGAACACATTGAAGCTTCGGAAGGAAACGTGATGCTACCAAAGATGTTGTTTCAATTTCTAATAATTTTAGTTCTTGTCTTGACATATAATGCAATAGCAAGTCGGGTGGTTGGAAGAAGTAGGTTCATACCGTGGCGACATCCCCCTCCACCCCCTATATATTGCTTTGGTTGTTATGGCAACCAATATTGATTAGAAACCGTCAAGTTAACTGAGAGAAGGAATAAATAATATGTTGCAGAAATAAATACAACTTATGTAATAATTGTGATAAATAAATACATGTATGCAATATTGTTTTATAGTACAACGAGTTCTTATCATAATAATGTTTATGGAAATATTCTATTTTTGAGAGAATAATTCTTTTACAATGGAGAGCATATTTTAATATATTAAAGAATATTGGATTACATTGGATGACAATGCGGATAGTTTTAATTTGATAAAGTGTAAAAGCTTCTCCTTCTTGTTTCTGGGACAACAATACATATTAATTATAACACTGTGCATCATGTGAAAATAGGATGGGTGTGTGGTTGTCTGTGTGTTGTTTTGTGAAAAGATTTCCATTATAAATTTCCAATTATATTTTATGTAACCTAGTTGTAGTATAAATATATAAGTGAGAATAGTACGACTTAACTATTACCCGATGATTATGATATTAATCCTTTCTGATTTTTACCAACTTTCTCAAAAGGAAATTTAACAAATCTTATTTGCCTAGAAAGAAGGGTAAATTAATAGTGAACTAAAATTGTCATTGTATCATTCCATATAATTCTGAAAATCACAATAGATCGTACCATATATATTGTTTATTAGCAATATATAACTAAATTTAAAGATGTAACATAATATACATGGGTGAGAGTATTATAATAAGAAAACAAGAATTGCTTTTGAATTAAAAAAGATTAACGTGTCAACATGACAATACATAGTGGGTAGGGATGGAGGCATATTTGACGCTTATTGTTTATTTATCTCTATAAAAGACACGACATCCTAGCTATTAGTTACAAGAAGAGAGTAGCATAACTATTAACTAACAAATTTCTAATTCATATCTCTACTCTTTTCAGAACTTGAATAGTATCATGCTTATGTGAAGAAAACACCTTCACTTTTGGCAAAATTATTTTGCATTAGCCTATATATTCTTATTGTTTGCCTTGCTATGATTTGAGGAAATATTCATTGGAGCTAATATAACAACATTAAATTTCATTGAATTTTTAATAAAGGATGAATTTACAATATACATTAAGTCTATTTCTAGATCAAAAAATGAATTCAAACATTATGATTTAAAAAATCATCATCAATAAATTTTTCGACTAAAACTATAATGTATTTGATATGAAATCAACTCCATTAATTTTTAGTGTTATAAAATGATTCATATACAATTGTGTGTATGTATGTATGTGTGACTTTTAACTTTTGTAACATATACCAATGCTGTCATATACATCTCTGCGTAACAATGTAATTCAAATTATTGTTACCCAAATTTTTAGCTAAAATACTAAAATATAATGTCACATTCCGTTATTTTGACTACTATATATTTTAGATATCCAAAATCAAATGACTTTTTATTATGGGGCATTGCATTGAATAGTTTTACCTATACCCAATAGTCAAGATTAAGATCAAAACGACTTTGTACTACTTGCAAATTCGCCTCAAAAGATGATATTTTAATCTCAAGTTATAAACATTTGAGTGCAAGTAGGTCAAGTCTTCTTTAAGACCAAAATCAAAAAAGTTTACCACAAAATAATGGTGTGGGAAAGTTTATTTTCTCATTTCTTCAGAGAGTTTCCTTGTTCTTCTTGGATATTTTTATTTCTTTTCATCTTGATGTATAAATGTATTTTTGAATAGGAATGAATACTTTGTAACATAAGAAGATCTTTTTAAGGGTATGCAGAGGACGAAAGTAGGGTGAAATTGATAATATGAAAAAAATTATTTAATGTTGATAACATTCTCTTAAATTTTGAAGAGAAAAGAAAGAAACATATTAGCTAGATGTAAGTTACTGCAAACAAGAATAATCTAATCATCATGAAATCATTCCTTTCCAAGCACGTCATTTTTTTTTTTATAAAAAAAGAGTTATAATTTTATGATAAATAAATAAATGTTGATATTATGGCCTTAATAGTTTTAAAAATTAATTCTGTTAGGTTTTGAAAAGTAATAACATTCAATGACATTAAAAGTATAAAATAATTGTATGATCCAAAAAACTCCATTACAAACGTTTCTACAAGAGTTATTACAGATATGTTAACGAGATCGATTATAAATACTTTTTGTTCTTATTTTTAAACAATAACAATTTAAGCTTCATTTGCTTCATCGGAGAACACATTGAAGCCTTCGGAAGGAAACATGATGCTACCAAAGATGTTGTTTCGATTTCTAATAATTTTAGTTCTTGTCTTGACATATAATGCAATAGCAAGTCGGGTGGTTGGAAGAAGTAGGTTCATACCGTGGCGACATCCCCCTCCACCCCCTATATATTGCTTTGGTTGTTATGACAACCAATATTGATTAGAACCGTCAAGTTAACTGAGAGAAGGAATAAATAATATGTTGAGAAAATAAATACAACTTATGTAATAATTGTGATAAATAAATACATGTATGCAATATTGTTTTATAGTACAACGAGTTCTTATCATAATAATGTTTATGGAAATATTCTATTTTTGAGAGAATAATTCTTTTACAATGGAGAGCATATTTTAATATATTAAAGAATATTGGATTACATTGGATGACAATGCAGATAGTTTTAATTTGATAAAGTGTAAAAGCTTCCCCTTCTTGTTTCTGGGACAACAATACATATTAATTATAACACTGTGCATCTATGTGAAAATAGGATGGGTGTGTGGTTGTGTGTGTGTTGTTCTGTGAAAAGATTCCCATTATAAATTTCCAATTATATTTTATGTAACCTAGTTGTAGTATAAATATATAAGTGAGAATAGTACGACTTAACTATTACCTGATGATTATGATATTAATCGTTTCTAATTTTCACCAGCTTTCTCAAAAGGAAATTTAACGAATCTTATTTGCCTAGAAGGAAGGGTAAATTAATAGTGAACTAAAATTGTTCATTGTATCATTTCATATAATTCTGAAAATCACAATTGATCGTACCATATATATTGTACATAATCATTTCATATAATTTATTCCACCCATGTACATAATAAATAAAAATAAAATAAAAATACCATATTATTCCAAATTTTATCCTATAAGTAAAATATAAATTGGAATAATTTGTAAAAAATAAATAATTAAAAATCAAAAATCAAAAATATATATCCATATACATGTATATAATAATAATATTTTGTAAATACATTATTTATGTTTCATATAAATTAATAAAAATCACGAAAAAATAGTTTATAAATAATTGAACATTTTTCATGTTTTAGCTTTTTTTAAATTCAGTCATTTATTATTTTAAAATGAATTTCCAATTATTTATGACGGGTCTGCACCTGATTGGTCCACGGGGAATGTTGACCTCTGGTCATCTTCCCCCCTGGACCACCTTCTCCAGCGAATCACGCTTCTGATCTGATTTCGCCCACTTTTCTTGCAATGATCCGACCACTTCATCTGTAAACCCCGGGCCCCGATTACACGTGGGTCATCCCTAACCCTCGCCCGGGGGATTGCATCGGGGTTCGAGCTCCGAATCTCTCGCCCGACCCCCACCTTCTCGGACCCCTAGGACTATTTAGTCTCAGCTCCGCCGCGCATTTAACTCCATCTTTGGTTGCGCCTTTCCATCACAGGACCTCCATTGCCTTCGCCTGAGTGACAGCAAGCGGTTGGTGGTGTCGCAGTGAGGAGGAAGTGTCCCGGCCACTGATCCGGCAGCCTAGCGCCGCCGTGCGCTGCCCAGGAGCAGCGCTCGAGCCTCGGGTATCGATGGCCCTCGCGGCAAGGACCAGGAGCTTCAGAAGCTCATTCCCAGTCGACCTCGACCATTTAGTAAGCTTAATTTCTTCTACATTTCTCGAATTTCCATTTGCACCCAAACCCTCCATTCGCCGTCGATAGTCGATTCCGACCATACCAGTCACTCTCTCGATCATAGGACTCGGCCCTCACATTCACGAGCCTTCTCCGCACCTTCTGCTCCCACTCGCACCCCCTGACTCGCCAAGGAGCAGGGTCTTCGATCTTCACCGCCGTCGCCTCGCTGGAGATCGACCACCTCGCCGCATCGTTCCCCCATTCCGCCGCTAACCAGGTCGAGGCACTTTGCCCTCGACCCAGGAGTCTTTCTGTGTAGCTTTCCAGGGCAGAGGAGGTCCATCTGAGGTCCTTCACATTCAGCACAGGAGCTCCAGGCCACCGCCATCATCAAAGCTCCTCGGAGCTCTCCAGCCTCATCGGAGGCGTCCACGAGCTGTGGAGCATCTTGGCGGATCTATTCCGCATCTTAGCTGTAGCTGAGGAGGCAACCAGCGCGAGCTTTGGGCCGGCGAACATCGCCGGCAACCTGTTCTTGGTGCATCGTCCAGAGCCATCCATTCACCTCTCGCAGCTCCAGTTTAGATCGACGCCGTCCACTTGAGGAGAAGCCGAGCACCGTTCGATCACCTGAGGTGAATCTGGACCGTTCATCCATATGAAGTGTTAGCCACAACACATAGTAGCCGTTGATCATCCACGTGGTGAGCTCTCCACCGTCTGATTAAAGCCAGGGCTCCTTCATTGAGGCGTCGCTACTTCCAGCCGTCAGATCAGCCATGCGTCGCGTCTCTAGCCCTCGGATCATAATAAGGGGTAATTTGCTCTTATGCCCCTCCTGTTTTGTCATTTACGTTCTAATCCTCTAAATATTTAGTTAAGTAGTTTTTATTCTGGACATTTTGCACTTAGCACCTCGTGCTTATTTTATTTGCATTTGTACCCCTATCTACGTGGAACACGTGCTTCGTCACGTGATTTTTGTGGTGTATTTGCAATATTATGCTGATGTTTTGAGCTGTTATGGAATGAAATATTGTTTTCATTATTTGCATCCATACCCCTGTGCGCGGTTTTATTGAACATGTGCTGAATTAATTGGAGAAATTGCAATATCTTCCTTGGACTTTTAGCACATGTTGCTATTAAATCTTAGGAAGTATTTTTTATTGCACATAGGTCCCTCCATGCCCAGGACACGTGCTTTGCGCGTGCAATTTTGGAAATTTTACACGAGGGACCCCAAGTTTCTCGTATTTATTACATTTTAGTCCCTAGAACTTATTTTCCTTGCATTTAGGTCCCTGTGCACTGTGCCTTGTTGTTTGATTTTAATAAAATATCAAATCAAGTCCAAATTTCGTGAAAATTGGACACGGCTCCTGCCATTGTGTAAAATTTTCACTAAAAATTTGGTACATTTTTTAGCATTTTTATTATTTTTAAACAATTGAAAAACCTTTGTTTTTCTGTGTGTTATGATTAACAATTCATAAAAAATATAAAAACCTTTTCAAAAATTACAAAAAAATTAGATTTTTTGCTTTTTAGTGTGTTTGATTTTCTGACCAATTTTGGTTATTTTTAGATTTTACAAAAAGCCTAAAAATTGAAAAACTCCTTAAAATCATAAAAATTCTAAAAAATCATAGAAAATTCAAAAATTAATAAACTCTTTTCTGAATTTTGTCCATTGTTTCTGCTTTTCATAAAAATTACCTCCAGACTCTTTTAAGACCATTATATATTTTATTTTGGTCTTTGAAGCCTCGTTGGACGGTGTTGCATTATTTTTGCTTTATTTTATTTTTAGAAAATTCCATAAATTCATAAAATTATCAAAAATTCACCAAAAATAGTAAAAAATATATTAAATCCAAAAATATTTTTATTGGAATTTTTGGACTATTTTTTGGTGTTAAATAATTGCTTGAAGTTGCTTATTTATCTTGTTTTCTTATTTTTCTTATCATTAAAAATTCCAAAAAAAATCTTAAAATATTAATACCCACCAAAAAAATATTTGTCTATATTTTATCTATCTTTAGACTACTTCGTAGGCCGCAAGGTCAATCCGTGCTCCTCGAGTTCGACCCTGGGAGCTATACCAGGTCAATCCTATAGCTAGGACTGCTATTCGGTTTTCTCGTGTTTCTATCTATATTTGGTGGTCCGATTTTTGTTTCTTGTTGAGCTCTGAGTCCTGAGTGACTGAGTTCACAACGACCTTAGTGATTCCTTTACCTTTGTCGTTTGGGCGGCTCATCAGAATGGTGCCGTTGCCGGGGAGCACCGCTTAGTAGTCGCATTTTTTTCGCGGCTTTCTATATAGATATTTTTTGTATATATTTTTCTGACCTGTTTATATATTTACCTTGTCTGATACACTCTGCCTGTTTACTTGCGAGGGCCCGAGGACCAAGGCGGCAGCTTTCGAGGAGCCGACACAACCGCGGCATTCGGAGGCGGTTCCCTTCTACACGGAGCCGCAGGAGAGCGTGAGGAGGCAGCAGAGTGCGGGTGTAGATAGGATTAGATTAGTTTAGGTTTATTTCCTACTTATCTGAACTATTATTATAATAATACAGGGACAGGATACTGATAAGCGACCTGACCACTCGGGAATAAGGTACACAAATAGGGTCGTTGCGACCCAAGCGATCAAGTCGGCTTAATCAAGAAAAATGAACCACTCGAAAAATACGTAAAATCGAAACAAAGCGGTCCTGCTATGATATTAACCTGGTATAGCACCCAGGGTCGAACACAAGGAGCACGGGTTGGCCAGAGGCCTACGAAGTAGTAAAAATGGAATAAAATAAAGATAAAATATTTTTAGTGATTTTTAATGATTTTTATATTTTTTTGGATTTTTAATATAATGAGAAAATAAAAGAAAACAAAAACAAACACACTTTATCAATTTATTTAAAGCATCAAAAATCAAGCAAAAATTCACGAAAAAATGTTTTTATGTTTTTTTGGGTTTTTAAGTGTTTTTGGTGAATTTTTGATAATTTTCAAAAGTGTATTTTATTTTCTAAAAATCAAACAGTGCTAAAAAGACAACGTACTGTCCAGCCAGGTCCAAAATCCAAAAATAAAATATTTAAGGATCTCAGAGGGACTTGGAGGTAATTTTCCTGTATACTAGAGAAAACAAGGAAAATTTGAGCACCAAAATTATTGTTTTTGGGTTTTTGGATTATTTAATATGATTTTTATGAGTTTTTAGGTGTTTTTGAATTTTTAGGGTTTTTAAGTAATGAAAAATAGCCAAAATTGGCTAGAAAATCAAGAAACACAACAGAAACAACACCTATTTTTTATAGAATTTTTCAAGGAGTTTTTATATTTTTTTGGGGTTTTTAGAACTGGACAGTGGCTAAAATGATGGTTTTTGAATTTATAAAAATAACAAATAAACTCAGAAATGTCCCCCAAAATTCTCAAAAATCCTACAACATGGCAGGAGCCATGTGTCAAATTTTTATCGAATTTGGAGATGAATTGATATTTTATTCAAAAATAACAAGGGGGCACTGTGCACAGGGACCAAAGTGCAAATACCCAAAGCTCTGGGGGTCCAGGTGCAATTTTCCTAGCAGGTCACGCGCGTGGCGCGTGCCTAGGGCACTCAGGGACCTTCTGGTAATAAAAACAAGTCCTAGGACCTTTTGGTAACTCGTACCAAAAAGTCCAGGGGCTGTTATGCAAATAACCCACTAAAAGGCGCACATGCGGAAATAAAACGTTCACAGGGGCATATATGCAATTACCAAAAAGTTTCTATTCATTCATAAAGCACCCAGAACTACAGGATAATAGTTGCAATTAAACCAAAACTACACGTGACGAAGCACGTGGCTCACACATACAGGGGCATAAATGCAAATATAAGCAAGCACGAGGTCCAATGTGCAATTAACCCTACGTAAATAAAACGCATAAAATATTTACAGGACTGACACGTAAAACAGAAACTAAGAGGGGGCCTAAGGTAATTTACCCCTTTATTAGTCGACGGCTGGATGAGCGCCACGTAGCTGATCTGACGGCTGAGGACGGCGGGCGCTTCTCTTCTTCCGCACGTGAGCCTGATCGACGGCGCAGAGGGGGCCACGTGGGAGATCTAACGGCCTCGGGTGCTGGTGGTTCCCTCTCTCTGCTCTAACGGTCCGGATGAAGCCTCGAGATGATCAACGGTGTCTGCTCCTCGATGAATGGGCGGTGACGATTGAAACTGGAGCTCCGAGGGCTATCGGACGGTGATGGAGGACCCTTGAAGAACAGGTGGCCGGCGAGGTTCGCCGGCCTCGTGCGCGTACTGTGGTCCTCCTCAGCTGTCTCTGAAGATCGGAGAAGGTCGGCGATGTCGTCCCGCAGCTGGTGGTGGCCTCCGATGGCCCAGCCGAGCCCTGGAGGGGCTCCGGCGAGGTCGACGGAGGGAAACTCCTGGACGGATGTTTGGAGGCCTCAGATGGCCCCCTCTTGACCTGCAAAGTAAACCAGAAGCTTCGCGGGTCGAGGGCAAAGTGCCTCGACCCGGTTAAGTGGGGTGAAGGTGAGCTGTGGGTCGGGGCGAGCGAGCTCCGGCGAGCGGAGGACGGTGGAGCTCGAACCCCAGCTCCTGTGCGAGCTGGGTTGAACGAAGGGGCGGAGAATGTGCGCGTAGGGATGGCGATGGTGAGCGTAGGTTCCGATGATCGAGAAGATACGCGATATGGTCGGAATCAAAGGAACTCGGCGGAACTAAGATTTGGGGGAAACAAGAAATTACGCTAAATAGGCAAGCTAGAATGCTACCTGGGTGGAGTGGAAGGCTGTGCTGAAGCTTAGCAGCTCCTGGTCATTGCCTCGAAGGTCGCCAAGGCTTGAGGCTCGAGCTCCTGCACGGGGCGGAGCACGGCGGCGCAAAGTCGCCGGATCAATGGTCCGGCCACCCCCTCCTCACTGCTACAAGGGCAATCGCGAGCTGTCACCTCAGGGATTGCAATGAAGGTCACGGGAATGAGAGTGGAGAGCCAAAGATGGAAATGGAGTGCGGCGGAGCTCAGGTTATATATCACTAGGGGTCCGGCTAGAAGGGAGTCGGGCGTGAAGCTCGGAGCGCGGATCCCCATGCAAACCTCCGGGCGATGATCTCGGATGCACGCAGAAGGATTAGGACCCGGGGTTTGCGCGAATGGCAGGCGGATCAGGCTGTGAAAAATAAGAGAACTCGGGTCGACAGCCCGATCCGCGAAAGAGGAAGGTCCGCGGGGGGGAGTTGACCGGGAGTCAACATCCCCCGTGGACCAATCAGGAGAAGCCACGTATTTTTATTTTTGTTTCTTTATTTTAGGCTAGGAAATGATGGAATTAGCAAAAACGTAAAACATAAAATATTTTTATTTTATTTTTCTCTATTTTTTGGTGATTTTTAATTAATTTTTGGAAATATAAATAAGGTATTTATACTATATAGCTATATATGGGTATATATACTATATATGGGTTTTTGATTTTGATTTTTAATTAGTTATTTTTGTACAATTTTATTCCTATTTTATATTTTATTTATTTATAGAATAAAATGAGGAATAAAAGGATATTTTTATTTATT
This sequence comes from Ottelia alismoides, assembly GCA_037367405.1. Taxonomy (NCBI): domain Eukaryota; kingdom Viridiplantae; phylum Streptophyta; class Magnoliopsida; order Alismatales; family Hydrocharitaceae; genus Ottelia; species Ottelia alismoides. The sequence goes on from JAZKJV010000793.1 coordinate 552,726, forward strand.
TTTATTATTTATACACATAGGTGAAATAAATAGATAGATACAACTATGTACATGGCATATGTACAATATGTTTTTGCAATTTTAATTTTTGTTATTTTTATTTGTTTTTTGTTGTGTTTCTTTTTATTTATTTTATTTACAAAATATACCATAGAATATTCACAAAAAGTTTTGAAAATAAATACATTTATTTATAGGGTTAAATAAATAAAGGATGATGGTCTATGCACATGGTGGAGGGGTATTTTTGCAATTTTGATTTTTAAATTTTTATTTTGTTTTTAATAGTTTCTAAATATATACAAAATATGTACAAGAATATTTTTGGTTGAGGAAAATATAATTTTATTTATTTACATAAATATTTACACATGAGCTCCTATCTCTCTCTACTGTGGCTTTTATGCGGTCAGGCCCATGTTGAGCCCTCCCTTGGGTTAGGTTGCTCAATATTTATTCTAAATATTTCCCTCTTTTTCTTTTTGATCTTTATTCTTTTATTTTTTTGCACAAAAACATGCTAATTATAAGTTTTTACACAATGCATGCTTTTGGTAATTATTTGTATTTACACATATCTACATGTATTTGCAAAGGTTTTTGTAGCTAAAATATAAGAATAAAGAGTGATGAATGGGTATTCATCACCCCCCTATACTTAACTTTGCTAGTCCCTTAGCAAACACTTATTTGAAAAAGAAGTGAAAAAGAAAGAGAAAGAAAAAGAAAAAGAGGATGTACATGGATCAAGGTTGAATTATTAAACTTTCCTTCATTAAAGTGAAATATGGAGCTCGATCAGATCTTTGGATTATTAATGTGTCGGAACCTTATTTAGACTTAGGCTTAAAACTCAACAGCCTCTAAGTTCCACCAATCTATGGACAAGACTCCTCAATAAACCAGATCAGAACAAGTCTACATACACAAACTCTAATGACCATGAGTCTTTCCATGCAGTGTAAGTGATATGTGGCTCCCCACCTCAGAAGCAACAAAGAAACAACCTCCCTCAACCTGGTAACTCTAATGCCTCGGTCTAGCAACTCTTTCCTCGAGAAGCGGGGTATTCCCTTCTAAGTTCAAGTGCAACCGGCTCAAGAAGAGGGGGTAGAAGTATAGAGTTTTGGAAGCTTAGCCAGTGTAGCTAAGTCTCCCGCTGCAAGCTTCATGAGATGTAACATGGATACCATAAGCTTTGCTTTATTTGACTATGTACACTCCGGTGGGGTTATTAAATTTTCAATCCGACCCACCACTTTTTTTTTGGAGTTCTTTTTGCATTTTTGCAATTTTTTTTCAAAGACTTCTGTACAACATATCTACATGGTGCAGCATATATACAAGAAATTTCCTCTTGAGCCAGTAGACTATCCCTCTTTTGAAGCTTTATTGCAACCCACAGCTTCTGTCTTTAGCCTTCATCACCACTGGACCAAGTTGAGGTGCACTTCCTTCACTAGAAGAAGAAGAGAGGTTCCGCCTAGAAGTACTACCCTCATATGCTACCCCAAGCCAAAGGAAACTGCCTCCTCACCACCTCATCCGTGGAGAGCCATGTGTAAAGTGCAGGTGCAAGTCAAGCCATTGTCTCTAAGAGTCATGCGTGTGTTGTTAAGTGTTCTACTTAAGCTCATCAAGATGACATATGCTCATAGCCTAGTGGACTCAAAGAATTAAGTCCTTATGGACCTGAAAAGCCTTAAACCTAAATCCTATAAGGTTCCTCTTAAAATTAGGTGGATTAAGATCTTTTTCAAGCTCCATTTCTCAATTTAATTCCAGGCTTGGTTTAAATGTCAACTCTCATCCAAGAAAAACTATATACATATATGTACACAAGATGCTATTTACAAATATTTACAATCATGCAAAATTTTTGAAAAATGTTTTGAAATCATGGATGATGATGATGCATGAAGTGCAAGTTTTGCAAAAAGATATTTACAAACATTTACAAAAGATTTTTGCAAACTTTTGATTTTTCAAAACATTTTGGAAAAATTTTGTACTATATACATAATTTTGATACAAAAATATTTACACAAGCTTTACACAAAAGATTTTTGAAATCATTTTTATAAAAATACTTTGTACACTAGCTATGTATGTGCAAGGATAAAAGAGGTTTATGTACATGAAAATTTTTAAATTTTTGTGATTTTTAGCCATTTTATTTATTAACACACTCACACAAAGTACGAGTTATGGCTAAAGTATATATGAAATATATACACCCCCCCTATACTTAGCTCAAACGATGTCCTCAGAGTGATCAAGAGCGATGAAGAAGACATAACTCGTGCTTAGTAAAAGGGAAGTGAAAAGGAATGGCTAAGTACAGGAACGAATAAATGAATAGAATGAGAGGAACTCGGTGGTTTCCCCCTATACTTAGGATTAACTAATCCTAAGTATAGCAAGCTGTACATGAAGGGAAATCCGAGTGAAGAAGATACAGAGTCTGCCCCCCCTATACTTAGGGTAAAATATCCCTAAGTATAGGCAGCAAAACAGGAGCAAACCGAATGAAAAGAATACTCGCAGGTCCGACATCCCTCCTATACTTAGGGTAAAGTACACCCTAAGTATAGCATAATCATAAGATGAAAAAGGGATGTGGGACTAAAGAATAGAATGATATGGACAACTGGATCTATACAGGCGGAGGAACAGTGAAAATCAGGCGTGAGATGCAAAAGATGTGAGTCAAGAGACCACATCTCACGCAAAATGAATAGGGGCAACAATAACGTCCCGCGGCTCATGATCTAGAAATGGCTTGAGCCGCTGGCCGTTCACTCGAAAGGTGCTCTCAGAAGACAACTCGGATATATCAATACTACCATTGTCGTGCACCTTTCTGACGAGAAAAGGTCCCTTCCATTTGCTCTGTAGCTTCCCTGGAAATAACGTAGCCTCGCATCAAACAGCCATACTCTCTGTCCAATCTCAAAATGTTTGTGGCTGATATGAGAATCATGCCACTCCTTGACTTTCTCCTTATAATGTAGGCTGCTTGAGAAAGCTGCATCTCTAAGCTCCTCCAGGGCAGCTAGCTCTGCCCTTCTCTGGTCTCCCATACCATCGGGATCCATAAGAATATCTGTGACTGCCCAAGTGACTTGTGCCTCAGCTCAACAGGTAAATGGCACGGCTTGCCATATACGAGGCGAAAGGGAGATGTACCCAATGGAGTCTTGAAAGACGTCCTATATGCCCACAAGACCGAGTCCCAAAAGCTGTGACCAATTCTTTCGGTCAGGGCGGACGACTTTCTGCAAAATAGTCTTGATCTCCCTATTCGACACCTCAGCTAGACCATTCGTCTGTGGATGGTAAGGTGTGGCAACACGATGGTCTATATTGAACTCGCTAGCAAGGGCCTTCACCTGGTCGTTGATGAAATGAGACCCCCCATCAGAAATAAGAACTCGTGGAACCCCGAACCGCGTGATGATATGTTTCCTCAAAAATCTGCAAACTGTCCTCGCATCAGCGGCTCGGGCGGGGATAGCCTCAACCCAACGATCACATAATCAACGGCCAACAGAATGTACTCAAATCCCTGACTCTTAGGGAATGGACCCATGAAATCGATGCCCCATGCGTCAAAAACCTCACAGAAGTGAATGGGCTGCATCGGCATCATATCACGCTGTCCACAAGTGCCCATCCTCTGACAGTCAGTACACCTCTTCACGAACTCATCAGAGTCCTTGAAGAGGGTAGGCCACCACAAGCCGGATTGGAGCACTTTCTGTGCCGTTCTCCTCCCAGAATGATGTCCCCCTGCCTCAAGCTTGTGGCAGTAAGTGAGGACGCTATGGTATTCCTCCTGAGGAATACACCGACGCCAGACGCTATCCCCTCCTTCGTGGTAAAGGATGGGATCCTCCCAGTGGTAGGACTTGGCCCTCGCAAGGAAGGTCTCAAGCCTCTGTCTGGGCCAATCTTGTGGGACTTTCCCTGCAACGAGAAAGTTCACAATATCGACATACCACGGGAGTGAGGCGATAGCAAGGATCGCCTCATCTGGGAAGGTATCTCGAATAGGATCAATCTGCTCAGAATCCTCAGGCTGCTCTAATCGGGAAAGATGATCCGCCACCACATTCTTGACTCCAGGCTTATCCTTGATCTCAATGTCGAACTCCTGAAGTAGAAGGATCCATCTAGTCAGTCTGGCCTTGGCATCCTTCTTTGCCATGAGGTACCTGATGGCGGTGTGATCTGTAAACAAAGTCACTCTAGATCCAATGATATACGATCTGAACTTATCTAGGGCAAACACTACGGCTAGCATTTCCTTCTCTGTGACCGTATAATTCCGCTGGGCGGAATCCAATGTGCGGCTAGCGTAGTGTATGGCAAACGGAACTCCATCCCTCCTCTGTCCCAGCACTGCCCCTACGGCAAAATCGGAGGCATCCGTCATGATCTCGAATGGGAGAGACCAATCAGGCGGCTGGAGGACAGGAGCCTCAATAACATGCTGCTGGAGAGTCGCAAAGGACGAGAGAGACTTGTCATCGACAAGGAACTCGGTGTCTTTCGTCAAGAGGTCAGTCAACGGTCGGGCAATCTTGCTGAAATCCTGAATAAATCTCCTATAAAATCCAACGTGCCCCAGGAATGACCGTAGCTGCCTCAAATTGGACGGCGGTGTGAGTTTTCTAATGACATCAACCTTGGCCGGATCAACCTCCATGCCCCTGTTGGAGATGATGTGGCCAAGCACCGTCCCTTGAGTCACCATGAAGTGACTCTTCTCCATGACAGAACCAAATGAAACTCGATACATCGCTGGAGTACCCGGTCTAGGCAGTCAAGACAAGAATCGAATCCGTCGCCGTAGACCGAGAAATCGTCCATGAAGACCTCCAAACACTCCCCTACCATGTCCGAAAAGATCGACAGCATGCACCTCTGAAAAGTCGCAGGGGCATTGCATAGCCCAAATGGCATGCGTCGAAAAGCATATGTGCTGAAGGGACAGGCAAAGGTGGTCTTCTCCTGATCCTTAGGAGCGATGGCCACTTGGTTGTAGCCCGAGTACCCATCCAGGAAGCAATAATGGCTCTTCCCTGCCAGTCTCTCAATGATCTGGTCAATAAAAGGCAGGGGGAAATGGTCCTTCTTGGTGGCTTGGTTGAGTCTCCTGTAGTCAACACAAACCCTCCAAGAGGTGGGTACTCGTGTAGCGATCTCCTCTCCCGACTCACTGATCACAGTCGTGATGCCCGTCTTCTTGGGCACCACATGCAAGGGGCTGACCCACTTGGAGTCGGAAATGGGATAAATAAAATCTGCACTCCACCATTTTGATATTTCCTTCATCACGACCTCTCTCAGGTTGGGGGTTCAGTCGCCGCTGGAACTCACGCGACGGCTTCGCCCCCTCCTCAAGGTAGATATGGTGGGAGCACACTGCTGGACTAATCCCATGGAGATCCGCTACGCTCCATCCGATCGCCTTGCGGTTCTTTTCAAGAACCCCCATCAGACGGGATTCCTGCTCTCCAGTCAACTCGGCGGAGATGATGACTGGGTACATCTCTGGATCGCCCGCAAGGAATCGATACTTCAGCGAAGTAGGGAGCGGCTTTCGCTCTGGAATGCTGGGTGCTGGCAAATCTGGCTGCGGAAGGAACTGAGTGAAAGCTGCTAAATCTGCCAAATCTGCCTGGGAAAGTGAAAGCGTACTCTCGCAAACTGGATCGGGAGAAGGCTGCTCAACTGCACTGTCTCTGCTCGGCTCTGCATCTACCTCCTCCTCATCTATAGGCCTCAGATGAACTCAGGTCTGGCATCTGATCATAGCAATCGGCCCAATCAGACTCTGAATCCGAGGGATCTGTATCAACCGCGGTGGCATCAGTACCACCAGAACACAAGGTGGCCTCAGCACCACCATCACTGAACATCGTGCCGCGATCAAGGACCGGCTCTGCTGCCTCTATGGTATCCTGAACCAGAGCTGTGCTCTCCAGACTCTCCTCTGCTATCATCTCGACATCAGCTGTATCTGAATATGAGAGGATGGTCTGTGCTGCAGGATCTGCCCAAGCTGCCTCATCGTCTGTGATCACAAAATCACAGTCCTGGTGGATGTCTGGCTCTGCGTCTGTCAGCTGCTCCGAATCTGTACTCGCATCTGAGCGGATTCTCTCTCTAGCTCTGTAGTCCTCGACCGTCTCTATTTGTATACTTTCACCCTCGACGCGAAAGTACACCTTCCCACTGTCATAATCAGTCACCGCCTTGGCTGTGGCCAAGAACGGACGACCAAGGATGATGGGGGTATCGGCCACTGACTCAGGGATCTCCATGTCCAACACTACAAAGTCCACAGGGAATTTCAGGCCCTGAATCGTGACGATAACGTCTCGTAATAACCCCTTCGGCCTCTTGACAGATCGATCAGCGAACTGAAGGACTGTCCTGCTCTGTCGAAGAGTGCCCAACTCGAAGCGGTCGAGAAGGGCTGCCGGAAGAAGGTTGATCGACGATCCGCTATCTAGAAGAGTACGGTCGAACCTCTGCTCACTAATCTGGCATCTGACATACGGGGCCCCTGAATCTGGCCTCTTGGCTGGCAGTCGGTTCTGGATCGCAAAACACGTGGCTTTCGTCAGCACATGGATCTCGGAAGTGTGGTTCCTCCTCCTCCTCCTGACTGTAGTCCTATCTCTCAAAGAACGCTGAAGAAGGGGGATGTGCTGCAAAGCCTCCTGGAGGGTCAGCTGGATGTGGAATCGATCAATCATGCTCTGGCTGAACTCCTCAAGCTCTCTTTTTTTTGGATTTTCTTTTTCTTCCCCTTCCCCATCTGTAGGGCTCTAGGGAAGGGGATCACAGGGTCCTTCTCAGATGAAGGACTAGGAAAAGGTCTAGACGGTTCAAGGACCGGATCCACACATACATCATGCACCACAGTGGGACCAGAAGAAAGTAAACCTTTTCCTTTATTCATAACAGAGTTCTGAGATACAGGAATGCGAGGAAAGACAACATCTCTATCTGTACAAACACCGGTGGCCTCAGTACCACCACGGGCTGGCTCTGTATCTGCTGCTGCTGGTCGACGTCTCGCGGCATCAGTACCGCGTGCTGGCTCGGCTCTACTGGTGGCATCAGTACCACCTCCTTGAACTGGTGAAGCGGCGGCCTCAGTACCGCCAGTGGGATCAGCATCCTTGGTGGCATCAGTGCCACCATCATCATCTGGAGCGGCCTCAGTACCGCTCTCCTCCTCCTCATGTGGCGCCTCTGGAGTGTCCTCGTGGTGAAGCTCAGATGAGGCGCCGCCGCCTGCTGGGGTCCTACCGCTCCTAAGTGTGACAAAATCAGCATCAAATAGATCCGAAGATGTATCATCAAATGAGTCACTAGGAGTGGCTAACTCAATATGTACTACCTGCTCAGATTTCCTCTTGAGATTATTCGGATTAGGCTCTATCTGGGCTGGTATGGCGGCCTTCCCTCTCACCAGGTCCCGCATCTCCTGGCGGAACTCGTCCATCTCCCGTCTGAATGTGGCCTGCTGATCCGTGAGGAGGCGGGCGATGTCATCCAAAGCGGGGCTCTCGTGGGAGCCCGACGGGTAGCCTCTTTGTGGGTGAGGCTGCTGGATCTGCTGCTGATGGTGCTGGTAAGAGGGATATGAGGACGGGTGCTGCTGCTAAATCGGGTGAGCCTGCTGCTCACGCCTCCATGACTGTCCCTGCTGCTGATAGGGACGAGGACCGTAGGATGATGGCTGGTGCTGCTGGTGTGCTGGGTGCTGCGGCTGGTGGTGGTCTCTCTGCTGGGGGTACTGCCCTCCCTGTCCTGACGGCTGCTGCTGGGGTTGGGCACCACTACTCCCCCACCTGAATCCGGGATGGTCTCGTCGGATCCCAGGCTGGGGGCGGTCATACCAAATCCCGTTGATATCCATCAACGGCTCTGCATCGAAGGGGTCTGGCGGCAGTACGGCCAGAGGCTGATCCGGCTGGTAAACTACCATCTGCATGTCTGGAGATGGTGGGGACTGGTAGGTAGGCTGCGGCTGCTGGTACGGCTCCGCCTGTACAAGGTGAACCTGTCTAGGCTGCTGTGAAGAGCTGGAGCGCTGGGACGAGCTGCTGCTGCTGCCGGTATCGCCTCGCGACAGAAGACGGGGCTGTGAAGCCGTCTGTGTCTCCTGGAGACACATGAGCTGGGTCTTCATGTCGCTCAGAACCTGTGCCATCTGTTCCATCTGCGTGATGCTCTGGCACTGCTTCTTCTCTATCAGCTCCATGCGGTCCAACTTCTCGCTGATGATACCCATGTCCGCAGCGGATGACTCTGCCTGTGCTGCTGCGACTGCGGACGAACTGGATGAACCTGCATCTACCCGTGCTATCCGTTGATACTGCACGGGTCCTGGCTGCTGTGGCTGGGGTCTCTGAGTATACAATCTGGTCTGAGACATCACCATATAGTTCTCGGACATCTCCTCGTAGATGGCCCAGACCTGATCGTGGTCCTTGGCAAAGTAGGACCCGCCGCAAGAAGCGTTCACCAGGCCCTGAAGCTCTGGCGTCAACCCGCTGAAAAAGCTCTGAACTAGGTTCGGCTTGGATATGTCGTGGTGCGGGCATCTGTCTAGGAGCTCTCGAAACCTCTCCCAAGCCTCGTGGAACTGCTCATTGGGGAACATGGAGAAGTTGCTGATCAGGGCCCTCGCTGCGTTCGTCCGCCCGAGTGGATAGTACTTTTTCAAGTACTCGGTGCGGAGCTGCTCCCAAGTGTAGACAAACTTCCCTAGATGCTTCATCCAGGTGGCTGCTCTATCTACCAGTGAAAACGGGAAGGCTATCATCCGGATCGTATCCTGGTCCACGTGGCGATCGTGGACAGTGCTGCAGATCATCAGAAACTCCTGGAGGTGGAGATGGGGCTCCTCAGTAGCAAGTCCGTGGAAACGGGGCAGTAACTGTAAGGTGTTCGGGGGGAACTTGAAGTCCCCCACGATCGCTGGCACTACCACCCAGTGATGCATCAGAGTAGATCCGTGGTTGTGTAACTCCCGCATCGGTTGTGGTGCTCCTCCTGCCGCGGCGGCTGCCGCTGCGGCGGCTGCGGCTGCTGCGGCTGCGGCCTCTGCATCATGCATCTCCTCAGGCTCGCTCAGTATCTCCTCAGGCTCGCTCTGCTGGCCTCGCTCTGCTCTAAGCCTCTCCAACTCTCGCCTCATCTCTATCATGAATGCCCCCTGATCGCGTAACTGCTGCTGAACTGTCTCGAGCGATGCGATCAGGGTGGAGTTGATCGCTCCCTGGTCAAGTACAACATGCTGGTCTCCCTGTGGACCTCTGGAGTGATCGTCTGATCTGGCGGCCATAGCGACGTCTGCAAAATCAAATGAGCCCAACTCAGGTGCTGTCAAATCTGCTAATCTCTCCTCGGGCTCATGTCTCTCAGTACCGAAAGAAAGGGGGTCGAGGGGGAACAGGGCGGAATCGTACTCGGGCTCGGAGAGCTGGTTTCGGCTCTCGTGGGCCAACCTAGATGATCGGGTAGACGCGCCCGAAAGCGGTGCAGCCAGAGGCTGCCTAAGAGACCGTCTACCCATCATCTTGATCTGGCGAGTAGTGCGGATGAGATCTGGAATCAACTATGATCAAAAACAAACCCCCGGTTCACCAACGCAACTCGAGCTGAAGACCGTGAAAGTTCGGTCAAATTATCTTGTCTATTTTATTTTGGTGAACACACCAAAAATATCAGAGCGCTTACGTGACCTGTTAGGATATCCGATGCTATCCCAACCGACTGGCCCGCACGGAAGAGTCGGTAATCGGTCGGGTCTAACACCGGGAGGCTCTACCTAGGGTGCGGGTCACTCTCTCGCGCATCCAAACAATACAATGAGGGGGTTGCTCTCCCCAAGACAAAGTTTTTAGGGTGAGCGGTTTTTAAGATCAAGTATGATTAGCAGTCCCGATTTTATTGTTTTTCTTTTTAATATTTTTCAAAGCAAACAAAAGGCCTAACGAATTTTTCGGTTCTCCTGATTATTTAATCCGAAAACAGGGGGGAGAAGACGAAAAAGCCGATGCGCGAGAAATCAATGATGCATGCTGAGATAGAAATGCGTACCTTGTCTCCAGCACTCTACATGCAAGTGATCCGCGCAGAATTTAAAGACAGGAAATAAACTACCTAAATGATGCAAGCGGGAAAAGCTGAGTCCTAGATGAGCAATTCCTAGCGCAGAACCGTCTAACTCAGTCACTCGCCCTCGATCCAAAAGGAGTCCGGTCTAGACCCACCCCTCCTCTTCTCGACAGGTCGAGTTCAGGAGTAGCGCTTGACGGGGCAGGCTCGCGGCGCGTAGGCTCTCAGGAAAGTGACTAAGTTATTTTTATTATTTATTATGAGTAGGTCCAATTACGTTCTATGGGAACAGATAAGCAATTAGGTGTGTGGATCCTACTAATTACGTCACAAGCACCAGAAATTCCTAAATCTAGGGCTCGAGCAAAAACCGCGTAAACACCGGAAAGGCAGTAAGAAAGAAAAAGAAATCCGCGAGAAAACCGCGAAAAACCGCTAAGGTCCTAAAGGGTCCCCCGAGCACACCGGTGCTCGGCGAAACAGACCCGCTACGGTAGAAGTGTCCAAGCAGTCCAAGAGTTCAAGTCCCTGTATTATTACAATAATAATAAATGAAATAAAGTCCTAAGCTACCCTCACCCACTCAACTCTCTCTCTCCCGCTCTCTCCTGCTGCTCGATGAAGAAACGAGCCGCCTCCGCTTCGCTCGGGTGCACCGGCGCTCCTAGGAATGCCGCCCTCGCTCCTCGGGCCCTCGCAAGAAACAGAGAGAAGAGTGGTCAGTCCAAAAATTATTGGCAAAAATATGAGAAAAATATATATACAAAAATTCTATACAAAAAGCCGCGAAACTCGAAAAGCCGCGGAAAAAGCTAAAAACGACTACTAAGCCGTGCTCCCCGGCAACGGCGCCATTCTGATAAGCGACCTGACCACTCAGGGAATAAGGTACACAAATAGGGTCGTTGCGACCCAAGCGATTAAGTCGGCTTAATCAAGAAAAATGAACCACTCGAAAAATACGTAAAATCGAAACAAAGCGGTGCTGCTATGATATTAACCTGGTATAGCACCCAGGGTCGAACACAAGGAGCACGGGTTGGCCAGAGGCCTACGAAGTAGTAAAAATGGAATAAAATAAAGATAAAATATTTTTAGTGATTTTTAATGATTTTTATATTTTTTGGATTTTTAATATAATGAGAAAATAAAAGAAAACAAAAACAAACACACTTTATCAATTTATTTAAAGCATCAAAAATCAAGCAAAATTCACGAAAAAATGTTTTTATGTTTTTTTGGGTTTTTAAGTGTTTTGGTGAATTTTGATAATTTCTGAAGTGTATTTTATTTTCTAAAAATCAAACAGTGCTAAAAAGACAAGGTACTGTCCAGCCAGGTCCAAAATCCAAAAATAAAATATTTAAGGATCTCAGAGGGACCTGGAGGTAATTTTCCTGTATACTAGAGAAAACAAGGAAAATTTGAGCACCAAAATTATTGTTTTTGGGTTTTTGGATTATTTAATATGATTTTTATGAGTTTTTAGGTGTTTTTGAATTTTTAGGGTTTTTTAAGTAACGAAAATAGCCAAAATTGGCTAGAAAATCAAGAAACACAACAGAAAACAACACCTAATTTTTATAGAATTTTTCAAGTAGTTTTTATATTTTTTGGGGTTTTTAGAAACTGGACAGTGGCTAAAATGATGGTTTTTGAATTTTTAAAAATAACAAATAAACTCAGAAATGTCCCCCAAAATTCTCAAAATCCTACAACATGGCAGGAGCCATGTATCAATTTTTTATCGAATTTGGAGATGAATTGATATTTTATTCAAAAATAACAAGGGGGCACTGTGCACAGGGACCAAAGTGCAAATACCCAAAGCTCTGGGGGTCCAGGTGCAATTTTCCTAGCAAGTCACGCGCGTGGCGCGTGCCTAGGGCACTCAGGGACCTTCTGGTAATAAAAACAAGTCCTAGGACCTTTTGGTAACTCGTACCAAAAAGTCCAGGGGCTGTTATGCAAATAACCCACTAAAAGGCGCACATGCGGAAATAAAACGTTCACAGGGGCATATATGCAATTACCAAAAAGTTTCTATTCATTCATAAAGCACCCAGAACTACATGATAATAGTTGCAATTAAACCAAAACTACACGTGACGAAGCACGTGGCTCACACATACAGGGGCATAAATGCAAATATTAAGCAAGCACGAGGTCCAATGTGCAATTAACCCTACGTAAATAAAACGCATAAAATATTTACAGGACTGACACGTAAAACAGAAACTAAGAGGGGGCCTAAGGTAATTTACCCCTTTATTACGTCGACGGCTGGATGAGCGCCACGTAGCTGATCTGACGGCTGAGGACGGCGGGCGCTTCTCTTCTTCCGCACGTGAGCCTGATCGACGGCGCAGAGGGGGCCACGTGGGAGATCTAACGGCCTCGGGTGCTGGTGGTTCCCTCTCTCTGCTCTAACGGTCCGGATGAAGCCTTGAGATGATCAACGGTGTCTGCTCCTCGATGAATGGGCGGTGACGATTGAAACTGGAGCTCCGAGGGCTATTGGACGGTGATGGAGGACCCTTGAAGAACAGGTGGCCGGCGAGGTTCGCCGGCCTCGTGCGCGTACTGTGGTCCTCCTCAGCTGCCTCTGAAGATCGGAGAAGGTCGGCGATGTCGTCCAGCAGCTGGTGGTGGCCTCCGATGGCCCAGCCGAGCCCTGGAGGGGCTCCGGCGAGGTCGACGGAGGGAAACTCCTGGACGGATGTTTGGGAGGCCTCAGATGGCCCCTCTTGACCTGCAAAGTAAACCAGAAGCTTCGCGGGTCGAGGGAAAAGTGCCTCGACCCGGTTAGGTGGGGTGAAGGTGAGCTGTGGGTCGGGGCGAGCGAGGCTCCGGCGAGCGGAGGACGGTGGAGCTCGAACCCCAGCTCCTGTGCGAGCTGGGTTGAACGAAGGGGCGGAGAATGTGCACGGAGGGATGGCGATGGTGAGCGTAGGTTCCGATGATCGAGAAGATACGCGTCATGGTCGGAATCAAAGGAAACTCGGCGGAACTAAGATTTGGGGGAAACAAGAAATTACGCTAAATAGGCGAGCTAGAATGCTACCTGGGTGGAGTGGAAGGCTGTGCTGAAGCTTAGGCAGCTCCTGGTCGTTGCCTCGAAGGTCGCCAAGGCCTGAGGCTCGAGCTCCTGCACGGGGCGGAGCACGACGGCACAAAGTCGCCGGATCAATGGTCCGGCCACCCCCTCCTCACTGCTACAATGGCAATCGCGAGCTGTCACCTCAGGGATTGCAATGGAGGTCACGGGAATGAGAGTGGAGAGCCAAAGATGGAAATGGAGTGCGGCGGAGCTCAGGTTATATATCACTAGGGGTCCGGCTAGAAGGGAGTCGGGCGTGAAGCTCGGAGCGCGGATCCTCATGCAAACCTCCGGGCGATGATCTCGGATGCACGCAGAAGGATTAGGACCCGGGGTTTGCGCGAATGGCAGGCGGATCAGGCTGGGAAAAATAAGAGAACTCGGGTCGACAGCCCGATCCGCGAAAGAGGAAGGTCCGCGGGGGGGAGTTGACCGGGAGTCAACATCCCCCGTGGACCAATCAGGAGAAGCCACGTATTTTTATTTTTGTTTCTTTATTTTAGGCTAGGAAATGATGGAATTAGCAAAAACGTAAAACATAAAATATTTTTATTTTATTTTTCTCTATTTTTTGGTGATTTTTAATCAATTTTTGGAAATATAAATAAGGTATTATACTATATAGCTATATATGGGTATATATACTATATATGGGTTTTTGATTTTGATTTTTAATTAGTTATTTTTGTACAATTTTATTCCTATTTTATATTTTATTTATTTATAGAATAAAATGAGGAATAAAAGGATATTTTTATTTTATTTTTATTATTTATACACATAGGTGAAATAAATAGATAGATACAACTATGTACATGGCATATGTACAATACGTTTTTGCAATTTTAATTTTTGTTATTTTTATTTGATTTTGTTGTGTTTCTTTTTATTTATTTTATTTACAAATATACCATAGAATATTCACAAAAAGTTTTGAAAATAAATACATTTATTTATAGGGTTAAATAAATAAAGGATGATGGTCTATGCACATGGTGGAGGGGTATTTTTGCATTTTTTGATTTTTAAATTTTTATTTTGTTTTTAATAGTTTCTAAATATATACAAAATATGTACAAGAATATTTTTGGTTGAGGAAAATATAATTTTATTTATTTACATAAATATTTACACATGAGCTCCTATCTCTCTCTACTGTGGCTTTTATGCGGTCAGGCCCATGTTGAGCCCTCCCTTGGGTTAGGTTGCTCAATATTTATTCCAAATATTTCCCTCTTTTTCTTTTTGATCTTTATTCTTTTATTTTTTTGCACAAAAAA